>BSBK01002028.1:0-574743 GCA_027943335.1 Chamaecyparis obtusa
GAACTTGATAGTAAACTTGTTCAAACCAAATCCTTAATGATTGGTAGGACTTCTATCTGCATAGAATGGATAGATATGATGTTCACCTTCATGAAAAATTCTTGGAGTAGTACGGATCTGTACAAACCTGCTATGTTTCTTCACTTCTTTCACCTCTAGACCTTTAACCAGGCTTCCAAAGCTCGCATAGGGCCTAGCACATAAAATAGTTCTTCGTGTTTTCAAGACTCCTAACTCATAAAACTATATACAAAAATGACTCCTCTACCATTTCCATATAACATGAATGTTTATCCACGGTTAGATTTCATGGGGGAGCCATGACTCTCTAAACTGCTCAAAACAAGCTAAAAATGGACTCCCTGAACTAGAACACCAAAACCCAGGACTTAGATGAATTCAAACCAACTTTCTCTTCAAATGAAAAAGTATCCTAACAGTCAATAGAACCCTAATCAAGCATTATATTTAGCTTTTCAATCCATCCAATAGGACTGTCAACACAAAGTCTCAAAATTTTCATTGAAAAATACTTGCAGAGCTCTATTCTCTATCTTCCAAAATATTACAATGCATCACAACACATGATGTTTGAGTTTTCATTTACATTAGATGCCTTTTTCCTTCATTTCTGGGCTTGTTGGCCTAGCACCATCTCCTATACTTTAGGGAATCAAAAGATACCTGGATGGCATGCAATCTTTTGCAATAATTGCAAAGTTGATGACAACTTCTTTTGAACATTTGGAAACTTCCATATATGCCATGTTCCTATATTCTTGGGCTTCTAACCTCCTATGTCTTGAGGATACAAAGCCATTTACAACCTTATGGCATCTTTACAACATCAAGATGTGTTTAGAACACATTTAAGACTCTCACCTTAACTAAGCTCCTAACACTATGAAATTAAATAAACAACTAACAAAGTTTATTATTGTGACCTTAGTCCTAGTGACTAATTCACCTAGCCAACATAGAAAATGACCTTCTAAGGTCTTAAAACAAATTATCTAACCTCTTGACTTGGCTAGAGTCAAGTACAAGCCAAAAACACACTAACCATGGAGGCTAGCCTAGGCGCTCTTGCACCATCCTCCCCAAAAATAAGAACTTCAATCCATCCTTAGATTGATAATGGTAGGATCAATGCCCATCCTTTTAAACTCTAATTCCTTGACCCAAATTGCATCAGCAACACTCTGCCCATACCTCTGAATGAGGTGTTCCTTATACTCCTTGAGTCTAGTCTTTTTATAGACCATTATGTCTAGTACTATGTCTGGTCCTGTATCTGCAGTAGTAGGGAGTTGTAAGTCTTCTACATCCTTGATCACTTCATGTATGGTCTGGTCCATGTCTTCTTATGGCCCTTTATAATGGACAAGGTTTGAAATATTAAATACATTAGACAGTCCACTATCCTCCAGTAGGTCTACTTTGTAAGCATTGTCACCATACCTTGCTAATATAGGACAGGGTCCTATCCTCCTCATTTGCAGCTTGTGAGATACTCCTTTTTGCAACCTTGACTTGTTTAGATGCACCATGACAAGATCACCAACATTGAACTCAACTGTCCTTCTACTTTCATCCACTTTGGCTTTGTGTTTGTTGGTGTTGTCTACTAATGTCTTCCTCACTATTTCATGAACTTCTTTCATGGCATATGCAAAATCATCAGCATACCCACTTGCTTTGACGCCATCTTTCAAATCTCTTAACTCATAGACACACCTTGGATATAGTCCATAAACTATCTCAAATTGACTCTTCCCTGTGGATCTATTTATGGTGTCATTGTAGGCATATTCAACTTGCCCAATCAACTGATCCCATTGTTGACCGTACTCTTTAGTCGAGCATCTTAGAATATTCCCAAGGCTCCTATTAACAACCTCAATTTGACCATCAGTTTGGGGATGGTAGGCTGATCCAAAGGACAAGTTAGTACCCAATCTTTGCCAAAGAGTCTTCCAAAAATGACTCATAAACTTAGTGTCCCTGTCTGACACAATGCTGATAGGTAACCCATGGATTCTTACTATTTCTTTGAAGAATAGGGATGCTATTTGACTTGCATCATTTGTGGTCTTGCATGGCACAAAGTGAGCCATCTTGCTAAACCTATCTACAACCACATAAACACTATCCATCCCTTGTCTTGTCTTGGGTAACCCAACTACAAAATCCATGCTTAAACATTCCCATGGCCTAGTAGGAATAGGTAGTGGTTGATAAAGACCAGCATTTGTAGAAGTTCCCTTGGCCTTTTGGCATACAACACAACTTTCCACATACCTCCTAACATCTAGATTCATCCTTAGCCACTAGTAGAACCTTGAAACAAGGTCTTGAGTCTTAGTGATCCCAAAGTGACACTCAAAGCACCATTATGCTTTTCTTGAATCAAATTCTCTCTAATAGAGCCTCTAGGAACACACAATTGATTCCCCTTGAACAAGAGATCACTTTGCAAAGTATATTCAGCATATCTACTATGAAAATGATTCTTGTATTCAGCACATACCTTGTAAATGTCAGCACAGTCTTCATCATCTACATATAGATCCTTGAAATGATCTATCCCCATGCTTTTCAACTGAATTTCTTGGAGTGTGAGGGCTCTTCTCGACAATGCATCAACCACTTTAATCAAAACACCCTTTTTGTGCTTGATATTGAAGGTGTAAGCTTGTAGGTACTCAACCCATTTCATGTGCTTGTGACTCAACTTCTCTTGTGAATTTAGGAAACTAAGTGCTTGATTGTCTGCATACACAATGAATTCCTTGGGAAGCAAGTAATGTCTCCATTTTCTTAGAGCTTGGACCAATGCATATAACTTAAGATCATATGAGGAGTATTTCTTTTTAGCCTCACTCAACTTTTCAAAATGGAAAGCCACCGGTCTGCCTTCTTGGCTTAGAACAGCCCCAATTGCTACATTACTAGCATCACACTCAATGGTGAATAACTTCTCAAAGCTTGGCAGCACCAAAACAAGTTGGGTAGCTATCCTTTCCTTCAACAACTCAAAGATATTGTTAGCATCTTCATTCCAAACAAACTTGGTTTTCATTCCTCCTTTGATAGTATCCAACATTGGAGCACAAATTACACTAAATTGTCTTATGAACTTTCTATAGTATTGTGCAAGGCCATGAAAACTTCTTACCTCTGTTGTTGTCCTTGGAGTAGGCCAATTTATGATAGCCTCCACTTTACTTTTATCCATTTTTAGATTGCCATGTGATAAGACAAACCCAAGGTACACTAGCTCTGTTTTGATGAACTCACACTTCTCCAAGTTGATCATCAACTTCTCCTCATGTAGCTTCTTGAAAACAATATCAAGATGTTCCAAATGCTCACTCCTTGTCTTGCTAAAAATAAGTATATCATCTAGATATACAACTACAAACTTGCCTATGTAGTCCTTGAGAACTTCATTCATGAGTCTCATGAATGTGGAGGGGGCATTTGACAAACCAAATGGCATGACAAGCCATTCATACAACCCTTCATTAGTCTTGAAGGCTGTCTTCCACTCATCTCCTTCATGGATTCTTATTTGGTGATAGCCACTCTTCAAGTCTATCTTACTATAGTACTTTGCTTCACCTAAACAGTCCATTAAGTCTTCAATCCTAGGGGTAGGGAACCTATAACTTATGGTTATCCTATTGATAGCCCTTGAGTCAGTACATAGCCTCCAAGTTCCTCCTTTCTTAGGTGCAAGTATGGTAGGTACATCACATGGACTAATACTCTTCCTAATTAGACCTTGGTCTAAGAGCTCTTGTATTTGCCTTGCTATTTCCTCATTTTGTTGAGGGGTCATCTTATAGGCTACTTTGTTAGGTAGGGTAGCTCCTAGGATAAGGTCTATCCTATGGCTTATGGCTCTCTTAGGGGGTAAGGTTGATGGTTGTCCATCACTTACAATGTCTTGGTAAGTCTACAACATACCTTGAATCTCACTTGGTAATTTAGTCTTCTTGGCTGCCTTGCCTTCATCTTCCTCTCTTGGTTTCAACACCAATGCATAGCCTATGTCTTCACTCTCTTTCATGGTTTTTAGGAACTATTTTTCACCTACCATAAGAACATTTGGACCTACTATCTTCACTTCAACATCCTCCAACAATGACTGAATTTTGAAGGTTACATTGTCTTTCTTGAAAGAATAGGAATTCTTTCCTCCATCATGTATGGCTTGGCGGTCAAATTTCCAAGGTCTACCTAGGAGAAAATGACATGCATCCATAGGCAACACATCACATAAAACTTTGTCTTTGTACCTTCCAATGGAGAACTCCACCCATGCTTGCTCATTCACTAACACATGTTGACCCTTATTGAGCCAAGTGACCTTGTAAGGATTTGTGTGGGGTATCCTTGCCAACTTCAACTTGCTAACTGCCTCCTCTGACACAATATTATCTATAGAGCTTGAATCAATGATGACCCTACATACTTTTCCCATTATCTTGCATTTGATTCTAAACAAAGATCTCCTTTAGCTTGGCTCCTCCTTCACTAGTTCCTTGATTAGAGTCCTCCTCATCACGAGGTGCTCTCCTTCTTCTGAATTTAATGGAACTTCAGCATGTTTGTCTACTGCATTGGACTCATCTTGAACTAAGTTAGTCCTCTTATCACCTCCCCGTGATGAATCACCTTTCTCCGGGCATCTATAGGTAGGGTGCCCCATTTGATTGCAATGGTAGCACTTCATGTCGGCAAAGTAATTGTCTCTTCCTCCTTGTCCACCACTCCTTCCTCTAGAGCTAGAACCTCTTCCTCTACCACCTCTACTTGAGCTTCCTTCTTGCTACTCACTGAATTTTATCTCACCTTGAGCTCTTGAATCAGAACTTCTTCCACCATAGCCACCTCTTTGACCCTTGGTGTCTTTGCCCTTGCCTTTACCTTTAGAGGTTTCTTGCTTTCTCTTGCTCTTCTCCTCTATCTTCAAGGCCATTTGATAACATTGCCTAATGGATTTGAAGTTCACTAGACTCATCTCCTCTTGAATAGACCATTTGAGGCCATTCAAGTATCTTGCAAGCTTGATGCTCTCTTCTTCAACTACCTTGGACCTCAAACACAATTTTTGAAACTCCTCGGTATATGCTTGGACATCTAAATCATTTTGTCTAAGATTATGTCTCCTCCTATGAAGTTGGACTTCATAATCATCAGGAAGGCGGGTTTGCTTCACCTTGGATACCATGCCCTTCCATGTCACAATAGGACCTTTTCCATCCTTCTCTCTCTCGATTTGCACAAACTTCCACCAAGTAAGAGCTGAACCTCTTAGCCTAGACTTGGCTACCACAAATTTTTATGCCTCAGAGATGCCATCACATTCAAAATGGTTCTCAATACTATCAATCCAATCCACAACTGAATCTGGATCCATTTGTCCACTAAATAGTGGCACACCTTCCAAAGCTTTGCCACTCAATGCTTTCAATGATTTTAAGAATGGATCTTCAGGAAGAATAGGGTTAGGTTTTGGTGTTTCCTCCTCCAACTCTAATTCCTTCTCCCTTGCTTTAGCTTCTTCCTTTTGGTCAATCTTGTCCTTGACCTTATCTTCTTTGTCTTGGACTTCAGCCAAGAGCTGCTCCATTTGAGCTAGTCTTTGCCTTAGTAATTTGTTATCCTCCTCTTGTTCCTCAACCTTATTTGCTAGTTCAAAATTAGTCACCATGGATTTCTATGGTGTATTCTCTCCTATAGATTCAAAAGGCTGCAACATCAACCACAAGCCTGATCAATTCAAGCTCTGATACCAATATGGTGTATGATAAGCTCCAAGGCTAGTTTTCACACCCTCCAAGAGACTTCACTTGCCTCCAATATCCTATTCCTCTATAGGATCTTCCAATAAGATTAGATCATTAACTAAGACCTATTTAAACTCTGCTATAAGAGTCAATCTTTGAAAACTTCACCTTGAATGATCAACACCTTAGTTTTGATTCACTTCTCCACACTCACTTAGAAGGCTCTAAGTGCCAAATCTCCATAAAATTTCTCCAACATTGCAGGGGTCTTCTCCAATATGAAAAAATTCTTATTCTTTCCCATTTGATCCATTTTGGAAGGGTCTTTAATCATCTTCTTATCGGCTTCCATGGTTCATCATGAATTGACCTTAAAAATAGGCCTATTCTAGTAGCCTTTACCAGTCACCTTTTGCTATTTCTTGTAAAAATTTTCCAAACAACTTGAAAAACTAAGACTTTATTTGGATACCCTTTTGGAATTTTTAAAACATTCACCAAGTTTCTGGGTCTGACAGTGACCGTATAGGGGGTTCCTATAAACTAGGACAAGAGGCCTAATAGGCCTAATTTCTAGGACTGAACAATGAACTTGATAGCAAACTTGTTCAAACCAAATCCTAAATGATTGGTAGGACTTATATCTACATAGAATGGATAGATATGATGTTCACCTTCATGAAAAATTCCTAGAGCAGTACAGATCCGTACAACCCTGCTATGTTTCTTCACTTCTTTCACCTCTAGACCTCTAATCGAGCTTCCAAAACTTGCCTAGGGCCTAGCATATAAAATAGTTCCTCATGTTTTCAAGACTCCTAACTACTAAAAATATATACAAAAATGAATCCTCTACCATTTCCATCTAACATGAATATTTATCCATGGTTAGATTTCATGGGGGAGCCATGACTCTCTAAACTGCTCAAAAAAAGCTAAAAATGGACTCCCTGAACTAGAACACCAAAACCCAAGACTTAGATGAATTCAAACCAACTTTCTCTTCAAATGAAAAAGTATCCTAATAGTTAATATAACCCTAATCAAGCATTAGATTTAGCTTTTCAATCCATCCAATAGGACTGTCAACACAAAGTCTTAGAATTTTCACTTAAAAATACTTGCAGAGCTCTATTCTCTATCTTCCAAACAATTACAATGGATCACAACACATGATGTTTGAGTCTTCATTTACATTAGATTCCTTTTTCCTTCATTTCAGGGCCTGTTGGCCGTGCACCATCTCCTATACTTTAGGGAATCAAAAGATACCCGGATGGCATGCAATCTTTTGCAATAATTGTAAAGTTGATGACAATTTCTTTTGAACATTTGGCAACTTCCATATATGCCATGTTCCTATATTCTTGGGCTTCTAACCTCCTATGTCTCGAGGATCCAAATCCATTTACAACCTTATGGCATCTTTACAACAACAAGATGTGTTTAGAACACATTTAAGACTCTCACCTTAACTAAGCCCTAACACTATGAAATTAAATAAACAACTAACAAAGGCTATTATTGTGACCTTAGTCCTAGTGACTAATTCACCTAGCCAACATAGAAAATGACCTTCTAAGGTCTTAAAACAAATTATCTAACCTCTTAACTTGGATAGATTCAAGTACAAGGCAAAAACACACTAACCATGGAGGCTAGCCTAGGTGCTCCTGCACCAATTGTTCATAGTGTTCATCGACCTCTTACGTCCTCGCTTCTCACCCTTTTTGGAGCCTTCTGTAGTCTCACACCTCTCTTCATCTTTGTCAAGGAAAGATGCATTAGCAACTTCTAAGACATCCTCTTATCATTCTATTTCTTCCTCCATGTGATATTGAACAAACCAACTCCTATTGCTTGGCCTCTTGATGTGGAAACGTCATAGGAGGAATTTCAAATTTTGATAAATTTTTGGTACCCTTTTATCAAAATTTTCCCAATCTTCCACCCATAAAATAGGATATCTCAGAACTGGTATGTTTTGCCTATCATAATGCCTTGGCTTTAGGATCATTATCTCCTCATCAATATTTACCATAAGTTTGTTTAAATTCACCAAGATGTCATTGATAAAGAGACTCTTGCATAATCCCTTTAGGTCATTTCTCTATCCTTTTCAAAGAACATTTATAGAGATAAAAACATTGAAGAAATGTTAGAATTGACCCTAGTTCTATCCACATTGAGGATGTATTCTTCACCAAACATCTTCATAACGACACCAATGACAAGTTCATGAGGAAATTCTAAAATACCTTGCATACGATCCTTTGTGACTACATTAGTGATTGTCATTTTTCGCTTCTTGCCAAACAACTTCACCGTAGTATCCATATCTATTAGTCACTACTACTTGCAGGGAGAGAAGACCAAGTTGGAAATATAATTTCAAGTTTTGTGATAAAGTGTGAGATCTTAGGTAGTTATAAGTGGTCGTAAAGTGTCTTCCCTAAAGAAGCTAGAAAGGTTTATAATGATTTGCGTAGCTTAATTAATGTCATCATGATGGAGAGATTAATTTAGATTCACTAAACTCAAAATTTGTTAAAACGTACAAAGTTTTAGATCCAAAGCAAAGAAAAGGCCTTTTGACCTTGTGCGAGGATTGATGACTTCATAGTTCTTAATTAAATGTCATTTGGAAGTCAAGCTTGGACAAACATTTCATAATGGTAAGAGATGACACAGGATTCATTGAAGATATGACACATAATTAATAAATATGGCCTAGTAAACCTCTAATTGCCCAAAAACAAATAGAATTGCTAATATTAGTCTTGTTCAATTAATAATTTTTTATAAACTAATGTCTAAATGTTATAGGATTTATATGTATTCGCTTGTAAATATTGATGTATCCGTAGAGAAATATATTACTAGTGGTAGATCATAAGAATATTGAAGTCACTAGGGAACCTTTTATTTATTAGTTGGAGGGATATCATTCTAGTAAAGTGACATAGTCTTACCAATGATTTAATTTCTTGTCCTGATTCTCTATCCTTAGTCTATCCTGAAAATCCTTTACTTGATAGTTAGCCCATCTACCCCATTGTTAGCCAATTCATCTACTTGGTTATTACCTTCTCTATAGATATGATTAATGGTGGTCTTTTTGAAGGACTAAAGTAAGTATAGAGCTCTTGAGAGAATTGCATTCAGTTTCCAGTTAGGCACATATCCTTTCATGAGGGCATTAATTATAATTGATGAGACCCCTTCAATGGTCAATTTATCAATCCCCATATTCTCACATACAAGGAGTCCTTCCATAAGAGCTGAAATTTCAGCCATATTATTTGTTTATATTCCTATTGGTTGAGCCTTTCTAGCTACTTCTATTCCTTCTACATTGTGTTGACTACAACCTATTCCATCTATTCCTGGATTTCCCCTAGAGGCCCCATCAAAATTAAGCTTGAACCATAAATTTTTGGAGGTATCCAAATACACTTAGCTCTTTTCTTCTCATTCTCCTCGGCTCCCGACCCCACATAAGGGGGTATTTGAAGCCCAATTAATCTTCCCCTCATATTCTCATCCAAAAATGTCATCTCAACTCCCTTTTTCTGTTGAATCATGATTCTATTATTTAGAGTTTCAATTATAGCCACCTCTAGTTTATTTATTAGTTGCATCAATTCCAATTTTTTTCCCTTGAAAATACATATGTTTTGTTCTTTCCTTAGTTCCCATATTACAATGGAGGGAGCCACTTTCCACAAGCCTCCATATAAACATTGTTTCTTGATGATAGATCATGCTTGGAACATACCTAAGATAGTATTAGGGAAGACAAAGCTCAATGCAATTTTATTGCTTAACCATTTCTAGTATTGATTAGAGAATTTGTAGTTAAGTAGTAAATGATCTATGTACTCTTCCTCCTCTTCACACAGGGGGCACCTACTCAGGCCCTCATTACCCATGTTTTTAAACCTTTCTATTGTTAAAATTATGTTTTGTAGTGCTAGCCATTAGAAAATACCTGCCTTGGGTAAACAATATTTGTCCTAGCATAAATTCAGGGGGATCTCTATTTTGGGACTGAGATACTTACTTAGAAGGTAACCATAACCATCATTTGTATTGTATTCCCCTTTTCTTGAGCCATCCCAAACTAAATTGTCTTCCCCTAAGTTAAAAGCTATGCTTATGCTGCCAAGGATCTTTACTAACTCTTCTTTTTCTTGGCTTGGGATGTCTAAATAATCCATAAATCTCCATTTCCAACCTTTAGATATATCACCCTTTATACCTTCAATATAGTCTTTCACATATTTCCCCCATTTGAATTCTAGAAGGGATTTTGTGGATTCAAAGTTTGACATTTTTCCTATGGCTTTGAAGCCTCCCCAGGAATTAGATCACAATAAGGCCCTCTTTCCCTTACCTAGATTCCAAGTCAGTTTCTCCATAATAATATTTCTACATTCTATCATAAAGTTCCAGATTCTAGGTTCTCTAGAAGGAGATTCTCCCTGAAGATACTCATGGAGTCACAACTATTAAGGTATTTGTGGGCGATGATCTTAACCCACTGAGATGCGGGTTTCTACATGTTCTCCATACCAACTTTTCTCCTAGGGCCTTGCTATGTTCTTTGATATTTTTAATGCCTACTCGTCCCTCCTCCTTCAGTCTACATACTTTATCCCAAGCTAGCAATGATATTTTCCTTTTTTATCTAGTGCCTTGGCAGAAGAAAGTTCTAATATATTTATTTAATTCCTTCCTTTTGGCTACTGGTAGGTTGGTGCATGATAGTTGGTAAATTAGCATTACATATAGTACAAATCCAACCATGGTTTCTCTTCTAGTAGAAGACAACCATTTTCCTTTCCAAAAATCAATTCTATTTTTTATTATATCTATCATGGGGTACCATAGTTTAGAAGATCTAATTCCTTTGTCTAGGGGTAGCCCAAGGAATTTTCTAAGTAATTATCCTTTTTTAAAATCTATTATTTTGCATATCTCTTTTTCCTGATTAGTCTCGATGTTGAAGAAGAAGAATTTTGATTTTTCCAGACTAATTTATTGCCCTAAGGCTTCTGAAAAGGAGTTTAATATTTCATTAAATGCTTTTTACTCTTGCTTCTCCTCTTGTCCATAAAACATGGTGTAGTCCATTAATTGATGGTGTGTATCTGCGTCTGGTCTGCTTGTGATTCTGATCCCTTTTATTTTATTTATCTCCCTAGCTCTAGTTATCAATCTACCAAGGGACTCTGCCATTATAATAAATAAAGGTGGGAGATTAGATGCCCTTGTCTCAAGCCTCTAGAGAGATTAAAGTATCCTTCTAGGGATCCATTAACTTAAATTGAAATCTCAGGGGAGGTGATGCAATCAAAGATCAGGTTAATCCAAGTTTTTGCAAAGCCAAAAGCCTGCAAGCATTTGCATATGAAGTGTTAATCCACCTTGCCATATTCTTTCTTGATGTCTAATTTGATGAGCATACTAGGGTATTCGTTCCTTTCTATTGAGTGGATATATTCTTGGGCTATAATAACTCCATCATATATGAACCCACTCATAACAAAAATTGTTTGTTCTTCACTAATTAAGACATGAAGTAGTTTCTAAAGTCTATTAGCCAAAGTTTTGGTGAGTAGCTTGTAAATAGTATTACATAAAGCTATTGGTCTATAGTCATTAAAGCTTTATACTTTGTCTTTTGTAGGGATTAAAGCTATGAAGGTATTATTAATCTCATTGAGAATGTTTCCTGAGTTTCTTACTCCTTTGAAGGCTTCAGTCACCTCATCCGCAATGAATTGCCAACACTTTTGAAAGAAACTATCAGGGAATCCATTTGGTCCAGGTGACTTGTCTAGATTCATTTGCATTAGGACTGTCTCTATTTCACCTTTGGTAAATTTTTCCATCAACGTCTTGTTTTGATCCTTTGTTATCATCTTTGGGATGTTTTAAACTATATTTTCTCGTCCTTTGAGATTGGATCACTCCACATTATTTAAAATATTCTCAAAGTAATTTACTACCTCTATTGCAATTTATTTAGGGTCCTTTATGTGGGCTCCATTCTCAAATTTAATTCTAGTAATTCTATTTACTACTCTTCTTTGGTTTGTGTTGTTATGGAAGAACTTAGTATTCTTGTCTTATGCCTCTAGCCATGTCTCTCTGGATTTCTGCCTCTAGTAAATTTCCTCCTTAGCCAGGATGTCTTCATATTCTCTTAGCAACTCTTTCTCTTTTAAGTAGAGAGCCTCGTCCATTCCCTTCTCAATTACCATAACATTTACTTCAACTAGTTCCCCTTCAAGTTTGGTCTTGGCTTCAAAGATATTTCCAAAGTGTTTTGAATTCCATTTCTAAAGTTTTTTCTTAATGATTTTTCCAGGCTAATTTATTTCCCTAAGCCTTTTGAAAAGGAGTTTAATATTTCCTTAAATGCTTTTTACTCTTGCTTCTCCCCTTGTCCATACAACATGGTGTAGTCCATGAATTAATGGTGTGTATTTGGGTCTGGTCTGCTTGTGATTCTAATCTCTTTTATTTTATTTATCTCCCTAGCTCTAGTTATCAATCTACCAAGGGACTCTGCCATTATAATAAATAAAAAGGGGGAGATTGGATGCCCTTGTCTCAAGCCCATAGAGATATTCAAGTATCCTTCTAGGGATCCATTAACTAAAATTGAAATCTTAGGGGAGGTGATGCAATCAAAGATTAGGTTAATCCAAGTTTTCGCAAAGCCAAAAGCCTCCAAGCATTTGCATATGAAGTGTTAATCGACCTTGCCATATGCTTTCTTGATGTCTAATTTGATGAGCATACTAGGGTATTCGTTCCTTTGTATTGAGTGGATATATTCTTGGGCTATAATAACTCCATCATATATGAACCTAATCATAACAAAAATTATTTGTTCTTCACTAATTAAAACATGAAGTAGTTTCTGAAGTCTATTAGCCAAAGTTTTAGCGAGTAGCTTGTAAATAGTATTACATAAAGCTATTGGTCTATAGTCATTAAAGCTTTATACTTTGTCTTTTGTAGGGATTAAAGCTATGAAGGTATTATTAATCTCCTTGAGCATGTTTCTTGAGTTTCTTACTCCTTTCAAGGCTTCAGTCACCTCATTCCCAATGAAGTGCCAACACTTTTGAAAGAAACTATCAGGGAATCCATTTGGTCCAGGTGACTTGTCTAGATTCATTTGCATTAGGACTGTCTCTATTTCACCTTTGGTAAATTTTTTCATGAACATCTTGTTTTGATCCTTTGTTATCATTTTTGGGATGTTTTTAACTATATTTTCTCGTCCTTCGAGATTAGATCACTCCACATTATTTAAAATATTCTCAAAGTAATTTACTACCTCTGCTGCAATTTGTTTAGGGTCCTCTATGTGGGCTCCATTCTTAAATTTAATTCTGGTAATCCTATTTACTACTCTTCTTTGGTTTGTGTTGTTATGGAAGAACTTAGTATTCTTGTCTTACTCTAGTCACGTCTCTCTGGATTTATGCTTGTAGTAAATTTCCTCCTTAGCCAGGATGTCTTCATATTCTCTTAGCAACTCTTTTTCTTTCAAGTAGAGAGCCTCATCCATTCCCTTCTCAATTGCCATAACATTTACTTCAGCCAGTTCCCCTTCAAGTTTGGTCTTGGCTTCAAATATATTTCCAAAGTGTTCTGAATCCTATTTCTAAAGTTTATTCTTAATGATTTTTAGTTTTTTGGCTACCTTATACAATTTGGATCTTGAAATGTTTGTATCATTCTAGCATTGTTCAAATAGATTTAATATGTTTCCATCTTTCAACCACATCTGTTCGAACTTGAACAAACATCTTTTGGGTCATGTCTCCTCCAAGATCCTTAGTTGGATTGGTTAATGGTCTGATCCTGATATTGACATGATTTCTGCTTCCATAGTATGGGGGAAGTTCGTCAAGCTGCCTAAAGGAAGAATCTATCTAGTTTCTCAGTTATATTCTAGGTGAAGGCTTTGTCATGTGTCTTGATTTCTAACAAGTAATTTTTGCAATCCATTCTACAAAATCTATGGTTGCTATTGACATTCTCTTACAAGCCCCCCCCATTTTTCCTTATGCTTTGTGATAGCATTAAAATCTCCTCCCATGATACAAATTCTATCAGGGGTCTTTTTAAAATACTGTTCTTTTTTTGGCCCTATTTTGTGTGGGTCCACAAGTATTTATTAGAAGAAAGCTTAGATTATTTTTTATACTTTTCACCGAACCACTCATCCAATTATTTTGTCATTCATCCAAAGTGAACATAACATTCCTTGGATCGCAAATTATGGCTAAACCCCTTGAAGCCTCATTTGCAAAAGAGCCTACAACTTCCCTAAAGCCCAATCTTTCCATAAAAGTATCAATATTATATTTATTTAATTATGTTTCTTGGATCATTGGTAAATGTGAATTAGTGTTAGAGATGCAATGTTTAGTAATTCACTACTTGCTAGGGGCATTCATGCCCCTAACAATCCATGTAAGGAGCTTCATGGATCTTTCAAAAGGATCTTCCCCTTCCCTGCCTAAAATATCAAGGTGAGATTAGTTTGGCCAACATCGGCTCCATCTTTGATTCTTAGTTCAGACATTGATCTTGTCCCCCTTTTCTTAGCACAATCCAAGGTTTCTTTTCCTTCCATAGTTTACACAATTTTAATTATTTTTGGATTCTCCCATTCCTTGTGACTTAATTCTACCATCATTTCTTTTTCTTCTAAAATAGGGGGTACATTGCTTAATTCTAAAATGTTTTTTATAATTAACTTTATTTGCAAAGCTACTTCTTCCTCGTCAATTATTTCATCCATAAATTTCTCCATAAGGTCCTCAACTACCTCATTGCATTTAAATAGTTTGTAATGATGTTTACTTCTTTCTCCACCTTCTCAGTATTCTTTGGTTCCTCTTCCTCCTTTCTCATATCTTGACAATATTCTACCCTCCTTTTTTCTATTTCAGGAGAGGTTTTTGAGATATTATTCACGTCGTTGTTAATCTCCACCTTAATATTCCTAACACCCTTCTCACTATCCTACTCCCCTTGTTCTATAAACTAGCTCCTCAACTTCTATAGCCTTAATATACTTACTACATTTTGAATTTTTTTTATCTTAGTGCTAACTCTGATAGTCTTTTTCACCTCTGATATTTCATCATTCCCTTCTCTTTATCCTTCACCAAAAGTCGATTCCTCTTTACTTTCTTCCTTTTTACCAATTATTCCATCATTATTCCCATCATCAGAGTTATCCATAATAGGAAGAACTGCTTCTTCATTCTCTTGAATCTCTCCTAGCTCAAGCTCTATTTCTCTCAAAGACATATGTCTCTCATATGGTTTATGTTTCTTAATGGGAGAGATATTCCTTTTTGACCAATCTTGGTAATCATCATTCCTCTCTATAGATATTATCTTATCCTTCTCATGCTGAGTGGGATCATTATCATTAGTAGGAGGACATAGCTCTAGATCTTTTATCTGTTGGATAATTAAACCTCCATTCTTCTCATTGAAACAAATTGTCACCTTATCAAAAGATTTAGGGACACATACCTCTACATTATTCCTAACATTATTATCTTTAAAGAGAGGGTAATTCTGTTTATCCACTACTTAATTTGTGTGAATGTATCCTTGAAAAATATGAGGTTTGAGAAGATAAGATGAATGGTTAGTAATGATGTTGATTGGTCTAAGATTACTGACATTAATTTCCATATTAACCAACATTTTAATTGTGGAAGATCTTTGATCACAAAGTTCTATGCCAACAAAACCTCCTAATAGGTTACCAAATTTATTTAAAATCTAAGTATGAAAAAATTCTACCGAAACATTATGAAACTCAACTCGTCTAGTGGCTTTCAAACTCATTATACCTTTATGATTAAAATTAGGCTTCCAATCAAATAATTTGATAGAGTAACAATTGACATACATGTGATCCCCAAATATAAGTTTTTGCTTTAATTCACTGTCCTTACAATCTATATATAAAAAATCATCTGGTAGGGTAGTGATACTTACTTGTTTAGGATAAGCTTCCTTGAACCACTGGGCTTTGTCATCTTAGTCCACCTCAAAACCACACCATTTGGCGAATAGCCCATGGTTCTTGTAGTGAATCCACATACTATCGCTAGATTGGTCCTTTACCTCTAGAGTCACAAGCTCCTTTTCCTGTATCTCCCTCCTAGGGTTCTTTGAATCTGATTTGTTGAGATGTTTCTCTACCTAGGAAGATATGTTATTTCCTTTTTATGAGTATTTAAAAGACATGCCTTGCTTGATCGAATCTTTAGAGTGTCTTGGCCTCTGAGTGACAAACTTTTCTCTCCCCGTTCTAAAGGGTGCGATTGATTGAAAATTAGGAGGGAGATCAGGGTTGGGGTTTGGATGATCTTGTAGAGATGAGGAGAGTCTTTGCCCAAGTTTACTACTATTAGCTCCTTTGGTAAATTTAGGCGTGTTACTTGTGATGGGGATAGTCTATAATATTTTTCCCTAACTGGTTACATCAGATTTACCATAATGACTCATGTTCCCTCCTTTATTCAAAGCAAATCTATCTCTTAAGGTTCTTTTTCCTTATGGTTTCTCACTAATTGCCATCTATCCTCCTCCTAAATTTATCCAGATTTGCCTTGTCCTCTCTCAGGTGTGCTTGCCCTCCTTGCCGCCCATTGCCTCTATTTGCAAATATAGAGTTTATTTTCCACTGATTTGACTGATTATCCTTTTTGTTAGACGAAGGAAGCCTTGGAACCCTAGATCGATTCCGAAATGTATACTTTTTGATTTTCTTTAGTAGTTTGGAATTCGAAAGAATATTGTCACATCCTTGCACTTGCTGAAGTATGTCAAAGCTATTTTCAATGCTTAGACATCCCACCTTATGAACAAGGAGATTGTATCGAGTTTTCTTGAAAAAATTGACTTGTTATCCTGAAGGGGTTCCTTATATGAGAACCATCAAGTTGGGTTAAAGCATTGACGGTGCACAGGTTCCAATAGTCGTGCAAGATGATTGAATTGTTTCAACCCGTTGATCATTTTCCACTGTTTTGAATTTATTTATTCTGCAGTGAAAGGAAATAATTGGCGTAAGTGGATTACAAGATGAAGGGAATGATTGTTGCACTCCCAATGTATATGTCTTAACCATGGTCAGAGGGTGAAGTTAACCCTACTTAGGATGGTTGGGTTCCTCCGTATTGAATAACCCTTTCGCTCTTCATGTGACCACCGCTACCACTAGAGGCATTGATGCAGGGCCGCTCAACACAACTGCTCGGCGTGGATTGGGAGGTTTTAGAAACAAAAAGACACATAATTTGATCGAAAGCCTGTCATATTCTTGTAAAATACTATCTAGTTATTCGTCAGATTTAATGGTGACAAGAGCATTGAGGTCTTCGCGAGGCAACTGACACTTGAGCATCACACTGCAACCGAGCACCTCTGCCATCTTCGCAACAAGATCCGTACCAAAAACAACAACAAAAATGATCAATAAACAAACGACTTCAGGTATAGTAAATTTATTTCTATTCAATCTTTGTTTTCTCATATTTAACCAAAACAAATTTGATCCGAACATGCAAAACTGATGTTTCTGTTGGTAGCCATGACCTTCATCTTGCCGCCCATGTAGCGGAGCTTCCCGTCGGCGGGGCATGGGTGGATCCTCCCTCCATAGCTGTAAAGATAATTCATGCGATGGGGAAATACCTGGCAAATCTTTGGAATGTAGCCGTTGAGATATTTTTTGGTAAAGGGAAACACATAAACAATGACAATAAGATATCTAGGACAGAGGAGAAATGAAAATAATAACAACATTAGTATCATAAAGTAGGAAAAAATTCCAACGAAAGTTGCAGTTCAATTTAGCTTACTCCTCATTCCAGTCTTTTAGATTGTAGTGTTCTATTTGTATTAGGCAATGGCGACTAGAACGCCATTGCCTGAGTACCCTATAAGCATGCGACTACTCCCTAGCCTGCTCTTTTCCCTCACTAACCTGCTCTTTTCCTTCTCACATTTCTGCCAGACTACTTGGGAAATTTGTCAATCAAATTGGATGCGACTGTGGAATTCAATACAACTTAATAGACACCCCTTCTCTTAAAGGACGTCTACGTATGCATATTGGAGGCGTTTGGAGCCTGGGCAATGTACCAAGTTGGTACTACACATTGGGCTTCTCTAGAGGTGTACCGAGATCACTTTCTAGGTAGCTGTCGTGAACAACGTAAAACCTACTCCCTTTCCAGCTGACACCTATTCGATCTCCCAAACAATTCAAACTGGATGTGAGAAAACTCTAGAAAATAGTTAATAGTTTCATTGCATTGAGTATTCACCAATATTGTATATTGTAACGCACACTCACTGCATTTTTTTTATAATAAATATAAATAAAAAAGATAGTAGTCATAAGTTATACTTATTTCCACTTTACGTTGTCTTTATCAAGTATCAATCAATGATATTGATCTCATTGATTGAATTTAGCTTGGGTTAATAAGGCGTAGGAGAAATGAAATCATTTATAAGTATAACCTTATTGCGATAAAAGCTTATTTGTATATAAAACAGATAATAGAAGATAAACAAGTTAAGGATATAAAATAATAACAGTCAAACAAATAATAAGATATGAAATTATCTACTATTTACCATTCAATGAAAATTAGACGTCAATATTGTTGACCACGATATTGACAAAGTTGCAAAATGAAGAATGCAAAACACGACAAAGTTGGCAAAATGTATAATGCAAAACACGGTGGCAAAACCAGTGAATAAACTGTTTACACGTGGCTTGGAATATTATATATAATATATACATTAAACAAGATAAGTCAGTGGCGGCAGCATAAATAGTCACGTTCTATTGTGACATTTAAATAATAGTTAATGTCACAGTAAAGTTTTTTGAAAGAAGTTTGTTTCAAGGATGGCATCTTTTGATTCTAAATTAATATCACTAAAGGGGGTTTTTAACCCGGAATATTCCTGCACAGTTCTAAAAGATTGAAGAATTTTGGGTATTAAACTTAGGATACTATATGCAGCATTTTTGTTTAAAGAAAAAGAAAATGGGCAGGCAATTCCAGTTGGCTGCAATGACTTTTTGGAACTATTCTTGAGAATCTCAAAGATGAAACATTATTACTCGGTCTTGGAGGCTTATAATGATTTTCAAATTTCTAGGACAGGAACTAATCCGGATGTAAAACTATTTTTGTTAGTTTTTCAAACAGCATTTTTAAAAGGAAGTTTGTGTAACAACCCTAACTGGTTCAGTTGGGCTGATGTAACTGATTACATTCGAATTTCATCTCTATTTATAGAGATCATTTTTGTAAATCTTTGTGAGAGATGTATGTGTGGGAAAAAGTGGTAAAAGGAGACACAAATACATTTAAAAGTATTGTAATGCTAAAAGCTATATTATAAGCTTATGTATATATACTGATGTAGCATATACATCTGTATGTGTATATGAGATTGTAAGAAGGAAAAATACATAAAGGGTTGAATACCCTGAGCAGTTGTAGCTGCTGATTGTAAAGAGTTGAAGCTCAATAAAAGGATACAGGTTTATGGAGTGGTTTTTCTCCCTATGACGAAACCGTGAGGATTTTCGAGGGTTTTCCACTCGGCACAAAATTGGTGTCTCTTCATTTTGTGAGTTGGCATTATTCTGTTTATAATGAAGGTTTATATTTCAGTATGATTTGATTACATTGCTGCTGTATATTGTGAATTGATTTAACAGTTTTTAGATTCTGGAATAATTTAATAGTGTTCTGATTCACCCCCCCTCTCAGAACCCTGATACTTCCAACAAGTGGTATCAGAGCGTAGGATTCCCTTTAGGAATTGATTTTGGGATATTGGAAGTTATGGCACACTCTGAAGGAGCTTTTCTTAATAGGGCACCTTTATTTGATGGAAATGATTATGTTTTCTGGAAAGTTAAAATGGAAGCATTTATACATTCCCTAGATGTTAGGATGTGGGATGTAGTAACAACAAAATACACTGTTCCAGCGTCAGTCCCTACTGATGCTAATGAGAAACTAAAATTTGAGTTGGATAAGAAGGCTAGATATGCTCTTCTCTGTGGTCTTACTAGAGATGTCTTTGCCAAAGTTATTTATTGCAAATCTGCAAATGATATATGGGTAAAACTTGAAACTATCTATCAAGGAGATGACAAAGTAAAAGAGTCTAAATTGATTACTCTTAAAACTCAATTTGACAATCTGAAAATGAGTGAGGATGAAACCATTTCTGCATATTTTTTAAGAGTTGAGGAAGTTGTAAATGCCAGGAAGGGTCTAGGTGAAGACATAGAAGAACATGATGTTGTTTCAAAGGTCATTAGGTCAGTACTACCTAAATTTGAAACAAAAATTTCTACATTAGAAGAAAAGAAAAGTTTTTCAAAAATGACTTTACATCAACTTCAAGGAACTCTAACTGCATATGAAATGAGAATTAGCAATCAAGCTAGTTCTTCATCAAAAGAATCAGCCTTTAAGGCTGAAAAGAATGATGAGAGTGATTCAGATCTAACTGATGCTTTAGAAGCATTACTGGTTAAAAGAATGAGAAAGAAATATAAAGGCAAACCTAAATGCTTTAGCTGCGGTCAATTAGGACACTTTGCTGCTAGATGCCCAAATATTGAATTTGATGATTGTGATGAGAAATCTGAGAAGTTTTCTAGAAAGAAGCCTTGGAATCAGAATAAAAGATTTAAGGATTTCAAAAAGAAAAGTCTTCTTTCAAAAGAAGATTCAAATGAAGAATCCAGTGATGCAGATGAAGAAGGGGAAAAGTTGTTCATGGCTGAAATAATACATACTCCTAAATCTGAATCAAATGAGCCTGAATCCTCATCTGATTCAGATATAGAAGTAGATCTTGAAGAAGAACTTCTAAAATCCCTGCAAGAAATTAAAAGGTTAAAAAGATCAGTTGTAAATCATGAGGTTGAAAATCAAAAACTTCAAGATGAGTTAATAAAAGCAAATTTAATTATAGAAAATCAAAAACTCTTACTTGAAGAAAAGGATAAAAAACTGAACATCTTGCAATGTTCATCTGAAGAGTCTACTAGTCAGAAAACAAAGTTCTTTTTCAATGGATATTGTTTCAACTGTAATATTTTTGGGCACAAAGCAATCTTTTGTAAAAACAGCAGTAGTCAAGGCAAAAGAAAAGTTATTAGATGTTTCAGATGTTTTTACTATGGTCATTATGCAAATCAGTGTAAATTAAATTTGAGACCTAAACAAATATGGAAACGAGTAAGGACAAATGAAAAGTCCTTAATCGTTGAAACAACCTTATTTGTTCAGAAATCTGCAACATGGGTATTGGATAGTGGCTGCTCTCATCATATGACTGGATGCAAGAACAAATTCAAAACCTTAGAAAACTTTGATGGAGGGTTTGTACGTTTTGGTGATAACTCAGGAGCTTATATAAAAGGAAAAGGCTCAATAATCTTAAACAATAATACACCAATACATGATGTATACTTTGTTGAAGGGTTGAAACATAACCTTTTAAGTGTCAGCCAGATATGTGATAATGGATACTCTATCTCTTTTAATGCAAAAGAATGTTATATTAAAAATGGGAAAGATAGAGTCATTGCCAGTGGGTTAAGAACAAATGGTAATCTGTATAATCTGATAGATTCAACTATTCAAGAAACTTCTTTGGTCAATACCTGCTTTATGAGTCAAGTGGAAGAAAATTGGCTATGGCACAAAAGACTGGGACATTTGAACTTTGATAATCTTGCTAGAATCAGCAAGAACAAAAAGGTCAGGGGGCTTCCGCAAATAACTAAACCTGCAACTATTTGTGAAGAGTGTATTAAAGGCAAGAAAACAAGAGTTTCTTTTAAAACGAAAGAATATTTGTCAAATAGACCACTTGAACTAGTACATAGTGATTTATGTGGTCCAACCAAAACAGCCTCATTAAATGATGAAAGATATTTCATGCTATTCATAGATGATTATTCAAGGATGGTTTGGGTAACATTTCTGAAACATAAATCAGAAGCCTTTGAACGTTTCAAAATTTTCAGAAAGATGGTAGAAAGAGAAACTGATTTAAAATTGAAATGCTTAAGATCAGATAGGGGAGGAGAGTTCACTTCGCAAGAATTTATTGAGTATTGTGAAAAACGAGGTATAAAAAGACAATACTCTACTGCTAGGACACCACAGCAAAATGGTGTTGTAGAGAGAAAAAATAGAACTGTCAAGGAAATGGCTAGGACCATGTTGAATGAAGCAAAGTTGCCTGACAAGTTTTGGAAAGAAGCTGTTCATACAGCTGTCTATATCTTAAATAGAGCACAAATCAGAATTAGAACAGTTTATACTCCATATGAATTATGGTATGGGAAAACAACAAATGTCAAGAACTTTAAAATATTTGGTTGCAAATGTTTTATCAGAAAGAATGATGATTCTTTAGATAACTTTAATTCAAGGTCTGATGAAGGGATTTTTCTTGGGTACTCTACACATAGCAAAGCATATAAATGCTATAATAAAAGGCTGAACAAAATTGTAGAAGCTATAAATGTCATGTTTGATGAAACATCTATATGCTGTAATGACAAAGAAGAACATGAAGGTTTATCCTTTCAAAAGTCAGAAAGTTTACATAATGAAAATTGTGAAAATGATAAAGTTGAAACTGATGATGAAGATGAACTTGCAGGAAAAATAGAACCAGAAGGAAAAATAGAACCAGAAAATTGTTCCAATCCTAAAATAACTAGTGATGGATCAAAGTTAAAAACACCTTCTAGAATAATAGCTAAGAGACATCCTGAGTCTCAAGTTATTGGAGATATTGATAAAGGAATTTTAACTAGAAGGAAAGCCAAAATAGGAGAACAAGTAAACATTGCTGAACAATTTTGTTTGATAGCAGATTTTGAACCAAAGAATGTAACTGAAGCTCTATTAAATCCCAGTTGGCAAAATGCTATGCAGGATGAAATAAATCAGATAAAGAAAAACAAGACTTGGGAACTTGTTCCCAGGCCTAATGATAAAAATGTTATTGGTGGAAAATGGATATTCCGTAATAAACTGAATGAGGAAGGGGAAGTGATCAGGAATAAAGCCAGATTTGTTTGCAAAGGATATGCACAACAAGAAGGAATTGATTTTGGTGAAACCTTTGCACCAGTTGCAAGGATGGAATCAATCAGAATTTTTCTTGCATATGCCACTCATAAAAATTTCACTATTTACCAAATGGATGTCAAAACTGCCTTCTTAAATGGGTACCTTGAGGAGGAAGTTTATATGGAACAGCCAGAAGGTTTTGAATCTTCTGACAACCCTAATTATGTTCTTCATCTCAAAAAGGCCTTGTATGGTTTAAAACAAGCTCCTCGAGCTTGGTATTCCAGGTTGGATAAACATCTAATTGCAAATGGATTTATTAAAGGAAATGTGGACAGCACATTGTATACAAAAATGGATAATGAAAATTTACTGGCTGTTGAAATATATGTAGATGATATTATTTTTGGTTCTACTAATGATGATTTGGCACAAACTTTTTCAGGAATAATGGAATCTGAATTTGAGATGTCTATGCTTGGAATTTTGACATTTTTCTTGGGAATTCAAGTTTCTCAACTTGAACATGGTCTGTTTATCTCTCAGCTGAAATATGCTAAGGAAATGCTTAAAAAGTTTCAAATGGATACTTGTAATCCAGTTGGCACACCAATGGAAACTGGCTGTAAGTTGATGAAAATTGATGAATCTCCTCTTGTTGATCAAAGGGAGTATCGGTCTATGATAGGAAGTCTTTTATATCTTACTGCTTCTAGACCAGATATAATGCACTCTGTATGTCAAGTTGCCAGATATCAAGCAGCTCCTCGTCAATCTCATCTCAATGCTGTTCATCGTATCTTTAAATATTTACAAGGTACTTTGGATTATGGTTTGTGGTATCCCAAAAATGATGATTTTACTTTGATTGGTTATACAGATGCTGATTGGGGTGGATGTAAAGATGACCAACGAAGTACTAGTGGTGCTGCATTCTTCTTAGGTGAACGATTAGTTGCTTGGCACAGTAAAAAACAAGACTGTGTCACTATTTCTACTGCTGAATCTGAAATTATTGCTGCAACAGCATGTTGTACTCAATTACTTTGGATATCTTATCAGATTTCAGATTTGGGTATTCATGTTCAAAAACCTATGAAGATTCTATGTGATAATACTAGTGCTATCCAGATTTCTAAAAACCCTGTTATGCATTCCAGAACTAAACATGTAGCCATCAAATTGCAGTTTATTCGTGAACAAGTGTCATCCAATGAAGTAATCCTTATTCATGTGCCTTCTAAACTACAAGTTGCAGATATTTTTACAAAAGCACTATCAAGAGAACTTTTTGAACAGTTCAGAACACGATTGGGAGTTTTCTCTCAATCACTGCTGGATTAATATTTTTTTTGATCATTATCCTGTGTTCGGTTTTTTGCTCCTTTCACAGGAATTTTTTTTTATGAAAAGCAGAATTGTCAAATATTTTTGATGCACAAATTTTGGGGGAGCACTCATCTTACAAATCAGGAAATCAGGTTCAGATTATTCAAAAGGTTTGGTTCATAGAGATCAATAGTCACTGAGTTTTCAAAATTATCAGTTTTGATGTGGTCACAGGGTTATTACTTTCAAATTGACTTCATTAGTTGATTAGATTTTGAATTCCGACTTGACTTCATTAGTTGATCAAATTGGTATATCAGTTTTGGTTGTTTTTGTGATCAGCTTTCATGGTAAATCAGTTTTGTATTTTTCATTATCATGTATATATGAGTTGATATTTTTGAAGTCATCTTGTATGTATGTGATGATCTCTTGTATATAAGTTGACATTTCTTCAAACGTCATCTTGTATGTATGAGAGAATATCGTGTATATATAAGTTGATTTTATGTTCTCTCTTCTTGTATATATGAGATGATGAAAAATTTTTTGCATAAAAAATGGGGGAGATTGTTGACCACGATATTGGCAAAGTTGCAAAATGAAGAATGCAAAACACGACAAAGTTGGCAAAATGTATAATGCAAAACACGGTGGCAAAACCAGTGAATAAACTGTTTACACGTGGCTTGGAATATTATATATAATATATACATTAAACAAGATAAGTCAGTGGCGGCAGCATAAACAGTCACGTTCTATTGTGACATTTAAATAATAGTTAATGTCACAGTAAAGTTTTTTGAAAGAAGTTTGTTTCAAGGATGGCATCTTTTGATTCTAAATTAATATCACTAAAGGGGGTTTTTAACCCGGAATATTCCTGCACAGTTCTAAAAGATTGAAGAATTTTGGGTATTAAACTTAGGATACTATATGCAGCATTTTTGTTTAAAGAAAAAGAAAATGGGCAGGCAATTCCAGTTGGCTGCAATGACTTTTTGGAACTATTCTTGAGAATCTCAAAGATGAAACATTATTACTCGGTCTTGGAGGCTTATAATGATTTTCAAATTTCTAGGACAGGAACTAATCCGGATGTAAAACTATTTTTGTTAGTTTTTCAAACAGCATTTTTAAAAGGAAGTTTGTGTAACAACCCTAACTGGTTCAGTTGGGCTGATGTAACTGATTACATTCGAATTTCATCTCTATTTATAGAGATCATTTTTGTAAATCTTTGTGAGAGATGTATGTGTGGGAAAAAGTGGTAAAAGGAGACACAAATACATTTAAAAGTATTGTAATGCTAAAAGCTATATTATAAGCTTATGTATATATACTGATGTAGCATATACATCTGTATGTGTATATGAGATTGTAAGAAGGAAAAATACATAAAGGGTTGAATACCCTGAGCAGTTGTAGCTGCTGATTGTAAAGAGTTGAAGCTCAATAAAAGGATACAGGTTTATGGAGTGGTTTTTCTCCCTATGACGAAACCGTGAGGATTTTCGAGGGTTTTCCACTCGGCACAAAATTGGTGTCTCTTCATTTTGTGAGTTGGCATTATTCTGTTTATAATGAAGGTTTATATTTCAGTATGATTTGATTACATTGCTGCTGTATATTGTGAATTGATTTAACAGTTTTTAGATTCTGGAATAATTTAATAGTGTTCTGATTCACCCCCCCTCTCAGAACCCTGATACTTCCAACAAATATTACCAATGCAGTTATTTCTTTTTATCCTTATTTCCTAGGGCACAAATGAAGAATTAAGTGGTTCATAGGTATTGGAGAAATTTGAATTAATCTGAATATGATCTTAATACTAATTAAGGGATTATTTGCATATAATATATATAAGATACAAAATATATTCTAAAATGAAAGGGGATCCCCTCATAGTCCATTAGTAGATACCAAGATCTATCGTTAACTTATGGAATGACCTCACCAAACCGACCTTTTGAAATATCAACTTCATTACTGAAGCCTCATAGGCTTCATTACATTAGAAATAAAGGGGAAGAAAAGGAAACCTTACCCTCGCACCAGAAATTATATATGACTTGCATTAGTTTTCCACAATTCATGGTTTAAAATACATAATAATTTAAATCTATAATTATACAATTAGTATATATACTCTATATTATATTCCTAATAATTTTTAAAAAGTATATTTATATTTTATTTGTAGTTGAGTATTTTATTTGTATTTGAATTTTAAATAATAATTAAAATTTTAATTGTAATAAATTTAATTTTTAATTATTTATATTATATTGTTAATAATTTTAAAAAATTATATTTATATTTTAGTTGTAGTTGAGTATTTTATTTGTAATTGAATTTTAAATAATAATTAAAACTTTATTGTAATAAATTTAATTTATAATTAATTTTAATTTTTTAAGATTATATTTATCTTATATACTTTTTTACATTAGTAATATGCTATATATTTCTAATAATTTTTTAAAATTATATTTACATTTTATTTGTAGCTGTATATTTTATTTGTAGTTGATTTTTAAATAATAATTAAAAGTTTATTGTCATAAGTTTAATTTATATTTATTTATCTTATTAAAATTAAGAAAAATAATTTATAATTATTCTCTTATTAAAATTACTACTCAAATTATTAATTCGGGACACCTATTGCACACCAAGATGCAATTACTAGTTTTATGATTTTCCCATTCGTAGATAGCAAAACCATTTTTCTTTATGCAATACCATGGAACTCAACATTAATGATTGTTATCATTATTAGTACTTGCCGGTAGGCTAAGTACTATTGTATCACTTTTTAAGTTTTTGATGTTAACGAGTGATTAAATGAACTCTTCTACACTAATGAAAATAAATTCTATTTTACATTTCACTATTAATTTTAGATTTTTGTGTATATAGATGCAAAATTTTTAGCTTTATAATATCTACAAATTATTTATTTAGCATTTCATTGGGTGATTGCATTTGAGCTCTTATACGCGGATTTATGACAATGGCATTGTAAAATATAATATTATGTGAACCCTATATTATCGTATTCCTTATTATCGGCAACCAATTCATTTTTTTTTGGCAACTGCTGCTTGCTCTGTTGCACACTTGTTCACCCATTTTCCCATATTCTACATATTGTTGCCATTTTATCGGTATTTTCTTTGTTTAATCTATAATTTCATATTTCTTAAGATATAGATGCAAAAAATTTTACTTTATAATTTCTACAAATTAATTTTCTATTATTTCATTGACTAAATCCTTTAAACTCTTATACACGGATTTTTCAGATTGTAAAACATGATATTTTATAAGAATGTTCTAGCCCATAATCCATGATTATCGCTGTATTTGTATGGTGCCTATAATGTAGCTATCATGCCCATATTGTAGCTATTGTGCACATATTATCACTATTTTCTTTATTTATACTGGTTCTCATTTATGAAAACTTCATCTTGTTTTTGACAGTTATTCTATCATTTTATTAACGTTTCTGTGCAGCCCATAAAAAATTTCCAGTCACCTTACAAACTTTCACTTCAATTTGTAAGGATTTCTTGTCCTTTTCCTTTTCTCTTCAATGAATTTATTGTGCATTGCCATTTACATATGTTTTCTTTTCCTCTTTCAATCTAGAGAAAACTAGGGAAAACTGTGGTTTAATTCATAAGTTAGTTTACGAGATGTCTTTTGGTGCTTGATATAAAGATATTGGACTTTTGTACTGTGATTGTAGGAAGAATGGCGATGAAGGGAGACCCACATTCTTATTTGGGATGATTCCATTCACTCTGAGATTTCATCAACAATTTTAGCTTTTTCATGAACAATGCCTCCTTCTTTGGAGTGCTTTTCTATTTTTTCAGCAATCTCTTCGGTCACCTCTGCAATATCTTTCACACTGTCTACCACTTCTTCCACAATTTCCACCACACTCTCTATTTTCTTTTCATCAAAATGCTTCAATCTTTTTATGTATTACACTAAACAAAATGTTGAAATAGGGATAGATTTTTTTTCTATTTTCTCTATATCAAAATGCTTGAATCTTTTTATGTATTCACTAGACAAAATTTGAAATAGTGATAGAATTTTCTCTGTTTACCTTCAATTTTTTCAAAAGCCCTCTTTTCCCTGTAAAGCACACCTAAGATCACCTTTGACAGTCTAATTAAACACCCAATTATACCTGCAAATCTGAAAAATAAGTTTGGGAATTCATTGCAGAGTTGAATTGAGTTACTTACACAGAAAACAAATTGTTATAATGTTTGATGTGATCTAGGGTGACATCTCCTCCATTATTTGAAGAGCTGTGATAATAATGCACCTGGGAGGGGTCTAAATCATAAGTCTATTAGACTGTTGTTTCAGATTCAGGTTATAAGATTTTTCAGAAGAATGGTCGGGAGTGAGAGAGAAGGAAGCAGAATATTGGTTGTTGTGAATGAGAGCGAGGAAAGCATGTATTCAATGCAATGGGCTATTGACAATCTGGTGGGAGAAAAATAGGCTCAACATATTATATAACGGTGTTATGCATGTAGAGACACCAACTATCTCAAAATTTGCATTAGCAGGCCATGGTACTATTCTTACATTCTTGATGTTTTCGAAATCATATATATTTGAAATCCCTTATAATTTTTTACAAATTTCTTTTCTTTCTTTAGCAGCTGCATCTACAGCACATCATGTGTTTGAAATGGCGGGGAGAATAGAGAACACATTACACAGAGATTATTATCTCATGCAAAAGACATATGTGAGAAAGGCAATGTAAGTAGTTTTGATGATTTTAACCTTTTGTTTATAAATTCTTTACAATTGTACATAACTTTTTTGATTAAATTGTATATGTTTTTTTTGAATTGTTTTGAATTATATTTCGTGTAGATTTTTAGTTTAAACTGGGTGTGATTCAAAACCTTTAAATTGTGTAGGTTTTGGGGTCACATGTAGATTTTTTACAGTTTAATCTATATTTTTTTATAAGTTTTCCACTCTTCATGTAGATTTCTAAAGTTTTTCACAGTTGCCTATAGATTTCTTGTTTAAATTATGTTTTTTTGGGTTAAAAGGTGTGATCTGAAATGATAAAAAACATACACAGTTTAAATTAGAACTTTAGAGGCACCAATCTCTATGACTGTATTATATTTTTATTTTTGAAGTTGTATTTCTATTATTTCTAAATTTGACCCAGAAGCAGAAAATAATGAAAAAGAAAAAGATAGAAAAAAGAAAATGAAATTTAGAAACAATTCAAAGTAATATGATAAATTTTAGGACTTACTCCTGAAAAATAATGGAGGTGTTAATTGTTATCAATGGATTTTCCAAGTTAGCATTGAAATGAAAGTGGTCATAGGAGATAACGTTAATGGAGGTGTTAATTGTTAACAATGGGTTTCCCAGGTTAGCATTGAAATGAAAGTGGTCACAGGAGAAACTCGGTATGTCATTTGTGAGGTAGTTGAGAAAATGAAAGTAGATCTCTTAATTGTTGGAACTCATGGTCATGAAGCAATTAAGAGTTGATTTATATTATTAAGAATACATGTTCAATTTTTAATTGTTTCTCAAATTAAATATGATTTGTGAATTGAATAACAAATTAAAAAAAATGACAAGATTACTAAAACTATAATTAAAATGAAAATTATAATTAATTACAAATTAAAGGCAAGTACTTGGCCACTACGTGGCACTTGTTCTATAAATAACAAGTGCCACGTAGTGGCCAAGTACTTTCCTTTAATTTTGTAATAAATTATAATTATAATTTATCATTAAAAGAAATAAATAAATAATGTCATAGAAAAGGTTCTTGTCATATGCAGAATGAAAATTATACATTGAAAGAAAACATAAATTATTAATAATTGAAAAGCTACTACAAAGTCTAATACAAAAGATGGCTTAAAATAACTACATAGTATAATAATATTATGCAATGGTATCCAAATACGTGATATTATGTACATCTAAATGTTTAAAATATTTACAATATAGTAGTTCTGTGTTGTAGGAAAAACTTAAATATCACTCAGGCAGTAAATATATTTTGCCAATGTGGTGAATTTGAAATATCACTTCTAATTATAAAGTTTGAATCTTATTACATATGCTTCGTTAAAAACTTAAAACTAAAACATAAAGATAAAACTAAACAAACAAAAGCTTCACATTATAGTAGAGATTATTATTCAACGTACATCTACTTTAATCTCACATTAAGTAAACAGGCAGAGCGAGGAAGTTAACCGTTGTAATTTATTTTTTAAAAGGAAAAAGTTGAAAACAATTTTTTCCTAAGCAAATTAAATGTGAAAAGTAAAGAAACATAATCATTTTGAGTACACTGAGGTTTAATATCACATGCAAGAACGAGAGCCTAGATTATTGTAAGCTTATTTTAAATAATAAAAATTATAGAGGAATTGGAGCACTATTCAAAAAGAAAAGAACTAAATATTCTAATATAAAAAGTATATAAATAAAGCTATAAATAAATAATGTCATGGAAAAGGTTAAAGCTATAAATAAACAAGTGTCATGTAGTGGCCAAGTACTTGCCTTTAGTTTTATAAATAAATTTTATTTTAATTTTGATTTATATGTAAAGTGAATTTTTAATTATAATAATTTATAACAAAGTTTAATTTTAATTTTAATTTATATGTAAAGTAATTATTTAATTATAAAATTACTATAATTATAGTTCTAATAATATTTTTAATTTTATAAATAATTATAAAATTTCATTTATAATTAATTTAAATTGTAAAATAGTTCTACTTATAATTAATTTTAATATTAATTATTTAGTCCAAATAACTCTTTTTCAACAATATTATAATGTTATTCTATTAAATCTAAATTTATATAATATATATTAAAATAAATCCAAAAAATTCAATATTTTATAATACAACAAAAATAGAAATATTATTTTAATATAAGGAAAAACTTATCAATTTCTTAATAGGTATCTAAAAAGTTGTAAACCATAAACCAAATTTTATAAATAATTATAAAATATCATTTATAATTAATTTAAATTGTAAAATAGTTCTACTTATAATTAATTTTAATATTAATTATTTAGTCCAAATAACTCTTTTTCAATAATATTATAATGATATTCTATTAAATCTAAATTTATATAATATATATTAAAATAAATCCAAAAAATTTAATATTTTATAATACAACAAAAATAGAAATATTATTTTAATATAAGAAAAAACTTATCAATCTCTTAATAGGTATCTAAAAAGTTGTAAACCATAAACCAAATAAAATCAGATGATATATAAATTAGATTGTATTATTTGAATGCACGATTTTCATGTACAATAAATAACAAACGTGGTAAGAGCTCATATCATCAACAAATAATTTTTACAAATTATAAACTTAAAAAATTAATATTTAAACTATAGAATATGTGTTATTTTTAACAAAATAAGAAAATACTAAATTATAATTGGTGCAAAGAATTGGTTTTAATCGCTACTTAATAGAAGAAATGCAAAAAGTGATCAATAGTACTTGCTAGCCTATCGGCAAGTACTAATAATGTAGAAAATAGTTTTAGATAAATACACTAATGCACCTAGATATCCTTCTGCTAAATCTATATATAGTCTAAATATACACTTTTGAAAAATTTAATCAAAATCTAATAAAATTAATTTTACATTCAATAATATATGAATAAATATAAGTTTATATTTAATTAATTTAATATGTTTGTATTAATAATATAGTTTTTATTTTATAATTTAATATATTTTATTAATATATTTTTAATTTATATATGATCAATAAAGTTGCAATATTATATTATGTAGTATATTATAATAGTATATATTTTAATAATTTTTGAAAAAATAAAACTCTTTAATTTTCACATTAACCATTAAATTATATGTTTTCATGTAAACAATTTATAATTTTAGTAAATTTTAATTGGTTCACTCCTGACTTCAAATGCATTCATCCAATGAGATGATAAAAATTAATACAAACTTATGGTTATATATTTGGTATACATACAAAAGTATAAATGCACGATAATTGTGGTATGAAGTCGTAAAATAGGAATTATGGAAAAATTAGCATATTCTTATTATTAAAAAAGGACTCTTCGACCGCATATCCTTAAACAGAGAATTGCAAAATTCCCATTACCCAAACCTGACAAAATAATTCGGGTTGATTGAGATTTCCATGTTTTCTTCAATGCACGAGTGGTCCGGTAGCATGATCTCTTTTCTCTAATTTCTAGCTGCCGATGTCCGACCACATAATTGAAAAAACACCCACTAATCTATATCTAGACAAGAGGGATTGTCTGAAACTTTTACGGAATGGATCTCCCAATACAGTCCATTCCAGATTCTTAACTGTCTCGTGCATTGGTAGGTACTCAGTTTTGAATATGTTAGTAACCATTTTGAATAATTGCATAGTTCATCGTCATCGTCCCTCCCGTTGACGCAGAACTAAATCAACAGGAATCAAGAGCGCTGATGCCCCCTCGCACTTTTGTAGTTGGGCATCGACATATCCTTCAACAACCCATGAAACCAATGACCTATAATATAGTTATTCATTTTAATTGGGAAATTTTCTTTTTCACTGAAGTTCGTTTTTCTTGACAGAGTAGAGAAAAAATAAAGAATGTCCACCTCAGCAGTTGGTGTTCATGATGCCTCTGTGTATATGAACTGCATTTCCCACTCACCTATTTTGCCTGTTAAGTCCTATCATTCTTCTACACTGTCGAGCTCCACGTGGCCTTCTGAGTTGGCAGTTTTATCACCATGGGGTCATCCAGTAAATGAGGTTAGATTCATTCCTCAAAACAATAAGAATGCCAGAAACATCATTTATAATTCGCTTGTGAGCAGTCTCAGCAGGATGGGTGGGAGTGGTTGGAGGCACTACTTCAATCGGTTTGTGAGGCTGCACTGTGAGAGGATGCCCCTACTGCCTATTGGGCTGACATCCATTAGGGCTGATAATGGCTCAAATGGTGATGGGGATTCTACTGCCAAGCGAGTGGATGATAATGGAATTCGGACAAGTTGTGGAGAAAGTTATAAAAAAGTCCTGATTCTTATGAGTGACACAGGTGGCGGACACCGGGCTTCTGCGGAAGCCATTAAAGCTGCTTTTGAGCTAGAATTCGGTGACGAGTACAAGGTCAGTTTTTGTAGAACCAACTTTGTTCATTTGTGGACTGATACGATTTCAATTGTTTTTCTGAATATGTTGTGGTTGGGTAGATGTTGAATGCACACTGAGGTTATATAGGCCGTCTACATTCTTTAAATTTTAAACATGGTTCACACTGTAATGCACCCCTTGTTTGTTGCACCATAATCTTGCCACCTGTCCTCTGATTTATCTGCCTTAGGGTGGGGTCCCATGGAGGGGGCTTCCTAAAATAATTCAGTGGATGCTGCTGAAATTTTTAGGATTATTTTAAAGTAGATAGTTCCATGAAGTTTGGACGCTAGTCTATGTTAAATATTTAAGCTCCAAAATTTATGGAAGTTGGTGGTCTAATGGATTATATCATTTAGCATGTTCAATAATTAGTAGAAAATAAAAAAAATGGTAAACTTGAGATGATTATCGACAAGTAGTAGTAAAAACCCCAAGCTGGTGGGGCAATTTCTAGCCCTCCACCTTTTCAACCTGCTTAAATTTACAGTCCTAAAATGTAGGGGCTTCTATTTTTGAGGAAAGATTCTAATTAATTTCTCATTTTAGTTTTAATTCTAACATAGTTCCCATACTTGGACTCGGCAAGGCCGACTCAACTCGTGACTTGGCTATGACTCGGCAAAATGAAAAAACCCTTGAAATTTAGAGATTTCTAACGATTTAAAACTTGTTTCATACACCCATTATTGAATAAAGCTTAAAGACACTAGCATCATCAAATAGAAGCTAATTTGATCACATACATCCATCACATAAGTACAAACGTAAATTGTAGCTGAAAGAAATAGAAAACATAGATATGCAGAATTATAAATATTGTCAAATGTATATAAAATCCATGACATAAAATGTTACCAAACATGTCTAAACAAAAACAAGTCTATAACTCAGGTTGTATCTCAGCCTCAGCCTTGGCCTTAGAATAGCTTGTCTGCCTCCTACAAAGGCATCTGAGGTAGGTCCTGGATGATTGACAAGCCATAGTATCTGCATGTGAGGTGCCACTCTGATCAACATCAGCTGCACGGGAGCCTGATCGTGCTTTATCCTCCTCCCCTGCCATAGCCACAGCCTCAACCTCTATGTCTGCCTGGTCAACCCACCTATGGCCTCCCCAATTTGATTTGTGGACTCCTTGATGCTCTTCTTCCCTGCTAGTTGCAAACCTATGCCCTCTTCTTTTCCTTCCTCTCTCTCACTTTTCCTCTCTTCTTCTCACAACTAGGCAAATAGAATGATGTTTAGTGCAAAATAGAAGACATGTGTGAATAAAAATGGGAAATAACTTTTTTTTAAATTTTTTTTTCGCTGGCCGAAATTGCCAAATGTCAGTGCGAGTCATGTTGCCATGACTCGCATGACTCGCGCGAGTCATGGAAACGGGTTGTTATGACCCGTTTGCCTTGACACAGCTCGTCGACTCAGAAAACTCGGACGACTCGCGGTGAGTCCAGGAACTCTGAATTCTAATTATTTTCTCATTCTAATTATTTCTAACTAAGCCACAAAGCTCACTAATGTCTAAAGCTGCTATTCCATTCTTCTTTAAAACCAAAAAACAGGCTTTCTAGAAACAAGTTTAAAGACAATCTTTGTTGTAGTCCAAAATTTTAGCACCCATCATAGGAAATTTATAGAATGATTACAGTAGTCAGCCATTTATTATTGGAGTTTTGAAATCAAAATATGCTGTTTAGGAGAGTCTTTACCTGCCTCAATTCATCATAATCACGCTCCTCTTTAATATCTGCATCAGCATCTGTATTATCATTGTTATCAGTAGCAGTATGGGTGCCCATGGCCAATGTGTCTGTGGGCTGATTTTAAAGACATTGCATGAGGACTTAACAGAAACAAGAAAATTTTCATTCCCAAAATTAGACAGTGACTGGACCTTAGGATTTCCCAGAATCTGCATTTTATTAACTAGATTATTACATACCCAACTCTGAACCGGAGAAACAAGAAGCGATTTCTAACACCCTCATTATATACCAACTGTACCAGGTACCAGAAATGTGTTGGGCTGTAACTCCTACAGTCACGGAAGGGAGAATGTTGCCTTTATTTGGATTACTAGTATCATGTTAAGGGGAAGCAACTGTTGTTATTAACATCATAATTTACATCATTGACCTCTTGATTACCAAAGGCCTATCAAAAGAGACTCTATGGCCTGCACAATGCTAATCATTTAGGTACTAAAGAATAACATAACTAGATTTATTGATCAAAACAGTCTGAGCAACAGCTTTTGACTTGGAAATATTTTAACATTAAAAATATTACTGGACTCGCAAATCAATATTTAAGTCTGGGCCTTGTTGCTTTCTCGTGGTGCATTATTATAATGTTGGATTTTCAAAACAACCTGCAGATGATTTGCTTGGATAGTGAGAGGCTACTTAAAGCCCTAATAAATATTTATTGTTTACTTACTCTGCTTATATGTGTTGTACTTGAATATTTTTTATGTATAATTATTTTTTCTGTTTTATGTTCCTTGCACTTAGTGCAGTCCAATGGAGTAATTTTAGTGATTAAATCATGCAGGTATTTGTGACAGACTTATGGAAAGATCACACTCCTTGGCCATTCAATCAAATACCAAGGAGCTACAGCTTTTTGGTGAAGCACGAGACACTCTGGAAAGTCACCTTCCATGGAACTGCTCCACGCATTATACATCAACCAAATTTAGCAGCAACATCTGCCTTTATTGCCAGGTTATTGTCCTAGTTGCCAGAGGACTCATCTTGTTGCAAAAAAGATGGGTGATAATGTCTGCAAACTGAAGGAATTTTTATAGAAATATTGCAAATATGCTACTGAATTGTTTCTTTGTGCTATTTTTGGGCCATTTACAAACAGCTATTCATGTTGGAAGTCTGAAGAATTAATTGATCCTTAAAGATTGTCTGCTGTCTTCTTAAGCATATTTACTTGGTTATTTTACATTCTTAGATTTTTAAATGGCATATTTATATAATATACATAATGAATGATGGCTATGCATTCTTATAATGGAATCCTGAAAACCCGGTTACCATGAACAGGAAGTCACATATCATCTTCTCATTAATCTAAACCCACTCACATTGAAAGGATAACCTTATTGGCCCACTATCCCACTGCTTAATTGTCTCCATCAATTTATTTCTCTAATTATTTTTAAATTCAAATATTGTTGATTTTAAAACATGTGTTTTTATGTTTTCAGGCTTATTTTTGTCATTATTTAACGTATTAGTCATCAGAGCATACTAAAGGATATCTCAGATGAACTTAGTTGACTATGTAGGTAGTGAATTGCGCACTATATTTGCAGTTGTCATGTGTGAACGTTATTTTGCAAATAGTAGCCTCTTGACTTTGTGCATCATTACATAGTACTTGAATAGAATGCTAGGTGAAGCCCATATTTTTAATATATGCCTGATCAATCTATTTGTATTCGTTGTAAAATATCTCACTAATATGAACATTTCCTCACAGAGAAGTGGCAAGAGGTTTGATGAAGTACCAACCTGATATTATTGTAAGTGTACATCCTTTAATGCAGCATGTTCCACTTCGAGTTTTAAAGTCCAAAGGTCTCCTTAAAAAGATAGTATTCACCACAGTCATCACAGATCTGAGCACCTGTCATCCAACATGGTAGGTTGCTGCATTTATATCTTGAAATACAATCTTAGTATAATAGTTTTGCATCTTGAGACTATACTAGTCTTTTGAGATACTGTGCTAGCTTTATGTCTTATATAAACAAATCAGGCCATTTTATTAATAATTTCAATGTTGAATGAAACATTATTTATAGCTTTTAATGCTGGATTACCTTACTTATGCTCTTCTTTATAGGTTCCATAAGCTTGTAACTAGATGCTACTGTCCAACACCTGAGGTTGCAAGAAGAGCATCAAAGGCCGGTTTACAGCCTTCACAAATACGTGTGTATGGGCTGCCTGTACGACCATCATTTTGCAAGGCTATTAGATCTAAGGTCATCATTGTCTTGTTTCATTGTGTGATTGATTCTTTATTTAGCTTCTGCCTCGGTGGCTTTTTCTTGCCTTGCTTTTCTTGATTTTAAATTCTTAATAGTAAATCAAAAGTCCAATTTTCCAGTTATTCACTTTTATACTTTCATTGTGATTTAGGATGAGCTTAGAAGGGATTTAGGAATGGATGAGGATTTACCTGCAGTCTTATTAATGGGAGGAGGAGAAGGCATGGGTCCTGTTGAGAAAACAGCTCGGGCCCTTGGAGAAACTCTATATAATGAGAAATTAGGAGAGCCTATTGGTCAACTTATTGTTATCTGTGGCCGTAATCGAAAGCTTGCAAAAAGGCTGCAGTCCATTCAATGGAAGATGCCAATACAGGTATTCCATAGCAAATTTGCAATATTTTTTGATTTTTCATGTTAATTTAATTGCCAACTAAGCCTATTTTTACTACTGGATTCAATTCCTTTTATGCTGTAAAATTTTAAACATCCAAAAGTGAGGCCATGGTATATTGGGAAAAAAATTATTAGTTAATAGCATACACTTTCAGCGGAGGGGACCCCTTCAAAATAGTTCAATTGCATTTTGGAAGGTTTTATTTTTTACGAGAATTGTAGTCTTTGCAGTAAAAATTACTTAAAAGGGTTGTTGAAAAAGTAGGATTGCTGCAAATGTATATGAAGTGATAATTCAATATTGATAAATACTGAATATTGATTTGTAATTCTGAATCTGATAATTGTAGTCACTGAACTCCAAAGGGCAGAACATATATTGATTTCGATGTCTTTCCTAGGGATTGGATCTGCATTATAAAGGATATGAATAGACATATCCATGAGTAGACATATTCATGGGTATGTCTCATGAAAAAGTGCCTCTTCATGCCTGATCTCTAATCGGGTTTCAAACCTTAACAACTACAAATGATTTCCTTAATAATAGTATTTTAGATATTTATATATATATATTATATTATATCTCACATAATATTAAATATAATATATATATATATATATATATATATATATATATATATATATATATATATATATATATCTTCAATATAGAATTTATCCGGCTGAAGCTACAAAACATCAACACTCCCTCTTAGCTAGGGAGGATAAACATAGGATATGATATTACCTCAGCATAATATCAAGAAAGGCATGTTTAAGAATATCCTTGATCAGAACATATTCACCATTAGATATCATCTCATGATATCAAGAGTAATGGCCTCAGATTATCAAGTTGCATGATATTCACCAAGTACTCCGAGTAATTTGGCCTTAGAATATCAAGTCTCATGATATTCACCAAATACTCAAAATGTTCATAAGGTATGTGCACACGTATCCTCAATGATACTTACCATAGGAACATTCATGGTCTATTTGAGGAACTTAATCCACCATGCAAGTTATCATCTATCATGATCTGCTTAGACGTCATAAGATGTCCATCACAACAGAAGGCAATGGTTTGTTTAAGGAACTTAATCCACCATGCAAGTTATCACCTATCATGATCTGCTTAGACATCATAGGATGTCTATCATAATAAAAGATTAAGTTATTGTAAGATCGTCGCCTTTCAATAACTTTTGCAAATACAAGTGATAATCATTTGGAAGTCGTCACTTCCTCATGATGTACATAGGGGGTAGGTCCTTTAAAAACATGGAGTCACACACATGACATCCACCATGCCTCAGTGCAAAGGGTGGAAACAAGGGATTTCACCTCGAATTTCTCTCACAGAGAAGAACTCATTAAGTAGATATCAGTCTGCTGATCTTTTTGTTCAAGATTGCTTATGATAAATTGTCAGACCCTCTAAATGTGATATCAATCTTTTGAGCTCCTTGTCCAAAGTTACCTCTGAAGAGTTAGACTCCCTCGAATCTGATATCAATCTTCTTTTTCCTGCAAGAGCATCCCCAAAAAAGATCAAGGCAAATAGCTCTTATAGTATGTATAGAAATACAAATAAGAGATACTTATGTTCGCATCCTTTAATAGTTGCTTCAATGAAGGTCCATATGCATTAAATAAAAAATGCCTTCTTAGATTGTTATATTCAACTCTTGGACATCCTTCAATGGCCCTGGAGGATCCACGTATAGTTTCAGTCTTTCAGATAAGGATTAGGACAACCTACTGACTTCCTCCTTGTAATAAAACCAAATAGATTTTCCTTCATAAACCCGTGTTCATTAGCATGAACATTTCTTCCCTTGTACCAAGAATTCTCTCTGCCCCCGTCTCTCATGCATCCGGAACCCACTATTTGGCCTCTTCTCAAATTTGTTGCCGTTAGCGTTTTTTTTTAGAATCATGGTGGCATACACCTCAGCACAAAAAATAGTTGTCAACCCTTGTTAAGCTGCTGGACGGGAGAGTCATTCACGACAAAAAGAAATTTACAGAATCAATCTTAAACTATTTGAACCAGTCAACAGGCACATTAAAGACATAGCGCACACTATTCGATAGAGGAATAATGTCAGAGATAAATGATTAAACATAGGACTCAACAAATTATTGTCAACTCAGCGTTTCATCACCCAATCACAATTGGAGGAATAGAGAGAGACATATCGACGACAAATATAAAGTAGAGTATATATGTCTGCAATACCAACAATTAGAGTGTCTGGGTGATCTGTTTGTCCTGTTGGTGGTCGCTGTTATGAAGTGGCTTAGAGATTTGGTCGCTGTGGTAATATATACTCTAGTTGTATCTATTTGAGGTATTGCATATTGAGGATTTCTGGTTTGATAGATATGATAAGAACTCTTCAAACGTTAATTCTCCTATGTCCAATCTGCCATATTAAGCCTTCACCAATCGTTCCATATTAAAACAACACATCCAACTATCACTGCACAAATTTCTAATATAGTTGTTGCTGCTCTTTATAAAATATATTTGAACACTTTCTTACACTTGCAACCTGGCTCTAATACCCTGTTGAAGAAGTAGGATTGCTGCAAGTGTATATGAAGTGATAATTCAATATTGATTTGTAATTCTGAATCTGATAATTGTAGTCACCGAACTCCAAAGGGCAAAACATATATTGATTTCAATGTCTTTCCTTGGGATTGGATCTGCATTATAAAGGATATGAATAGACATATCCATGAGTAGACATGTCTCCACTGTTTACCCGCTGGGGTAAACTTAGTATTGCACAGACATCGTACGGGAAATATAATAAACACAGAATATATCAGAGAATAATAAATACTTTCATTAATCATTCCAGACTGGCAAGTACATTTATATCATAATGATTATACAATAATATCTCCCATGTCCAACCTCCGAGAGAGTATATAAAGTACCCGAAGGGTCACGACCGAAGCGTCGTGACGTAACTGTCTAACCTCTCGGTCACTAACGACCGAGAGTAACATAATACTTTACTAACATAATAACCCGTACATACAATTATCCCAACAACATCATCCCCCCCCCAAAAAACAAGTCGTCTCCGACGACTTACAACAACAGGGAGATGAAATACACCACATAGAAGAAGAAAATCACTGAGAAGGGGCAGAGGGGCATCCCTGAAAAAGCTGAAGTGCCGCCCTCCCCAGCAATGCTGCGTCCAGTAGGTCTTTTCCGTCACATCCCATTCCTCTCGTGCCTGCACCAAACTTTTCTCCAAAACATACTGTTCAGCTATAGCCTCTGCTAACACCATACTATCTCCCTAGCCAATCTGACCTTGATAGCCACCCGTGCCAACTTCTCTACTTCCAACTCCTGGGTACGCTGAGCCAAGTGTTGCTCTACTGCCTCCAACTGGGTGGTCAGCTCCTCCCGAGCTCTCGATCCATCCACCAAGACAGTCTCACGTCCAGCCAACACCTACTCCAAGTTCCTCAAAGCGTAGTACCCCTCTTGAAAGACTTGCTTCAGTGCTCTCTTCACCTCCGGCATGCAAACACTCCATGCCTGTAGCAACTCTGATCTCATCAACAGGTCACACTCTCCAAGGGCTGATAACTGAACCGACTGGGGGTCTAGGGGGCAACGCCCCCAGCGGGGTCGAGGGGCAGCGCCCCCGCGGGGTCCTGGGGCAGAGCCCTAGGCGCGCTCCCTGTCGCGGTACAGGGCGGGGTCGAGGGGCAGCGCCCCCGCCGCCAAGACCAATTTAGCACCTTCAAAGTCAATGAAACGCACTATTTTTGTGATTTTCGTCTGCTCCCATGCTCTTTTCTGCAAACCGCTTATGTTTCCATTACTTCCTGCTCATGCCCTTCCCTTTGGTACCATTCGTTCTTCAATATGAGCGGCTTTGTTTTGTCGTCGTTTTTTTTTTTTTTAGAATACCATATGAATTTCTTCCTTCATGCTTTCCCCTTCACACATCCCAATGCTGTACTGAACCCTTATGCATCTTCTTGTCTGTGTCGTATGGATTCCCTCTCTCTGACTCCCTTTTGTATTGTACGGATACAACCAAATTATTACTGATCAATGCCATAACTATGTGTTTGTACGGCTTCTTTATCGTCTGCAATGACCGTACGAATATATTCTTGCGCTTTTTAATTTCTCCTGTAGCGTGTGGTCTGGCCGTACAACCGTACGGTATCCTACTTATGGCTTGGCTATCGTATGCCCATCTAACCCTTATTCGTCGCCTTGGTACCGTACGGTCTTTTATTTTTCAGCTTGGCGTTTTCCATGTACGGTGCCGTACGGTGTCTTATGGAACAGTACAGTACCATACAATATCATTTTTATTTATTTCTTTCCTTTCGTACGGTGACTGTTGCATTAAAAATAACGTACGGGCATGGATGCTATTGCCGTACGACACTTGACAGCCGTACGACATCCTACAATATTGTGGCACTTTTGAATGCCGTACAACCGTACGGTTTGATCTTTTTTTTAAAATTTTTTTTTTTCTTTTTTTTTCTTTTTTTTTTCCACCATACGGTCATGCATAGCCGTACGGGTGTTTTTTAATTTTCTATCCGGAGGCTTCTCTGGTCACCCATACGGACGCCTGCCGAGTCCCTCTCGGTTGCTCTGTCCCTCCTTTCGGATCCATCCTCTTCGGGTAAAGTTTCAATTTGGTCCCGTTGCCACTGTCATGTATCCATTCGTCGAGAGCCCATAGAGTGTGCAGTCGTTCCCTCTCCCTGTCACCGAGTCTGTTTTCAATGGCGATCCAAAAGCTTGGAACCATAAATTCTACAGGGACCACGGTCTCGTTCCCGTACATAAAAAGAAAAAGGAGAATCAAGATTTTGAAGACTGCGGTCCTCCACACAGGATTCCAGTTGTCTCCCATAACGATGGGTTTCAGATTTCTCTCATCCCCAAGATTTATTTTTTCCAACTTTGCTTCTTTGTGCCAGATGGGTTCCTCCTTCCGAAACTCCTGGGCAGGGCTTTCTTTCCTTTCGACTTCCCCTTCTCGGTATGTTGTATATTCCGGAAGGAACTCACTCTCGGCTTCCTCAATCTTCAATATGTTGCAGGACGGCGGAAATAATTCATAATCACCCATTTGCCAGTGGAATAGACCGTCCATCGAATCTGTATCATCCTTCACTTTCAGTATCCCTTCGGCATTAGGTTCCATGTTTCCTTTCTCTCCGCCCATCCCGTCGTTTGACTCTGAATCGGATGCCATTTCCTCCCCAACCATCTGCGTGTTGAGGTCCACTACAAACTTCCTTCCCCCCTTTTCAAATGCGAGGGTGTTTTTCTTCCAATTATGATTGGCTCGGGCCGTCACCAACCACCCTCTACCCAAGATGGCATCATACCCCTTCTGCTTAAGAGGGATTACAACAAAATCTAAGGTGAAAGGCTAGGTTCCAATAGTCACCTGCTGCGCCATCAGTGTACCGAGAGGCTTAATACCGTGCTGGTCGGCCCCTAATAAATTGAATGTCGGTGGCCACAGCATCGGTTTTCCCAAGCTTTTCCAAGTTTCTTCCGGGAGGACATTGACGCCCGACCTATTGTCGACAATTGTGTTCATGAGGATGGTACCCAAAATACCCATCTCCACCACTGCGGGATTCCGCCCATTATTTATCGATAGCGTTATGGGGTCGGTTGCAGAGCCACTCGTGATCTCCGTTCGTTCAACCGTGCTTGCTGGAATGTTTTGCCCAAGGAATAGAGTCGTTTTGAGATGCGGCATCGTTTCCAATAGGTCCTTGACCTTTACTGGTACCTCCAATTGCATTATCTGCCTTAAAATATTTTGTTCGGCCATTGCTCGAGTAGAAATGTCGACATCTGTGGAGTCCCTTCGGTCCTCCATACCCTTCGCGATCTCAGCCTTCGCCTCGAGCATCCTTTGTTTCTCTGTCGGGGGGTGAGGATATGTGGCCTTCATTTGCCCGCGTGTGATTGCGAAGACCTTCTCCGTGCCCCCTCGTTCCATGTCTAGGATGTTGCAGCCGGGCTTCGGACAATTAGCATCCTCATGGTTCCCCGGTCCGCACCACCGACACAGTTTTAGTGGAGCAGTAGCCTCATTCTGACAGTCACGGGCATAATGTCCCCATTGGTTACAACTCTTGCACTGTATCATGGGCCTCCCCTTCGCGTCATACTGGACCCGCGGCTTGTTCTCATCATTGCCTCGGCCTCCCTGTCGGTTGTTTCCATACCCGTGGGATGATGGAGCATTTTGTTGTCCGCCAGTACTAGACGTGGAAGGTTGCTCCTGTGCATAGAGCACTTGTTGATTTCTCGCCCTCAGGTTGTAGGGACATTCTTTAGTGGAATGTCCTGCGATTTGGCAGATATCGCAAAAAGCCTTCTTCGGACAAGAACCTTTTGTGTGGCCTGCTTCCTTGCAGTCCGTGCACCACACCGTATCTTCTCCTGTCTTACTGATACTTCCCTTGGCGGCCTTGAGTTCTTTCATCATTCTTTCAAGGTCTTTTTGCAACGCGAGCACTTTCTTGCTCGACCCATCCTCACTGCTTTCAGTCTCCGAGTCATCGTCAGAAGATGACCTCATCTTCTTGGAGGTCTTACACTCACTCTCTAAATCCATTGCTCGATTGTATGCATTACTGTACGAAGTAGGTGGAACTATCTTCATTTTCTTTCGTAGGGAGGTTTTGAGTCCCTCTATGAACCACCTCTTCTTCAATTCGTCCGCTGGGGCCGACTCCATCTTCCCGATGAGTTCTTTGAGTCGCCGTCCGTACGCACGGACAGACTCATTCTTCGCTTGCTTAGTGTTGTAGATTTCCGCTAATATCTCATTATCATCTCGCAACAATTGAAACTCTGTCTGGAAGGCCTTTTTGACCTGGTCCCATGTCGTCAGGCTCGTCTTGTCAACATCCGAGTACCAGTCAATGGCTCCCTCCCTCAATGTTGCAGGGAATTGGCGGATCCATTCGTCCTGGTCGGTAACTCCATTGGCAGCCCATATAGTCTCACAGGTCCGACAATGCCGAACAGGATCCTCCTTCGCTTGGCCTGTGAACTTGGGCAGTTTCTGCTTACTCGCAGCCATGGTAGGTTGTTGCCTTCGCGAGGGATTCGGTACTCCGACACCACCTCCTCCTTGAGTATTGTGTGTAGTGTTCACTGGTGGCACTTGCTCGTGCGGTAGTTGTGTGACTGGTGGGACCATACTGTGTGGAGTCCTTGGTTCCAACGGAGGGTTCGCCTGTGCATTCGCAGTGCCTTCGGCCGTACTGTCACTGGCACCTCCGGCAGTACCGTCACCTTCGACCGTACGATTCCCTTCGTGGTCTCGGTCCTCCGCACGTGGTGTACGGGTCAAATCTTCAAACCGGTCTCACTCTTCTTGAAGTAAGACCTGTCTCAATTGTGTTTCCTCGAGTAGTTCTTCCCTACTCCGCACTCTCCGATGCTCCGGCGAAGTGAACTGTTCTCCGTCGGCCTCTGCACCTTCCGTACCACTTTCGAGGTTCCCTTCGGGCAACCCTCCGGCAAGCTAGTCCTTGGCAAGTTGCCTCAGCCTATACCGACGTTCACGTTGTTGCGCGGAGATCAAAGCCTTCTGTGCGGCTTCGCCTTCGTCATCTTGTGCCTTTTTATTTCTATCTTTATTTAAAACATTGGGCATAAATCCTTTCCTCACTTCTCTTCCCGAGTACGTCTAGGCAACGGCGCCAGATGTTTACCCGCTGGGGTAAACTTAGTATTGCACATACATCGTACAGGAAATATAATAAACACAGAATATATCAGAGAATAATAAATACTTTCATTAATCATTCCAGACTGGCAAGTACATTTATATCATAATGATTATACAATAATATCTCCCATGTCCAACCTCCGAGAGAGTATATAAAGTACCCGAAGGGTCACGACCGAAGCGTCGTGACGTAACTGTCTAACCTCTCGGGCACTAACGACCGAGAGTAACATAATACTTTACTAACATAATAACCCGTACATACAATTATCCCAACAACATCCACAAGGTGGAGACATGCCTGTTCACAGGTATGTCTCATGAAAAGGTGTCTCTTCATGCCCGATCTCTAATCAGGTTTCAAACCTTAACAACTACAAATGATTTCCTTAATAATAGTATTTTATATATATATATATATATATATATTATCTCACATAATATTAAATATAATATATATATATCTTCAATATAGAATTTATCCAACTGAAGCTACAAAACATCAACAAGGGTAAACATAATTGACAAGCAGCATTTGATTAATCAGTTTAAAGTTCTTTTCATTACGTAGTCTAGGGTCAGCTTGAAGGTCCTTCGAATATCTAAAAGGAAATATAGCGTTAGAAAACAGTTCCTTTTTCTTGTCAGACATTTGTAAGTTTACTTGTCTTTTTGTCCACTCCAGTTCTCGTTAGCATTCAATTAAAAAGTGCTAGCAATGACAGTGAAAGTACTTCAAACTGTTTTTCTTTTGTGAGGCAGGAGAGATGACAGTGCTATAATGCTATAAGGGGTTGCAGACTAACCCTGTGAAACAGATAGTAACCAGAGATGAAACAATTTTGGAAGTATTTTTATGACTTTTGGCTGATAAAATTAATGGTCATTTTCTGATATAATTAAATGGAGAAGCATAATTTGTTTAGCAGATGTTTTAGAAGTACTCCAGCTGGGGGAATGCCTTGTCAAATCAATCACAATAAAGATTATTCAGTCCAAAAAGATGCAAACTGAAGCAACTCTAGGTGACAATGCTGTTGTTTGCGTTTCACTACAGTAGTTCATGTTTTAATTGTTTTTGCCGTTGATTTCTTAGAAAACCTTAATCTGATTGGTGTTTTTTCTTTTATTGGTAGTGCTAATTTCACTTTCAGCTCAATCAGGTAGAGCTGTAACAACATTTGCAACTAAAGATGAAAGTTACATATTTGATTCTGCTAAGTGTTTGTTATCTCAAAAGAAATGCTATCAAATGAGTTTTAGATCTATTATGCTAATGTTTTACAAGAGAGAAGATTACACACAACTTTGCATAAAATAGCTGTCTTTTATTTATAATTTCAAAAGTGTAGTGTCCCACACAAGCCGTGGGAGTAACTGATTCAATGCAATATAAGATGAAAATATACATTTGAAAAGGAAAAACATTTTAAAGGAATAGGGATCCATCATTGCTTGAATGACGAACCCCAAGGTTGGATTGCTGCATCTTTAGCTCCTTCCACTTGGTTGCTTCAAAAGTTGCACTGCTGCCCTAGGAATGCCTGCAAGAGGTGATAAAATTTGATGTTAGAACTCGGGATGCCTATTCTCTCCATATACATCACCAAAAAACATATAATTTGCTCTCATAAGGTAATAAACCAGTTTTGTAGTCATCACATGTATCAGGGAAAATCAGAAGATCATCATCAATATCCATTAAATTCTGAGATTCATCATTTTATCTAACATGTTTGTTCAGATTGTGCAGGTATTCATCTGTAATGTCCCCATTTTTTAGGCCCTTGAGATTAGCTTATTTCAGTGACCCTCGTACGCTAATCAGGTTGTCGGAGGGGGTTGTTTGGCAGAGCCAGTGGTCAATTACCACTCTGGAGATCTGAGATGTTAGGATCGCTCTTTGTTAGAGTTAGTTTGGCAGACTTACTATTTATAGTAAGTGTTATTATTGGTGATCGTCATGATTGCTATTTTTAGTAGGGTGCCTGTGCATTGGTTTCAATTGAGTTGGGATTACTTATGCAAAATCTCCAATTTGAGGGATTTGCTATTTTTAGCAAGTCTAATTTGGTCTGGTTACTATTCCTGGCAGGGCAGTGTGTGCTCAGGATGCTGTTGTCAGAAGATTTCAATTACATCTCATTCTATTGGGAGTTATTAAATTAAGTTTGTTTTAATTTAATAACTTATGTTATTTCATGTTATATTTTGATGGTCTATGGAAGAAGCTTCTTTAATGAAAGGTGTAAAGAAGAAGCCTTCTTTAATGCTTATTAATAAGCCTTGAGAAATCGAATTCTTTATCCATTGATCATTTTATGAAAATTGAGAAGTTGAAAATTGTGAAGGGGGAAAACAAGGGTTTGGAGCCTTTTCTTGAAGAGCTGCGAATTTTCTACAGGAGATTATACACTTTGAGTTGGTCGAATTTAACCTAAGTTACCGGTTCAAGTTTGGTTCCAAGTTCGGGTTCGAAGAATTGGTTCACAAGTTCGACAAAATTTTGAAAAGGGGTTCGGGTTCGGGTTCGAAAAAACATGTAAGATTTAAAAAAAATATATATATATACACATATTTATGAAGCCTAGAAGCATGAGTTAAAATTAGAATGTCACATAGTATCATAAAAACAACATTTAAACAACAAAAACACCATAAACTTGTAATCATAGCATCATGAATCGTGATCATACCATCATATACTTCAAGTTCAACATCAAAGATTCAAAACATTAAAACTAAATCATAACATCAAGTTCAACTATTCAAGTATCATTGTTTCAAACTTTCAAGTTCAACTAATGAATTACAAATGTATTAATCTTCATCTTCATCTTCATCTTCTTCTTCAACATTAGTTGACTCAGCAATAGAGCTAAGGCCAATGGGATCAGCAGCAACAACAATAGTATTGGCCTCAAAATCTGCAAAATCTTCAAGTGCAAGCTGAGAAGTGGAAGCATCCAAGTCCGCAACCTCTGCATTTACATCCCACCTCTTCATGCCCCCTTCTTTGTATTGTTTACTCTTGTGTGAGAGAAGACGCAAGTTGTAATGCACAAATACCAAGTTCTCTGCTCTTTTTGTTTGCAATCTATTGCGCTTCACTGAGTGGATGAAAGAATATGTGCTCCAATTTCTTTCTGATCTAGATGAAATAGCAACCTATGAAGACAAGACAAGGTAAGCAATTAAAATAAAATTATAAAAATTACTTGCTAGTCATGAAGATAAAGTAAGTTAAAAATGAAACTCGTGATATAATTTTTATTGCAAGGGGCTGCAATGTTTGGAATCTTTGGCCATGGAGGTACCACCAACTATGAGCATCCTTCCTAAACCGATGACGGAGAGCATCATTACTTAGACCTGTTGCATTCACAAACTCTATGAACTCATCCGTAATCAAATCTCTCATATCATCATCAGGAAAGAGTCTTTCAAATGCTGCCTTGTATCCATTAGACACTTCTAAATCTCTATAGGGTGGTAGCCTTCTTGGTAGATCAAGATATTGGTTGCTATAATATTTGGGTGTCAATGCATAGGCAAGCAAATGTAGAGGTGTGGTCATTTTTTTCCATCGTTCTACAATAATTGCTTGCAATTGTTTGAAGAGGGTCTCTTTGGGATCTTGCTCTTTCTCATTTACAATTTGCTTGATCTTCTCAAGCGTTGAGACTATGCCATCATATCTCTCTCTAAGGCAAGGCCTATACATGTCAGTGTACCTAAGCATGCTCATAATGGGCTCGGTGAACTTAATGATATATTCCACACGTTCTGACCATATGTTATCCAATATCCTTCTCTTTATTGAAGCTGCCCTCTCACTGTTGCTTTGCTTCCATATAGCCCAATTGTTGCTGATTACCATATTGCAAAGTGCCTCTTTCACTTACACAAGTCATCTCAAGACAATTAGATTTGATGCAAAACGAGTTTGAGCAACCTGTAACATAAATTAGAGCAAAAAAATACAACTATTAGATACATGCTTTATAAAAGAATACACATTACACAATAAAAAAAATGAAAATCAGAAATTGTAAGATACTGATTTAAAAAAAAAATTAAATTACTAACTTTAGTTCAAGTTCACTTACCTTCAGTAACTTCAAACGTGAGAACATTCTGAATATTCCTCGAGTCATGTGATGGTTTGTGATGAACATCTGGATGTCCTCAGCCTCTGCATACACCTCCTTGATCCACTCAATTGTGTTCCCAATCTTTTGTAGCATAAGATTGAGTGAATGGACTGCACAAGGTGTCCAAAAATATGTTGATATCGCTCTTCAACCAACAAACCAGCAGCTCTACAATTCTTTGCGTTGTCTGTTATGACTTGGACAATATTACTAGCACCCACTTGTTCAATGGCAGAGATGAGAATATTAGCAATAAATTGCCCATCTTTTACTTGTCCCTCACAATCCACCGCTTTCAAAAACATTGCCCCTTTAGGGGACACCGCTAGGACATTTATCAAGGGACGATTTTTAGCATCTTTCCACCCATCTGAAACAATTGTTACCCCTGTCTCGATCCATGAATCCTTTATGGGCTTCAATTGATCATCAATCCACTTGATTGTTTGCCTGCTAGGGTAAACTTAATATTGCATAGACATAGTACATGAAATATAATAAATACAGAACATATCAGAGAACAATAGATGCTTTCTTTAATTACTCCAGATTGGCAAGTACATTTACATCGTAAGGATAATACAATAATATCTCTTGTGTCCATCCTCCGAGAGGGTATATAAACTACCCAAAGGGCCACAACCGAAACGTCGTGACGTAACTGTCTAACCTCTCGGTCACTAACGACTGAGGCTAACATAATGCTTTATTAATATAATAACCCGTACATACAATTATCCCGACAATATCATCCCCCCCCCCCAAAAAAAAAAGTCGTTTTCGGCGACTCACAACAAAAGGGAGATGAAATACACTACATAGAATAAGAAAATCACTAAGAAGAAGGGGCAGAGGGGCATCCTTGAAAAAGCTGAAGTGCCACCCTCCCCATCAATGCTGCATCTAGTAGGTCTTTTTCCATCACATCACATTCCTCCTGTGCCTGCACCAAACTTGTCTCCAAAACATACTTTTCAGCTGTAGCCCGGGCAAACTCTTATTCAAGCAATACTGTCTCCCGAGCCAATCTAACCTCGATAGCCACTCGTGCCGCCTTCTCCGCTTCCAACTCTGGGGTACATTGAGCCAAGTGTCGCTCTACTGCCTTCAACTGGGTGGTTAGCTCCTCCCGAGCTCTCTATGCATCCACCAAGACAGCCTCACGTCCAGCCAACACCTACTCCGAGTGCCTCAAAGTGTAGTACCCCTCTCGAGAGGCTTGCTCCAGTGCTCTCTCCACCTCCGACATGCAGACACTCCATGCCTACAGCAGCTCCGAGTCTCATTAGCTGGTCACACTTCCCAAAGGTTGATAATTGAATAATTTCTTGTGCCGTTTTGATGCCCCAACTCACATTTGTAGTGTACCTCAAAAAGACAATGGGGGTCTAGGGGCAACGCCCCCAGCGGGGTCGTGGGGCAGCGCCATTTTTGTGATTTTCTTCCGATCCTATACTCTTTCTGCCAACCTCTTATGTTTTCCTCACTACCTGCTTCTGTCCTTCCCTTCGGTACCATACATTATTCACTGTGAACTGTTTTTATTTGTCGTCTTTTTTTTTTACGAAAACCTTCCTCTCATTGCTGCCACTCCTTGCCGTCAATAACTATCTTCTCTTCCGTTTAGTTGTACCGACTATGCCTTCCTGCTGTACGGTATTGTTCTACTTGCTATGTACTTCTCACTCGTTTTTGTTTCAATTGCCGTACGAAGTCTTTTCATTTTTCCTCTTCCCCCTAGCTTTCTTTCCGTACAGTATGGAATGCAAAACGATGATACCTGTAGATTTCTGTTTCACCTATTGACAATGCTTCAAACTGCATGTGCTTCCCTTTTAACACCCTCCTATGCGGTACGGTGATGGGAAACCGAGTATGGGCTGCTTGTTTTTGTGGCCGTACGGTTCATATGGAAGCCACCTTGCCTTTACCATTCAAAAATGCTTGCCTTCACCGCACGTGACGGGATGCTGGGGCCATATGATGCCGTACGGTAATGGCTGCTTGTGTGTGGTGCCTAACTTTTTTTTGCACGGATGCCGTACAGAAGCGTTCCCCTTTCTCCGTTCGTTGCTGCTTTGATCGTACGGTCGTACGACAATATATGTTTGAGCACACCTTTTCCGCTGTACAGGTTGCTTGTGTCTATGGCCGTACGGTCCGTATGGATGTTCATTGCATCCTGCCGCGCGTGATGTTTATTTTCCTTCCACCGTACGATGTTTTGCGTGGGTGAATTCCTTTATGTTTTGGATGCTGTACGGTGACTAAGCCGTACGATCATTAAATGCCATACGGTTGCATCACCATATGGAGCTTTCAACACTGCGCTTTTTGCCGTACAACCATACAATACTTTTTTTTTAATTATTTTTTTTCACCATACGGTCATGCATAGCTGTACGGGTTTTTTTTCAATTTACCGTCTGATGCTTCTCTGGTCACTGGCCTGACCTCTCGAGTCCCTTTCCATCTTCTCGAGTGCTCTATCCCTCCTCTCGGGTCCATCATCTCCAAGTAAGGTTTCAATTTGGACCTGTTGATGGCCTCATGTATCTCCAGTCCGTCGAGAGTCCACAACTTGACAGCCCCGACATAGCCGACTTCCTGAAATTTTCCTCACTTAATCTCATTCTTTAGATTGTGCAGCCGTTCCCTCAAGCTTTCCCTGTTGTCGTGTTTGTTTTCAATGGCCATCCAAAGGCTTGGAACCATAAATTCTACGGGGACCACGGTCTCCTTCCTGTACATAAGAAGAAGGAGAATAAAGATTTTGAAGGCTGCGGGCTTCCACACAGGATTCCAATCATCGCAGACAGGAATGATCTTAGGTTCCTCTTCCTTGCCTAGATTCATTGGTTTGACAAACGACTCCTTATACCTTAGGGGGTTTCGCTCATCAAATTTATGCGTCGGGACTTCACTTACTTTCGCATCCCCTTCGTTGTATTCACCGTACTCGGAGGGAAATGTTTCCGGCTCTTCCTCAATACCTAGTACATTACAGGATGGCAGAAATAATTCATAATCGCCCATCTACCAGTGGAATAGGCCGTCCATGGAGTCTGTATCATCCTCGAGTTTCAGTATCCCTTCGGCGTTGGGCTCCATACTTCCTTCCCCATCATCTATTCCGTCGTCCGACTCCGAATCGGAGGAGGATGCCATTTCTTCCCCGACCATCTGCGTTGTGAGATCTATCACAAACTTCCTTCCCCCTTTCTCAAATGACAGGATGTTTCTTTTCCAGTTATGGTTGGCTTTGGCAGTCACCAGCCACCCCCTTCCTAGGATGGTGTCGTACCCCTTCTGCTTCAGGGGAATTACTACAAAGTCCAAGATGAACGGTTGGGTCCCGATGGTTACCTGTTGCGCCATCAAGGTTCTAAGGGGCTTGATGCCGTGTTGGTCGGCCCCTAGTAGGTTGAAGGTTGGCGGCCACAGTGTTGGTTTCCTGAGGCTCTTCCAAGTTTCCTCTGGTAGGACGTTCACCCCAGATCCACCATCAACAATCATGTTAGTGAGGATGGTACCCAAGATACCCATCTCCACCATTGCAGGGTTCCGTCCACTATTTATTGACAATGTCATGGGGTTAGCTGCCGAGCCACCGGGAACCTCCGTCCGTTCAAATGTACTTGCTAGAACGTTTTGTCCTAGGAATAGGGCTGTTTTCAGATGCGGCATTGTTTCCAAAAGGTCCTTGACCTTTATCGGTATCTCCAGTTGCATCATCTGCCTCAGGATATTTTGCTCTGCCATGGCTCGGGCAGAAGTGCCGGTATCTATGGAGTCCCTTCGGTCTTGCATACCCTTCTCGATCTCAGCCTTCGCCTCGAGCACCATTTGTTTCTCCGTCTAAGGGTCAGGATATGTGGCCTTCTTGGTTTGTCCACGTGTGATTGCCAAGATCTTCTCAGTGCCCCCTCGTTCCATGTCTAGGATGTTGCAGCCGGGCTTTGGGCAGTTAGCTTCCTCATGGTCCCCCAGTCCGCACCACCGACACGATTTTTGTGGAGCAGGAGCCTCTTTCTAGCAATCTCGGGCAAAATGTCCCCATTGATTACAGTTTCTACACTACATACTAGATCCGAGGCCAGTTGTTATTGTTCTCATTATTTCCTTTGCCTCCCCGTCGGTTATTTCTGTAACCGTTGGATGATGCAGCATTCTGTTGGCCACCGGTTCCCGATGTGGAGGGTTGCTCTTGGGTGAAGAGCACTTGTTGATTCTTGACCCTCAGATTGTAGGGACATTCTTTGGTGGAATGTCCTGCAATCTGACAGATGTCGCAAAAGGCTTTCTTTGGACAAGGACCTTTAGTGTGGCCCGCTTCTTTGTAGTCTGTGCACCACATGACGTCTTCCTCAGTTTTGTTTGAGCTTCTCTTGCTGGCCTTAAGTTCTTTCATCATTCTCTCAAGATCTTTCTGTAGGGCAAGCACTTTCTTGTTGGATTCTCCCTCGCTACTTTCCCCCTCGGATTCATCATCCGAAGACTTAGTCTTCTTGGAGGTCTCACATTCGCTCTCCAGATCCATTGCACAGTTGTACACATTATTGTACGACGTGGGCGGTACGATCTTCATTTTCTTTCGAAGGGAAGTTTTTAGTCCCTCCACGAACCACCTTTTCTTGAGTTCTTCCACCGGGGCTGACTCCATCTTCTCGATGAGTTCCTTCAGTCACCGTCCGTAGGCGCAGACCGACTCACTCTTTGTTTGCTTTGTGTTATAAATTTCAGCCAGAATCTCATTGTCGTCCCTGAGCAACTGAAATTCAGTCTGGAAAGCCTTTTTCACATTGTCCCATGACGTCAAGCTTGCTTTATCTACATTCGAATACCAATCGATGGCTCCTTCCCTTAATGTAGCAGGGAACTGTCTGATCTATTTGTCCTTGTCCGTAACCTCGTTGGCGGTCCATATAGTTTCACAGGTTCGGCAATGCCGAATAGGATCCTCCTTTGCTTGGCCTGTGAACTTGGGCAATTTTTGTTTGCTCGTGGCCATGGTTACTTGGTGTTGTCTCCGCGGTGGATTCGGTGCTCCGGCACTGCCTGTGCTAGCACTCGCACCCACACTTCCTTGATTATTGTGTGCAGTATTAACCAGTGGCACTTGCGTAACTGGCGGGACCGTACTGCATGGAGTTCTTGGCTCCAACAGAGGGTTCGCCTGTGCGTTAGTAGCACCTTCGGCCATACCGTCCTCTCCGTAGGTTTGGTTCTCCACACCTGGTGTACGGGTCAGACCCTCCTCGAACCGATCTCGCTCTTCTTGAAGGAAGGCCTTTCTTAGTCGTGTTTCCTCAAGTAGTTTGTTAACAATATTAAGTTGTCATTAGTGTTCATCCACAAACACTATGCACCGGTAAGGGGTCACCGGGCGCTCATAACACTTACAAAACACCGGTAGACAAGCAACAAAGTGTATGCACCGGTTGACTATTTCGGTAGATGCACCGGTTGACCGAACCAAGTACTCAGTACTGGGTAAGGGCAAATTGGGTAAGGACAAATTGGGTATAAGGGTATACTGATCTAACTGCAAGATAGATCCGATCTGGATTTAGTGGATCAGTTTGAGTTAAAAGCCGGATTGCACGAGACATCCACTGCTTTGAAGTAGAGTTAGCTTTTTCATAGGAGTTAGCTTTATTTCTACAGATGTTCTGTAAGGTAAACTCCAGATCAAAGCGCATAAGCTTTTTGCTGATTGCATGATTTATTGCGGAGTTTGTAGCGGTTCTGCGAGTTAAGGGTTTCCTTACGATGTACTGTTCTATAAATACAGGTCATAGGACGCAAAGAGGGTTGTTGTTGATAGTTGATGATTGCATAAAGAGCAGAGGAGTGATATCTTCTGAGGAGTGCTTCAGGCATAGAGGTGAAGAAAGAAAGAGAGATCAACAGCCAGGCAAACCGGAGATGAGATCAACAGGTATGATCTAATTAGACAGTTAGTGTCAAAATAGATCATTGCTTTTATAAGAAGTGGTGGCATCTATGTTGATGTTCAAAGTCCTGTAACTAGGAAGCTCCTAACAGGGTTTAGATCTTAATAGATCTTTTGTAAAATCCCTTAAGCGGGTAGCACTTTAATCCGTGCTTTTGTAAGTTCCTAACAGGGCGCCTTCATTCTACAGTAGTGAAGTTGTGAGCTCTGTCTCACCGTGGTTTTTCCTTCTAACCGAAGGTTTCCACGTATAAATACTTGTGTTGATCTGTGTGAATCTGTTTATGTTTGTGAATGACTGTTTACATTCTGTTGTACATTAGAGAATCTGTTTACAAGTTTTAAACTGCATCAGAGATAGTTTTTACTGATTCACCCCCCCTCTTAGTAACCGGTAAAGTATTAACAATTGGTATCAGAGCCATCGGTTCTCTATACTACTAAGCCTAACAACTTGAGAGAAAGATCATGGAAGTTTATCGGTATCAGAAATAGCTCGAGGAAGCCAATGACATCATTGCATCTTTGGAGAATAGATTGAGAAGATCACTTGCAAAGAGAAAGGAGTTAGCGCTACAGTTAAATGAGAGCAATGAAACCATTGATGAACTCTCTGGGCAGAGTTGATCTGATGAAGCTGAGGAGGCAGTATCTGAACTCATGGAAAAGAATCAGATCCTGACTGATCAGATCTCTAATTTTAAGAGAGACCAAGAGGACAATGCCCTGAGGATGATTGAATTGATCGAGCAAAAGAGAAAAGCCGAAGATGAAAGGAACTCAGCAGTCAAGTCTTTGACAGCCTCTGAGAAAGCAAGGGACCGGGCAATGGAAGCGGTAGGGGTGAATGAGCTTATCATTCTACAACTTCAAGAAGACATGTAGAGTGTCACCCAAGAAAATGCTCACATGCAGAAAGGTTGGCATGACAGGAATGAAGCATGTAATAGACTGTCTCTAGAATTGTATCAACTGAGGGGACAGATGAATGAACTTGAAGAAACAAATGAAATTCTGAGAAAATACAATGAAAGTTCGACCAAGCTTGATGAGCAACTTAAAGCTCAAAGAAGGCATAAAGATCAAACCGGTCTTGGATTCACCGGTGGAGTTACCAAAGAGAATGGTGAGTCCTCTAGGGTAAAAGCGATAAAAAAGGATAAGAAGAAACCGCTGGCACAAAAAGGTAAGAATATCTTTAATGCACCTTGCAAGCATTGTGGGAAACCGGGTCATAAAACTAATAACTACAGAAGTGCACTGGTAAGGACCAACAACAGTCACTGCAAGAACTGTTGTAAAAATAGCCTCATGACCAGTGAGTGCTGGTCCAGTCCCATATCTGTGTCTAGTAGTAGCAAGGGAAGCTTCAGGGGCTACTGCTATGCATGCAACAAATTTGGACACAAGGTAGAAGAATGCAGATCCAAGACAATGGCATTAAGATCCCCAAAGTCGGTATTCACCAAGAGAAACAAGAACCGGAGTACAGTCAACTGTATGAACTCTTGGGACAAGCCAACCAACACAAGAAGAATGAACCCAGGGAAGACAACTAGGATAGTTTGCTATCACTGCAACAAAGTTGGACACAAAGTCAAAGAGTGCAGGAACCGGTTATCTGGTAAGGAAAAGGAACCGGTCAAACTTCAAGAAAAGACCAACAAGGGAGAGAAGACTGTGAAAACAGTTAAACAGATTTGGTTCGTAAAAGAATCAAAGAGCTCCGCTGAAGAGAAGACTGAGGAAAGATCACCATCTGCTGATGGCGATATTTCATCAGCAAACTGAGCCATGAAGGCTTAAAGGGAACCGGTAGATCTTCTGCCATTCCCGGTACGACTGGTGAGAGTCGGACTCACTCTGTTTGCAAGATAAAACTGGTAAGGCAAATTATAATCAACCGGTCGGGAAAATGGAAAGAAAATTTAGGTAAGACATTTATTACTATAGCCGTTTAACAAATAGTTACCGTTTGGTAATTACCGTTATAACCTAACCCTATAAAAGAAAGGAGAATTACTCACAAGTCTTCACTTTACTTTGTGATTTTCGAATTCTTGTGCTAAGTACTATTCTCACGCTTTGATCACTGAGAATCATTGTTTGCAAAACCGATCCTAGCCACTTTCTGCAAATTACCGGTTAGCAAGAATGGCCTCATCATCCGCTAATGTAGAGCTGATCAAGGGAGATCAAATTGAACGATTTGCTTATGATATCGCGCCTATTCAGAACAGAGAAAACGACATGGCAGGGGCGCTCTTGTCTGTACCAAAAGGAGTCTTAACTGAAGACGTTACAACATTCATTCACGCGAAACAGGAAGAATTGGGCGAAACGTATATTCAAGGAGAATATGTGTCACTATGTGAAGAGGGGAAACTCCTAGATAAGTATGCCAAGTTGATATCATCTGGACTCATCAATGGAGTATACTACCCATCCATCTTCCATGAAGATGTGATCCGACTTGTTCTCAGTCAACTTCACGAACCAGGTTTCTGGCTCAACAGAGGAGTATATATTCCTATCACCAAAGACGATTTGCACAGAGTGACTGGATACAACAACCGGGGGCAAGCTCTAACCCTAAGGACCATCGCCAATGTCGTCATCAACAAACTGACTAAGTCCAAGCCTGACAGTCAACTCATGAGTGTAAACGACATTAAGGATGATGGAGTTCGGTTTGTGTCTGCTGTTCTTGGATACAAGGTGTATCAGTCAAGCAACTTCAACAGCATACCAGGTGGTGCAATTCATGCTGCGCACCACATAATGCACGAAAATGCCCAATACAACATCTACACAATGCTCCAAAGCCAAATATTTGAAAATATGAAGAACCTCGGAGTCGTGAGGAAGAAGTCAATGAAGTACGAGATCTTACTGGTATGTCTCTATTTCTACTACTATAACTTTTTCTCGGGATTTGGTGAAGTTGTATGGAAAACTGATAGACCGGTTATGCATCAAATCACAGAGATGGCCAATCAACTGGGAGACCAGTTAAGAGGTGCAATGACTAAACACTTCGAAGAATTTCAACTGAAAATGCACGCAAGAGAAAGAGTGCCGTCAACTATAGTTGAGCATTACAAGGACGATGTATGCTTTCTGGTTACCACCAAAAACTGCATCATTCAAGCAGTGGAACCGAGAGATGTTTATGCTCTTGAGCTGGGTTACGAGATCTCTGCCAAAGTTGCTAAGGCATATGCCGATGCCTTAAATGATGCAAATTTGGATCTCGGTGCCAATCGGTTTGGTACATATACTGAGATTCTTCAGAATCTGTCAAAAAAAACACCAATCAAGATTGTCTACAAAAGGATCCCCACATCTAAAAAGAAGCCGTCAGAGCAACCCAAGGGTAGAGGGAAGAAAGCTGAACAAGTACAGAGTACCCAAGAGACAGATGAAGAAGAGACAGAGACCGAGGAAACAATTCCTCTGACTAGAAAGAAGAAAACTGGTAAAATGGCAAAGGAGGATCCACCTAGAAAAGCCAAGCCCACAATTGACGAAATTGTGGCAGGACTAAAAGAATTTGGGAATTTAGGTTCTGTTAGAAGAAATTATGAACTAGCCAATGATGAAGACAAAGGAAAGATTGAAGAAGCCGTAGCGTTCTGCCTTCATAAATTCAATCTTCATCTCGGTGGACTTCACACAACTCTACCTGAACATCTTCTACAAAATATTGAAGACCGGTGCAAAGCCTCAGAAGTTAGAGAAAAGGAGCTAAGGATAAAAGCTCTTCTAGAGGTCCAAAATCACCTTACTCTAGAGGAAGCCACAGAACAAGCTGAACTTCATTCGAAAACTTTCGCAACTATAAGAAGGATAGGCCTCATGCTTATTGGAGAAGTTGAGAAAGTACATAGTGAAGAAGTAGCAATATGGACCAAACTTCTACAGACCCAACAACAAGCAGAACAAGAAGTAGCTCAAAGAACAACAGCTAAACCGGCAGCAGACACCGGGAAAGGGAAAGGAATACTTGGAGAAGATGCACCGGTATTAGTGGACTTAACCAAGGCAGCAAACCCAACAGTTCTCATTTCTCCAAGCAAAGGTAACATTAAACCTATGCATGTTGATGATATAATTACTGAGGTAATGGACTTCGAAGAAGTAGACAATGTTGCAAAGTGGTACAGTGTACTAAACGAAGAGGACAAACAAAAGCTAATTGTAGGGATAGTAGAAACTTTTATGGACTATCATAGGACTCCAAAGGACTACAGATCCAAGTTCCCACCAGAACTAAACAATAGGCTACAATCAAAATGGAAAACCGGTCTAGGCGTAAACACCAAAATCACAAGGGAAACATTGCTTAAGGTCAAACTTGGATTCAGCGAAGAGAGAATAAAGCTTTTATTAGAAGCATCCATGAACCTAGAGACATTAGATAGAGTTGTAGCGATATTAAGCGGATATGAGAATCGAGTCTACAAAGTGACTCTAGACTATTGGCTTAAGTATGACTTCAGTGCATTGGATAAACTAGGTCCTCAGGATCAAACTGCACAAATGCAAGCACCACCGGTCATATCTACAATTGGTGAAGCATCTTCTACTGAAAAGGAAAAAGCTCAAACAGAAGAGTTCACAACTAATGCACAAATAAATGTTGAGCAAGAGGCAGAAATTGATATACCCATGGGAGAACTTCATACAGCTGAGGAGCACCAACAAAAGGAAGTCCCACTGGGAGAACAAGAACAAGATGCTGAAGTCAATAAGCAATCGGAAGAAGCTTAGACTGAGGAAAAACCTCCTGCAGAACAAAGTCTACCAGAAGGAGAAGCTCAACCGGAGAAAAGAGCTCATCAAGATACAAAACATAAGGGACAAGATGAAGACATCCCAGTCCACACCGAGCAACTCAAACCGGAGCAAGAGCAAGGGCAATGAGAACAAGAAGACATTCCAAGCTCCTCTTCTAAAAGAAAGTTGTCATTTGCCGAGGAGAAGGAAGCAAAATGAAGTAAAATCATCGAGACAATGGTAGACATCAGCAAGATTTCAACTAGGCAGCTCAAGGAGCTGACCAAAAGAAAACAGGACATGGTCCTAACCACTGTAAAGAATATTCTGTGCAACTTCGTTCCTGATACTAATGTAGATAGCGATGAACCCGTCATCGATCAATTAGAAGTGTTGTCACAGGCAATTGGTGAGGATCTCACAGATCCGGAAACAGTGGCAATCGACCACTATGAGAAGAAAAGAGTGGAGATACTCCATAAACAAGTTGAAGATATCAAAGTGCATATGACAACCAACCTGAGAATTCTACAACAACTTCAAGAAGCAGGAAGTTTGATGAGCCGAACATCAAACTTTGAAGTGTTTTTGCAAGACCTATTAGAAAAGTCTGCCAAGATAACATAAGAGATTAAAGCTTTGTCCTCTCAGTTTGATATTAAGAACAAAACTGCAACATCTTATAGCAGAGAAATGACAAGTTTAACTCTTGCATTGAGAAAAATTGCTGAAGAGAAAAATAAGCGGATCCAAGATATCATTGGATTTCAAATGTTTTTAGCTCCAACATTTGACATCATGAACCTATCAGCGAATTCTGTAGAAGCTCTAATAAATGAACCAACCTACAAAACTATGGAAGACATGGAGAATATCATTATTTCTTTGACAACAGCCCAAAAGAATACAGAATATGTAACCAGTCAGTGGGCACCATTCCTTCACTCAGCAAGAACAATATATAAGGATATCTTCACTAAGCTTCAACTATGAAGAAACACATTACTCTTTGTCCTATGGAGGCAAAAAGGGGAAGAAGATACACAGAAAATGAGCAGACAAGATTAGTGTAGAGAATGAGCAGACAAGATTAATGCAAAACTTTCATCCGGAGCACTCTGTCATGGGAAGTTCGGAACAAGGGAAGCAGTGTTCTATCGGTACAAGGCACTGTGATTAGTAAGTCAGTGAAGTTTGTGCATAGTTTTGCCACCAATGACAAAGGGGAAGATTGTTAGCAATATTAAGTTGTCATTAGTGTTCATCCACAAACACTATGCACTGGTAAGGGGTCACCGAGCGCTCACAACACTTACAAAACACCGGTAGACAAGCAACAGAGTGTATGCACCGGTTGACCGAACCAAGTACTCAGTACCGGGTAAGGCCAAACTGGGTAAGGACAAACCGGGTATAAGGGTATACCGATCTAATTGCAAGATAGATCCGATCCGGATTTAGTGGATCAGTTTGAGTTAAAAGCCGGATTGCACAGGACATCCACCGCTTTGAAGTAGAGTTAGCTTTTTAACAGGAGTTAGCTTTATTCCTACAGATGTTCTGTAAGGTAAACTCTAGATCAAAGCGCATAAACTTTTTGCTGATTGCATGATTTATTGCGGAGTTTGCAGCGGTTCTATGAGTTAAGGGTTTCCGTACAATGAACTATTCTATAAATACAGGTCATAGGACACAGAGTGTTGTTGTTGATAGTTGATGATTGCATAAAGAGCAGAGGAGTGATATCTTCTGAGGAGTGCTTCAGGCACAGAGGTGAAGAAAGAAAGAGAAATCAACAGCCAGGCAAACTGGAGATGAGATCAACAGGTATGATCTAATTACACAGTCAGTGTCAAAATAGATCATTGCTTTTATAAGAAGTGAAAGCATATTGAAATCCCTCTATCAAGGTGAACCTAATTGGTTCTTTGTAAAATCCCCTAACAGGGTGGCATCTATGTTGATGTTCAAAGTCCTGTAACTAGGCAGCTCCTAACAAGGCTTAGATCTTAACAGATCTTTTGTAAAATCCCTTAAGCGGGTAGCACTTTAATCCGTGCTTTTGTAAGCTCCTAACAGGGTGCCTTCATTCTGCAGTAGTGAAGTTGTGAGCTCTGTCTCATCATGGTTTTTCCTTCTAACCGAGGGTTTTCATGTATAAATACTTGTGTTGATCTGTGTGAATCTGTTTATGCTTGTGAATGATTGTTTACATTCTGTTTTACATTAGAGAATCTGTTTACAAGTTTTAAACTGCATCAGAGATAGTTTTTACCGATTCACCCCCCCTCTTAGTAAGTGGTAAAGTATTAACATAGTTCCTCCCTATACTGCATCAAAGATAGTTTTTACCGATTCACCCCCTCTCAGTAAGCGGTAAAGAATTAACATAGTTCCTCCCTATACTGCATCAGAGAGTTTTTACCGATTCACCCCCCCTCTCAGTAAGCGGTAAAGTATTAACAGTTCCTCCCTACTCCGCACTCTCCGATGCTTCGGCGAAGTGAACTGTTCCTTGTCGGCCTGTGCAACTTCTGTACCACTTCTGAGGTTCCCTTCGGGCAACCCTCCGGCAAGCTAGTCCTAGGCAAGTTGCCTCAGCCTATGTTGGTGTTGATGTTGCTGTGTGGAAATCAAAGCCCTTTGTGCGGCCTCGCTGTCATCATCTCACACCTTTTTATTTCTATCTTTATTTAAAAGATTGGGCATAAATTCTATTCAGTCATCAATTGATATTCTCCTCCAATGGTATTCCCATCCGTCCACTCATTCCGTCACTTGCCAGATTCGTTTGGCAACGGCGCCAGATGTTTGCTCGCTAGGGTAAACTTAATATTGCATAGACATAGTACAGGGAATATAATAAATACAGAATATATCAGAGAACAATAGATGCTTTCCTTAATTACTCCAGACTAGCAAGTACATTTACATCGTAAGGATAATACAATAATATCTCCCGTGTCCATCCTTCGAGAGGGTATATAAACTACTTGAAGGGCCACGACCGAAACGTCGTGACGTAACTGTCTAACCTCTCGGTCACTAACGACCGAGGCTAACATAATACTTTATTAATATAATAACCCGTACATACAATTATCCTGACAACATTGACCTCTTGATCCAACAAGGTGGTTCGTATTCTCTCAAAACCGGGGCCCTGATACCCTCTTGGAGCTTCATTGGCACTTTTCAACATCTGTCTCCAATATGGAGAGCGAACAACATTAAAAGACAACCCATCTGCAAACAAGCATCTTTCCACATCAATGTCGGCAATTTCCCGACTTTGGTTTTGAAATGCAGTTTCTAGTGGTCTCTTTCTTTTGTGTGTAAGGCCAAGGGTTCTTTTTCAGACTCACAGGTAGCTGTGGTAGTAAAAAGGGGTGGTCTTCTATCACATCTGTGGGGAGTTGTGTTACCCTTGCTTTTTTTTTACTTTTACTTCTATTGCTAATGCCATTAGTTGAATTTTGCCTACATTCTTCTCTCTCTTCTGCTCCCTCATGCTCTTGAATATACTTTAGTACAATTTCATTGGGTACAGGTACACCTCTTTTTCCAGGGCATTTCTTGACTCCTCTACCAGGGTATCCACACAAATGGCCTACCACACGAAAATATGAGCTGTTTCTTTCTACATCACAACCCCTACATTTCCAACTGAATGCACCTCCTCTTGGAAGGGCTCTTATAATATCAACATGTTTCCACAAAGGAGAATTAGAGTGGGGTTCTATTCTTTGTTCAGTATTGCCTACCGAGGAAGAGTGTTGATGTCAGTTTTGTACCACTACATAACATATAGCAATTGAATACTTGATATAGAATACTAGACACTCAACCCTCTCTTGAAAAGTAAATACTCATGAAGAACATGAGAAAAACTCCAAGGTTCCTTACACCTGTGGATACTAACTCAGTTATATTAATGTGATTTGTTGGTTAATCACGTAGGCGGGCTTATGTTGTTCATTCAAAGATAACTTGGTGGTACTTCGCTTGCTTGACTTGTTCTTTTCTCCTTGATCACTTTCACTTTCAACTACTCCTATCACTAACTGCTTACTGCTCTACTACTACTATGAATGAAGAAATTAGCAAATGGATGGGGAGCCAACCAAATGAAAGCTTGCCTACGGCACTACCTCCATTGGTGCAATGATTCAAAGGGATACTCTTAGGATTTTCACACTAACACCTATCTTCCAACCCAACTTGAAGTACAAGCGGAAAGATGAAATGCAAGTAGAACTTGGGAGCGATTGGACTAGATTACCACACAAGGCTTCCTAACAAGCCGCTAGGGTGCTAGTGGCCTAGTATATAGATCCCTATCAAACATTCACTAACATCACCATACAACTAGCCATCTACTACTCTAACAACATGAAATGAAATCCTACTTTAATTTGAGAGATGAGAAGAAACATGCAATACACCAAAATGATCATGTATATCCACCATGCAAACCACAACAATGAATAGAGAACAATTTTGATAGTATTTTGGCAACAATTCTCCAACATAACCCCTTTTTACAAATGAGAACAAATGGCCTTATATAGAGGCTCAAAATTACAACGAGTGGCCAAGATTAAGGGGCAAAATCAAGGGCCAAGATTAAACCTTACAAACCCTAATTAGGGTTACAATCTTTCAACCAATTACACGAGGGCACCAACTTTGTGGGCCAATGATAAAATTACAATAATCTGTCAATCAATGAGAACATAGGACACTTGGCATGATTTGATTGCATGCGCATGAAATTGCCACCTCATCAACCTTATCTTATAAATTTATTTAATCCTTGAGATGAGGTGAAGCCTTGGATGCTTGAGCTAGTCCTTAGAAACTTTCTCATCACCACTTGAACTTGCTTGTAACTGATGTCCTGACCTTGAAAGGGTGAGGTCTCTATGCACTTGGGGTAATCTTGCCTTAGCCTCGGTGGCTTGCCTAGATGTGAACCTTCTTGCAATTTGAGAGCCTTGCTCTTGGCCACTGCCTTGAAATCGAACTTGACCCCCTTTCAACCTTTCATATCACTTTCCTCCTTCGTTATCCTTGCCTTCCTTAACCTGGTCTTCTCTAACATTCCTAGTCGAGTTTGGTTTGCATGCACCCCCCTTTGCTTCAATACTCTTGGGTTCTAGGGGCACCTACCTTTTTCATACCTCCTGCAAGGCCCACAATGCACCCATTACTTGATTTGAAATAATCCTTAAGTTTATCAATTGCCGCCTAGCTAGTTAGTGAGTTGGTTCCTTCACCGCCTAATTAAGCTATGTGGAGTTCATCTTACATCCGAAATTATATGAATTGTTCATTAAGTCCATTTCTAATAGATAAGTACAACTTAGTTTGTGTGTTGATCAATCTTATCATCCAAGTTATGATTGCTTTGTTTGTATCAATTTGTAGCCCATTCTTATCTTTCCTCTTAATGTGATTGAATCTAATTATTAGTTGTCTTTGTTTGATTTGCAATAAAAGAAAACAACTAGCCAAGGAAAGAAAACACATAACTCCACTCCATGGAGCTCACCACCGAGGGCATACTCCTAAACATGGAGGGCCAACCACATAAAAAAGTCCAAGTCCAAGTTCCTATTACATTGGTGTAACGTTCCCACACTTACCTCTTGACCTTTAAAACTTGTCTACTTAGCCTATTACAACTTATCAACAAAATGCATGACCCTCTTGGATGCTAGAACCCTCTCAAATCTAACCAAGCTAGCTTGCACGAATAGCCAAGCCTCGCCTCGCCTCGCCTCAAATATTTTCAAATCTCTTCCAACCTACAATGAAACCTGCTTCCTCGCTTGCACCTGCAATGAAAATATGGAATGGAGGGTGGGAGTGAAGCGGATGTAAGTGAAAGATGGAGATGGAGGATGGAGCTATGAAAATGTGGTGGCAACCTGTCTTCTTATCTTTCTTGGCCAAGGGGGAGGTACTCTCCATCAACTTGTCTCTCAACTGTATCATGTTCACTGTGCCAATGCTGGTGTCCCTCACTTGCTTCAATTTCGAGAAGAAGGTGGTCTTGGGCCTTATGTCTTCTTTGTCTTACTTGGTATGCATTGCCCTTTGGCTCTTGCTTGCACTAGCATCCACCATCCTAACCCTTATTTCTGCCTCTTCTTTCTACAATGAGATGAGACTACACTTATCTCTGCCCCTCCAATCCTAGGGATGGAACTACCACTTATTTCTGCTTCTTCAATTCCTATCACACTACACTTATCTCTGCCTCTTCGCCTAGGGATGAGACTACCACTTATTTCTGCCTCTTCGAAAACTTATGAGATGGACTACACTTATATTTCCCAACTTCGTTCCTAGGGGTGAGACTACCACTTATATTTCCTTTCTCCAAATCCTAAATGAAAACTACACTTATATCTCCCAACTTCAAGCCCTAGATGAAATGATGAAGTGATGGATGGATGATGCAAGCAAGAAAATAGGGAAAATGTACCAAGCAAGAACAAGGAGAAAATTTGCCTTTTAGACCAGCCTTCACTCTCAAGCATGAAGATCCTCCTCTACACCAACAAATTCTCCTCCAAAAAAAAAGAAGACAACACCAAAATGCACTCCTCCACCAAAAGAAGAAAATCACACCTTGTTAAATGCACTCCTCCTTGCAAAATTTCGCTCTTTTGCTGCTCCAAGAGCTCCTCCTTGGCTGCCAAGAGACAAGTGAGAAATGAATGAGAAAATGAGGAGACAAGCCCTTCCTTTATACTAAATTTTTTGCCTCTTCAAATAGGGCCGACCTGCATTGGAGGGAAAATAAAATTAATTAAATTGCCAAACATAAACCCAAATTAAATGCAATAAAAATAGCACAGCCCAAGGGGTATTTAATTTTAATTTAAAATTGAGCCAGCCTATTGCAAAAACAAAAATCTATGCAATTGCATGTTATTTTTTAAATGAAATTGGGCCACTCCAATAAAAAAAGATCCATATGGGGCCCCTAAATATTGAAATTAACCAAGCCATGGCCAAAGGGCAGATTTAAATTAAGAGAGCCACTTGCATTGAATTGTGTAAAATTATGGGTTTAAATTAGCCAAATCCGAAATTATCACAGGCCCTAAAATTGAAATTTTGAAAAAAGGTCATCTAGGCCTCTAATATAGCTTTAAACCTTCCCCATTGTGGACCCAATAACCTACCTTGAATTTCACACCTCTCAAGCCTTAAATTACATTGAATTTAACACACAAAGGGGCCCAAATTAAATTTCTAAATTACAAAAACTCAACCCAAAAATATGATTTTAATGCATTTAATCATGACAACCAAAATTAATTTTTATTATTTTGCAACTCAAAAAATCATTTTGCAATTTAATTTCCATTTGGCAATTTAATTTTTTTATTTTTGCAATTTATTATCTCCATTTGGCAATTTAATTTTTTTATTTTTGCAATTTATTATCTCCATTTGGTAATTTAATTCAAATTTGGCAATTAATTTATTTTGCAATTTAGCCTCAAAAGTAGTTTAATTTCATTAAAAAAATCATTTTCACCACCAAAATTTACAAGATTTTTCCAAAATATCCAAATCTACAATTATATTTCGAAAATGTTTGATTTATACAATTATATCAATTTTCAAAATTCATCTAAGTCCAAAATTTGCAATTTTGCCCTGCCAGATATTGTTCTAACAATCGAAAAAAAAAAGGTTCTCACTCGAATTTCATTTGGCATAGAGACAAAATCAACTGTTTAGGAAAACCAAGTCTCCGTGCAAGGTGAAAACAAGCCATACCCTCCTAAGCACTTCAAAAATATCCAAGGTGTAAAATTGTCATTTCAAAACCTCTGGATCACTCCAAAACTCGCTAAGGCATCCAAATACCCAGATCTAAGAAAATTGTCAAGGCTCGCTCAAAAAATTGGGGGGTCCCCAAATTCTTTGGGGCGGTGGTGTGAAAACCTCACAGCAAAGAGGTAGATGCCATTGTAGTTCCTTTTCCTATGGGAAGAAATTTCAAATTGTATACATATTCATTATTCAATATAAAACTTAAAACTTTAAAGTTTAAAAGCAAGGGAATGAAAAATTATCGAAAAAATGGCTAAGATCTTATGGAGAATGAAAGAGAAATGAAAAAAATAAAAAACTTAAACAAAAACAAAAAATAAATGAAACAAGAACTTACCTCTACTCATTGTAAGCTTGCAAAGGTGTACGTATGAGGCACAAACACTTGAAGAAAGCTCACAAACCAATCTTCCAACTCCTCCTTGCACAACCAAGAACTTGCTCTTTTGCTCTTGCTCAAGTCAAATAACCTACTTGCACACCACAAATGAGAATGAGAAGCACAAATTAGCCTTTCATAGTGAACTTTTAGGGTTCCGGATGCCAATTTTTTTTTTTTTTTGCAAATTATGTCACTTAAGTGATGTCCAAGGCGGGAAGTTTGCCGAAGTTCGCTCGGGGTCTGCGGATTTTGGATCTTGTCTGCTTGGGTTTGACCGTCCGGGCCACCAGTTTGAACTGGGTCCGAAAAATCGAACCCTGCCCGGACCCACAGTCGAACCGGACCCAGACCACGGACCAGTTCGCACCCAGACCGGTCCGGAGGGGTCTATGGCCAAACCCTGTAACTTAGAATTTAACCAATGAATTGTGTTACGAGTTTGATTGTAATCATTAGCAAATTAGTTCGTAGTTACTGTTGAAGGAAATGCAAATTTCTACCAGAATTCAAGTCTTGCATATGGGCTGCGATTTCCTTGTCTGGGCTGCATTTCCATTCTTTGGTGATCTTATTTGTGTGTTGGTGACTGCCTTATCATATTGAGAGGCCACGTTAATGATCCCTGAGCTGTGTCAACAATAGGGGTATTTGAATTGTCTTTTGGAGGCTGTGATATAAGTTGAAGCGGCTGCATTACAGTATGCAAGCAGCGTTAGTGATTCCTCAGCTGCGTAAGGAATTAGGGAAGGCTGCGTCACATATCAAGGCAGTCGCATCTTAAACCAGGTTGCTGCGTTGGGAATTGGAGGCTCATGTTTCCAGTCAAGATTATTTTTGGGTGATGGTTAGTAACCCTATTGACACTAAAGGTGCCATTTACATCTATTGTAATGTTCATAAATGTTTTCAAGTATTAAATAATTTTGTGAGCTTAGAATTAATTTGCTGTTGTTTAATTTCATAATCTGGAAAATCCAAAAAAATTATATATGTTTTAAAAATACAAAAAAATTGCAAATAAAATAGAGAAAGAATAGTTTGCAGTTGAGAGCCAGTCAGGCTCATCACATCATCACTCATAACAGTGAGTTAAGGGATTTACTGTCATAAATAACAAATATTTGCTCGATAGAAAATGCCCTTTTATCAGCTCTATAACAGTCATGTTTGGTATGCTTTTCTTTCTGTTTTTGTTCTAGGGTGCTGAGGCACAGTTGTTGTTATGCTTTTAATGGTTTATCTGTAAGAACTATGTAAAAGGTTTCGGGCCCTTTCAAAACCTGCTTTTACTTAATCAAATCAAAACAGTCATGTTTGGTATATGAAGTCACTACTATCAAAGGATGAAAATGCTGTGTTAAGAGCAAAGCAGTGAATATATAGTGACAGTGATGGTGTCAATGTTGACAAAAAATATTGTTAATCAAGTTCAAAGACAATGATAAATCAGTGTCTAAGAGCACAAATAGCATGTAAAAAAGAGTGAAAAGAGATGCCCAGGGAAAGCTGCTACAATATTGTAAGGACAATGAGATTATGACAACAATGTTGGCTAAAAGTCAAGAGCATACAGTGAAGGGCAGCAAAGAGAAGTATCAAATCACAATGCATCATATTAATGGTATAATGATGTTGCTGAGACAATGGAAGAAAATGTAGTGGGTACTGGTAAAGAAACAATGATAACAATGATTTATGATTTACAACCTCTCATAACAGTGATATCAAATATGTAAAAGAATACCATGAAGCACAATGCAAAGCAGTGAAAAAGATGTAGGTTCAGTCACAACAATTAGGACAGTAAAATACTTAACCACAAATCAGTGCATACAAAGAGGACAGTACCAAGTTGAGGATCATTGCAGTGGTATTCATAGATTTTGTTAAAGGATCTAAAATACAGAGAAGAGAACACATTTTTGAATTAAATGACACCAGATGCAAGGTTGTAATGCTCACTGTCATAGAGCTGATAGAATGCAATGGTGCATTATGACAGTACTAATAATGATGACCATGGCAGGAAATTGGAGAGTAAGAACCAATCACATCAGATCGGGAACATCGAAACATGGTAACATATTGTCACAAAAGGGGCAAAGATTTACTTCTATCATTAATCTATTGTATAGCATAGTGGAATCAATAAAGAGCAGAGATCAACATGTTTATAAAGATGCAACATAAAGAGGGATAGTGAACAAGACAAATAATTGAGATGTTGTTGGCATAAAGCTTAGTTGTCATCATTGGCAAACATCAAACACACCGGTACTCAAGTTTAGAGCAACAGTGGTGAACCGGTAGACTTACTAGGGAAACAGTGTACCTTAACCGGTCACATTAATACCGGTCGGGTCTTGTCCAACTGGTCTAGCAAGACACCACAGGAGGCAGATGACTTAACATGTTGCACACCAGTTTGCGTTTAGAATTGCAAATTTACCGGTCAGTGCTTTATAATCCGATCCGGATTTTGTGAAGCATTTTTCAGAAGAACTGGAGTTAGCTTTTTTTCTTGCGAGTGTTTCAAGGTAAACCGAAGATCTGTTTGCAAGCTTTTTGATCAAGAGTTCTGCATGCGAGATTTTTGGAAGAGTTACAGCTTGGCGGCACCATTTGGTGTAATAATAATAAGATAATTTCTTATAATTACAGGTCATCATGCATGAGAAGCGTAGTTGTTGAAAATCAAGAGTGCAGAGAGAGCAAAGCAGAAGAGTAGAGTCTTTTGAGAAGGGGTATAATCACCGAGAGTGAAAGAGAAAGATTCAATAGCCAAGCAAAGTGAGGAGTGAATAGGTATGATCTGATCGACAGATAAAGTGTCAGAAGATCATTTCTTTTATTGTGTGAAGCACATTTAAATCCCTTAATTAGGGTGAACCCTAACAGGTTCTGTTGTATAAACCCCTTCACTGGGTGACATCTTTGTGGATGATTTTAAGTCCTTTGACAAGGCGACTCCTTACAGGGTCAAGATCTTAACTGATCTTTGTTAAATCCCTTTACCGGGTAGCATTCTAACCAGTGCTTTGTAAGCCTTTAACCAGACAACTTTATTACTGCAGTAGTGGAGTTTTGTGGGTTCTGTCCCACCGTGGTTTTTTCCTTCTAACCGAGGGTTTCCACGTATATATCTTGTGTTGGCCTGTGCATGTGATTTCTGTTTATGATTGTTTAAGCATTTTTTATATTTTCAGTATTAACAGGAATAATAAACAGAAAAAGATTACAAGAAATTGAATTTACTGATTCACCCCCCCTCTCAGTAACTGGTTAGGATTAAGAGATGCATCCTAAGAGGGCGGTTTGAGAAGAGATAGAACATTCAAGGTCAAGACATAGTCAGAGATATTAATGTTATACAAATGTGAAAAGAGCAGTGATCGAGAAAATCTTAAAATAGTGTTGATATCAATGACAGTGGTTTATGGGCAAAGAAGCATTCACTATTATGAAATAGTCATAAGACAGTGACATCTAATGTTATATGAGTGGTTAGAAATGGTTACAATTCATAACAGAAGATAGTCTCATTGAGGGAAGAGAGATGGAGTGTCATAAGATTGTGGTCATACCATAAGAAGATAGACCATGAGAAGATAGTGAAGACAATGACATGATCACGAGGATAGTGGTATCCAATAACAAAGAAAAGGAAGGCAATACCTCATATCAGTAGTATGCAATTCATCAAAAGATAATAAAGCATGTGTACTATTTTCATGAAAAATGGTGCCAAATCATGAAGTGGACAATGATCACGAATACCCAAATAACAATGGATCATCAAGGTGAAATCAATGAGGTTCACTGTTACAATGAAAACAACCAAAATAGTTGTGTATGCATGAAAGTTCAAACTCTATTTTTTAATACTAGAACAATCATTTTCAAGATTGAAGTGCCTTCTAAAGAACAATAAACAGATATGAGAAACATTGACATCTAATGCCCAGACAATGAAGACACAGAGATAGAAAGTTAGAAACAATGAAAAACATGTGAAAAGATTGTGTGGAAGATGAATTTGACACAATGACAACTATGATGATCCAAATACAGTGAGAGTGTAGCTACCTTGATACTAAATGTTATGACAATGATAAAATTGGGTTTGATCAGAGACATTGCTATGAAGGATGAGTACAAAAATAAGAGTAGTGACAGTAAGTGAAAAATGATCAAAACAAAAGATGAAGATGACAAATGAGGTAAGGCCAGGGTAATCTTTAAGAAACCCCCCCTTCAAAAAAGGTGTAAAAAACTGGCGAAATTTGGAAAACTACAGAGGAAAATTTTAATTTTATTGGCGAAAAAATTCAGTTTACAAAGAAAAAATTATAAATTTCAATTGGCGAATCATTCATGCTCCTTGAAACTATGTGGAAAATCTTGGCGAATTATGTTTTTGTTTCAGAACTACCAAAATATATATTGGCCAATAAAAAATAGTATTTATACTATAAAAAAATATATATTGGCGAATATTCAAAACATAGTGATAGGACTAAGACCAAAGCTTGACCACACACGCATAGAGCTAAGCCGAGTATGTAGACGAAGACAAGTTGGGTGCTACGTGTCATTTATTGATGACTAGTTTGTGGTGACAGTTTGTGTAGCTTCGGCAAGCTAAAAGGAGGGTCGATGCTGACGGTTACGAAGATACACAATGGTCATGTTGATGGTGTGCATGACTTCGGCTGTTATGTTGGCGGTTTAGAGTTGTAGGCCACGAAGATAGGCAAAGGTCAAGTAAGTTTGTGGTTGACAATTTGCGTAGCTTCGACAGGCTAAATTGAAGGTCAATGCTGACAATTACGAAGATACGCAAAGGTCAGGTCAGTTTGTGGTGACTGGTGACAATGTGTGTAGCTTTGGCACGCTAAAAGGAGGGTCGATGCTGATAGTTACGAAGAAACATAATGGTCAGGTTGACGACGTGCATGACTTCGGCGGTTATGTTGGTAGTTTGGAGTTGAAGGCCACGAAGACACGCAAAGGACAGGTTGACAGTGTGCGTGACTTCGGAAGTTATAATCGCAACTACGATATGGGGGTTCTGAGGTCACACTGATAGTCTATGTAACTTTGCCACGAAGTTACAGCGACATTGAAGACTGAAGTGCAATTAATGAGACTTATCAACGATTTTAAATTATTTAGTAGTGTACATAATCTAGGCCAAGATTTTGATTAGACATTAAAAAGGATAATTTGTACGAGATATGAGCTGTGATTCGTCAACATTCATTATTTTTCTTTTCGGAGCCAAATCACCTTACGTGAAACATTCCTTCAAAATTTAATGCGGTTGCCAAGTTGCCACTTAAAAATTTAAAATTGTAGCTAGGATATGGTGGTTTTGAGGTCACGCTGGCAGTCTACATAACTTCAGTAGTACATAATCCAGGCCAAGATTTTGATTAGACATTAAAAAGGATAATTTGTATGGGATATGAGCTGTGATTCATCAACATTCATTATTTTTCTTTTCGACTTTGGAGCCAAGTTACGCAGGATACAAGTTTCTGCAATTTTTCTTTATCGATATTTATTAATTTCCCTTTCCGAGGCAAGCCACCTTACGTGAAACACTCCTTCAAAATTTATTGCGGCAGGCAAGTTGGTGATTAATTTCTTTATATACTCCTCAGTAGTGGAATTGTAGAACACAGGGCGCTTTCTAAGTTTCTAAATTTGGATGCCAGAATGGGTCTTTCAGTAGTTGAGGGATCATCAAATGAGAACCCAGAACCTGTTATCCAACCAAATTTGGATATGGAGGAGGAGATTCAACAGGATGTTCTCAGCCATCTTATGTCTGCAGCATGGGATCATGCTACCAATTACGCTGGATACCAAAGCGACATGTTTGAACTCGAAGTAGAACATGACAAGGCAAAGATGCACGCCATTTTTGACGATCATGGCTTCGACCAGGAGGGTTTCCAGGAGGAGATGATCCAGTTATTTGCTGGTCTGTGCATCGACTGATCTTTTTTTCTTTGTGGATAGTATTATTATATTATACTATAACATATTAACAAATTACTATTAGTATTAGGATATGTAGGAGTCGGACTAGGCTTTTCTAATTTCCTTTGAAAGGATCTTAGGATAATTTTTGTTACTTGTAATTTGTAAATACGAATATACTTTTCATTTTGGTTTTGGAAATGGTTGGAAGCTTGTCGCTTCTCCTTCTGGGGATACCACAACTGTTCAGTTACCAGTATTATGTATAGCAGAAATATAGAAAAACTAAAAATTTAAATGTATGACTATGAGTATCATTTTTGAAATTAATAGTAATACATATGAGAAGACTCTTTTTCAAATGACAAATAGTGTTTTATGCGTTATTTGCTTATACTTCAAATTTCAATACAGTAACATGTTACGTGAATCATGAAATTGAACAATAGTTTTATAAATTGAAAAATATGTAAATTGTAATTATTAATATGAGTCAAGATTCAAGATTCAAGTACAGTTACATAGTATTAGTATATGAAGTTATGAACTTGAACTTTGAAGTATCTGTGGACTGTGATTCTATATAAAATTATAAATACCTATTAACTGAATCAGAATGCTAAATCACTTCACTGACCGAATGAGAAGTCTGACAGTGATGCTTCTAAAATCTAAATCCCACATGGCACATGGAAATTTGGAACCCACTCCCACCTCCTGATTCCTAAATCTGACTAGTAGTAACTTGTAAGTAACCCACTCCCAGCTCCGAAGTTACGCCTGGCTGTTTCGTAACTTCTCAACGGTTAATTTGTTATGATGGTGATGGGTTCTGAAGTTACGCCTGGCTGTTTCGTAACTTCTCAATGGTTAAGTTGTTATGGTGGTTATGGGTTCCGAAGTCTTGACTAATGGCGTGCGTGACTTTGGAAGGTGTTGAAAAGTGAGAGTAAGTTGCATGCCACGTGGAAAGTGCCGAAGAATTGAATGTTTGCAGAGCTTCGATAGGGTTTCTTGGGCATTTGTGATGGCGGTTACGAAGTACAAGTGTCAACCTCAAGACTCAAGAATGACATCTGAAGTCATGTCAGGCTGTGTCGTAACATCTCAAGGTTTCTTTTCCTTGGTTAGTTTAATAGTCCCGAAGTTCCGAAAAGGTGTTACATGACTTTGCAAGTCTCAAAGTTTTAGGATTTCAAATTCAAAGGGCCAAAGGCTAAGGCCCCTGATTTGTAGGTAGCAAAGTTGACATAGGGACCTAGGGTTAGATGTACCATTAGCGTAACTTCGACAACACGCCAATTATTTGCTCTCGGATCACTGCCAAATTTATGCTGGAAGTGACAGTTGACAATTTTCTAAAAAAGGTAATTACTAATTTCATGCGTGTGCGCTTGATGAGATTTTAATTTTTAATAGAGTAGGTGGCTTGGTGGCTGGTTGTGAGTTGCTTATTAGTTATTAAAGATAGTTCTCACTTCACAGAGCATCCATAATTTTTCAGAGTCGAAGAGCATTAGAGAGTTGAAACCTTTAAGAGCAGAAAAGGAGCTTAGAGTTTAATATACATAAAGAATGGCAGAACAAGGGTCTCTTGAGGTTATTGTAGTACCGACAAAGAGTGTGCATTCAAGAACAAAGAGGCCAAACATATACGCTGAAGAATGGATGAAATTGTTGCCCGGATCCTCAAATTTGCAATCAGCTAACGCTTATGAATGGAGGGACCCTTATGCGTTCTGTAGGGATGCTGTCTGCCCAAACACAATTGAGTATGAGCTCTTCATGTATTTCTATAACAATAGATTGAGAGGCCCTCCTATTTCAAACCCATGGGATAGGAACTTGGGAAAGTTGATAGTACCTGAGGCATTTTTGGATGTAGACCTCATGAAAGCGCTAATTGAAGCATACAATCCAGTGACACAAGCAGGACAATTCTATACTTTTCATGTTAGACAGAGCGAGTTTTATTCAAGCTTTCGACCTTCAGGGACCTATGAGCGTGGATATTGATCTAGCAAAAGAAGAGGCCTGTTTAATAGACAGAAAAGTTACTACACTGGAAGGGTTATGAGGAAGCATATTCCTAGAGAAAAGAAAGAGGCAAGGTTGTTGCCGAAGAAGGTTGCAAATTCATTTGATATTGAGCTTTTCTTTCCCTATTTCCAGAATACCATCTACGGTCTACATAAAGTTATTGGAATAGATGGACGTTTGACAGTGACTCCTGACATTTATGTCATGGCTACAGATGTTTAGGACCTATACACTAACAAGGAGTTTGATTATGTGGGGCACACAATCAATGTAATGCACACGGAGTTGATGAATGCAAAGACTGATTTGAAAAGCTTCAAGTTCAATCACTACTCCATGTTGATGCACCTGATCCTCTATTGCAATATTGGCTACATCAACCCAGACTTCATCAATGAGACCGAGAATGTAGGAGGAACTGTTCCGCTTCAACTCTGGACCAGGTTATGGGATAGAAGTTACCATTTCTCTAATTCCATTGCTTTTTATAGTGATTTTGTGGATCCAATAATGAACATGTTAGGTGTTTTGAGGGATAGATTTCCTCTAATTATTAGAAAATTGCTTAGACCCTTTGGATTTGAAATTGACAATGAAATTAAGCACAATTGGGGTGATATGTTTATTTTTAAGAATTTTTCTGTTATGAGAGTGTATGCTTGCCCTCAACCTCCACACATACTGCCAAAATATGTCCTAGAAAGATTGGCAATAATAGAATTCCTGTGGCAGCTTATCATGATGGATAGAGAACACTTAGGCCCTAAAAGACATAAGGGAACCTTTCTGCCAAGGAGGTTCCAAATAGGGGATTTCTCTATAGGTAAAGATGCTGTGGACCAAATCCATGAATTCCTAAGACAATTCAGATTGCCCTCTGCTAATGCAAGGATGTATGACCCTGAAGACTTCGTTAGAGGAGCATTGAGAGAAATGAGGAATCACATTCTGGCTCAAAATAAGCCTATGCTAGATGAGGATGTTATTAGAAATGTGCTCAGTGGACATATCTGTGACGAGAGAAGACTTAAATGGAAAAATATTGTAAGGGTAGAGTAAGAATTGAAAAAGGCAGACCCTACCTTTCCTAGTTTCTTTCTTGATCTCAAATACATGTCGGGAATTGACATGTGTATAGAGAATTACGAAGATATTATGTCTAAATTGCCAGACATCCCTGAGGAGAAGGAGGACAGAATAAACCCTGAGGAAGTTGAACTTGATGTGGTGTTTATGGTAGAAATAGAACAAGCTGAGCCATCCACATTTGAGTAGGGGCCATCAAAGAAACAAAAGTTGATGAATGTACCAGAAAAGGCAAGGCAAAAGGCACTACAAATCCTGCAAGGTAATAGCCATTACTTTGCTGACTTAAGACAACAATTTTTGACATCATAGGCAAATGAGGGAGAAAAGGCCCTAGATGAGTTAGAATTGGCTGCAGCTAGATTGGATGATAGGGTCATCCAAGCTAAAGAGTTTATAGATGATGATTAATTCATCAAGTACGATGAGTTTAAAAGTTTTCTCTTTAGAGTTAAGTAGAATGAATTAACATTGTCTTTGAAACTAGGGGAATCACAGGAAAAGATTGTTGAAATGATTGAAAAATTACAGGCCTATGATCCCAACTGTGAAACATTAACTGTGGAGGCAAGAGATCTTGTGAAGAGAAGTGGCATGTTGTTGATCCCTGGATGGGACTTAGAGTCCTCATTCTTAATTGACCAAATCAAGAGGCAAGATAAAGCTATAGCTTATGAAGCTTTTGGCCCTGATGGACTACAGAGGGGTTCTGGATTCAATATAGACACTAAGACACTAGCAGTATGGTGTGTGGCCCCAGAATCTAATAAGCCCAGATTGGTTGACATCCAAGACACAACATAGGGTAGCCAATTAATATGGAGGTTGCAAGACACTACAGGATCAGAGATAGCAAATCTCCTACATCATGCATCCTCCATGAATAAAGCAGTGGTTGAGGACTTAGAGAATAGGCTAGTCAGGACATTTAAAGATTATGTGTCAACTAGAAAAAAGTTTGAAGAGGAACTGAAGAAGATTTTCTCCTGGATAAGATTGTGAAGGAGCTAAAAGATGAAATAAAGTCTAAAAAATCATTCCAGGGCATTTACAGAGGTCTGTGATGCTGGGGTCCAAACTGAGTATGAGGTGGGCTTAGCTCCATAACTTGCAAGGGAAAAGATAATAATGGACGTTGATCAACCTGCTGATACTAGAATTACTGAAAAGGAGACTTTGAAGAAGGTGTTATTGCACAGAGTAAATATTTTAAAAGGGAAGTCTCAAATCATTCATAGTACTTTCATTTCTTTGTAGGGGGCAGAATATCAATGTTCTAATGCCTTGTCTGTACTAACCCCATTATTTAATACTTGGGGCCCATACTTGCAATTCTTTGATAGGTTAATTTTACTAATGGGAAAAAAGATGGAGTTACTTGACAAAATAATTGATGTTAAGGAAATGGTGTTATTAGTAAGCGATCTGTATGCATTTTTCATTGGCAAGTTACAAAACATTCAGGCAAAGCTAAAGGTTTTTGCTGAAGAGTTTGAAGGATATATCCCTGCTATTGTGGACATAGAGGGACACTTGAAGGACTGTAGGAATGGGTTGATTCTTTCAACCAAATTTTGGATGCTAGCAAGGTGGCTTCTTATTTTGTTGGTGATGCTGACATTTCAAGTTTTCCTGAAGTCGTGGATGAATTGTACAAGCAGAAGATTGACATGAATAAGTTTGTTGCTAAATCTTGAGCCATAACGGATGCCAAGTGGAACAAATGCCTTGAAGACTTGGATATAGTTAGAGCGACAACTTGGCCATCAAAGAGGGAAATTGTGGTTTGGGAAAACATTGGAGAGATTCAAGCCTTGCCACATTGACATGGATGATGGAAGTAGTTGAGACAATTCTTGTATTAGATGAAGAGCCAATAGAGGGAGGTTAGTTAATTCAAATAGGGTATCTTATCTTTGCGGTTCACTTGCTATGGATATACCTTTGGTGCAAACCAAGACTGATTCTGAAGAATCCGGGCTGCCAGCTGTCGCACAGTCGCTCTTATAACTGTTTCCAAACTTGTTTACCAATGTTAGTTTTTATTTTCTGATAGAAGTCTCTGGTACTATGATCATTGATCATTGATGTATAAATTTCAAGGAAGTTAATACAAGGATATTTTGTAATTTTCTGTGCAGATATTTTGAGACAATTCAGATTGCCCTCTGCTAATGCAGTTGCAATTTGTTTAAAATTGAATGTATAATGTCATATTATTATATTAATAATAATTATTATACTTTGAGTTTGCTTTTAGTTTTGATTCAAGGAATTAAGTAAATGCTTAGTATTAGGAATTTAGGAAATTAGGAATGAGTATGGCAAATTGACAATTTCTAGGAAATTAGGAAGCTTTGACCCCCGACAATGTTCCGAAGTAATGCCGGGCTGTTTCGTAACTTCTCAACGGTTAAGTGGTTAGGATGGTGATGGGTTCCGAACTTTTGAGGTCCCGACTAATGACGTGCGTAACTTCGGAATTAAAGTGACAGTTAGTTAAAAGTGACAGTTCGTAACGGTGTTGAAAGTGACAGTTAGTTGCATGCCATGTGGAAAGCGCGGAGGAATGGACTGTGATATGTGTCAACGGTCGGATTAATATTTGTTCCGACCTACGATAGTAATGTTCAAGTGGTTAGGAACAGTTCCGAACCTACGATAGTAATGTTCAAGTGGTTTGCGGAGCTTCGCGAAGGTTTCTTGGCCGTTAGTGTTTGCGGTTATGAAGTTGCGATGAAGCAATTGGCGGATAGGCGTAACTTCGGAAAGGTTAATAAGTTACAAGATTAAACAGTTCAGAGGTTACGAAAGGCTTTGTGCGGGACTTTGCAAGGTTATATGAGAGCGGAGATGTTAAGAAGACTGCCACCGTAACTTCGCAAGGGTTCCAAAGGCCTCTAATTTGCATGTAGCGAAGTTGAGACAGGGTTAGATGAACTGTTTGCGTAACTTCAGAACCAGGCTAGCTTAAGTTTTGAATCTTGATTCTTGAAATAGCATGGTTGCATGAGGCATTGAGGGCCGAGGTGTTTACACTTTACACTTACAGTTACACTTTACAGTGAGGAAAAACAACATTACGTGATTATACTTCAAATTTCATGAACATTATACATTAATATTATACTTCAAAATTCAAATTACAAAAATCATGAACAATACTTGTAAGTTGTAATATGAGTCAAATTGTCAATATTCAATAATTCAAGTCCAACATGTACAGTAATAAGTCTACACTATATAAATACCTATTAACCGAATGCTAAATCACTTCACTGACTCAGTGAGGAGTTTTCCGCTTCTATATCCCACATGGAATTCAACTCTTGAAATTGACTAGTAGCAAGAGGTTCCTCTTCGTTCTGAGTTGGGCATTCAAAATCAAAAAAATCTTCATCTTCATTCTGAGTCTGGGACCAAGATCCATCATTTGTCTCAGAATTAGCAGTAGCACCACCAGGTTTTGAAGTGTTCAAAAGCCCTCGTCTTTCACGCATGGAATTCCAAATTGCCAATGCCCTATCATAAGGAAAGTCTCTAACATTGTATTGAGTTACAAACAACCTCAAGCAAGTTTCCAAATTTATGTCTAGTTTGTTTTTGATCTTTGATTTCAAAAACCCCAATGCATTGAAAACTCTTTCATCTTCCACCGACCCCAATATCATTGTTTGGCATAAATCAGCAAGTTTGAAATATTCTGATATTGAATCACGCAATACTTCACTCTGCTCTATCCTTTTCCAAAGCCTGGTTATTGCACTAGGTTCAAATAGATTCTCTAAGTTTTTCAACTGCAATTTCATACGTGATGCAAATTGTCTACATTGTTTTATAAGATTAGCTGAATCTAAAATTCCTTCAATTGGTTGTCCATTGCAATCTGCATGTTTTGAAAACTCTCTGATCAATTCATCAATTTTTTTATGAAAGATATGTGCATCAGTTTGTTTATCTCGGACGTTTTTCCAAAAATGAGGAAACACACAACCCATGGCTTCAAGAATTTCTTCTCGAGGGAATCTTTCACGAATCTCAGTTGAAAGTTGGTAGGAAATTGACTTCAAATTATCACTAACATATTTAACAATCCTGTCAAAATCAGACCTTTTAACTGGAAGTAGTCTGCCTCGCTTGCCCGTCTTAGATTGGTGCATTGGTATTTCATATCCTTTCACAAACACACATAAATTATTTTTTGCATTAAATTGTAAAAAGTTCTGTGTGATTCAAATCTGTAATTGTTTGCCACTTGAAAAATTTGGGCTTTGAAGTGTTGTCGTTATCTGAGTAGAAAGAATCTAGGGCAATGCATGTCATTCTACGTAAACTGCTATACTCATGGATATACATAGTTCTGTCTTGGGCTTTCTTAACAAGTTTGTTCATTAAATCCAGCATGGGGAGAAGATTGGCTAAAGTTAACAGAGTCTCTATATCACTTATGTAACAAATCGGGAGCTTTGTCTACTGTGAGGCGTTGCTCATATATTAGTTCGATCAAGGATTGATATTCTATTAGAACTCTTTCTATTGGTCCATGCAAAGAGATCCATCTGGTCTCAACATCCTTGAGAAGCTTGTTTCCTGGTGTTACTCCCTCTGAAAAAATCTTAAATTCTGCAAAAACGTTTAGGACTTTTGTAGAAGTAAGAGTATAGCTCACAGACTAGATCTTCAACTTTTGACACTGTAGGAAAATTGCTTACAATTTTATATGCTAAATTCATTCGATGGGCCATGCAATGTATGCCAAGCATGTAAGGTGTAATACTAGTTTGTAATCTTGCACAAAGACCATTCCTTTGGCCTTGCATTACTGCAGCTCCATCAGCTCCAACACACAGTAACTTCTTGCCAATTATCAAATCATCCATACCAACAACTTCATTCAAAGCATTCTTCACTTCAAAATATAAGTTTTCTGTTGCTGAATTGCCCTTCATTTTATGAACACAGAGTAGATGAGCTTGGCGGACATTTTCTTTTACTATATACACATGCATATAGACCCAAGCAGTGTTATCTACTGCAGTAATTTCATCTATGGATAATGAAATGAATCTGGACTGTTTTTCTTTCTCCTGTAAATTTTGCTTTTCCACCTCAGAAAGACAGTTTGCCATTTCCCATCCAACGTTTGTTGACCAATGTGACATAGGCTAGTGAGGAACTCTCAAAAAGGATAATAAATTACCATATTCTGAGAAGTCTCTCATAGGACGCCCTTTGGACAAAATATGAAAAACAGCACTCATTTGAACGGTCTTTGCCAGGTTTGCTTCATTGGCTGCATGTTTAAACCCAGCCTTGATTGGATTTTTACTACTAGCAATTACTACCATTCTCTTGTTATGCTCTTTATATTCTATGACATACTTAACATGAAGACATTCTTCCTTTGATTTCCATCTCACTACTGATATTTCTTGTCCGTCTATGGTCTGTTTTTCATAAACCTTACCAATATGTTTTTCTATAGTGTCAAGCTTTAGCTGCAACTTCTTCTCTCTTTTAGTTTTCCAGGTACAAATCTTACACCTGCATTCTGTTGGTTGTTCATCATTGTTTAGGACTGGTTCAATGAACCAATACTTTGCTATCCAATCAACCTTAAAATTTCTTGTCATTTCCCACTCCCGCCCCATTTTTACTTCTCTTTTTCTTTTCTTCTTACCAACATCAATATTATCTTCATTGCTAGCATTTTCATCCAACTGGTTCTATGTATCCCTTATAACATCTTCTATTGTGCCACCATTGTTATCCTCATTTGATGCATTTTGATTTAACTCAATGACAACCCCAGTTTGTGGTAGTGGTAGTGGTACTAGTGAGCTACTATGAATGGATTTTGCACTTGCAATTGCAGAAGTTGATGGAGCAGAAACATTGCCAACTCCAAAGAAAGCCTTTATGGTAGTATCTTTAAGTTTTGGGCGTTTTGATGGCCTCCTAGACCCTTCACTACCCTGAGGAGTCTTACCCTTGTCTAGCTTTCCAATCCCTTCATTGCCCTGAGTTTGAGTTTGAGTCTCAACCTCCCCTAACATCTCAATCCCTTTAGTAGCCTGAGGATACTCAAGATAGTCACACCCTTGTTCGACATCTTGACCTCTTACTAGTCACTAGGATTCTAGAATTATAATTAATAGCAATAGTGTGAAGTGTGAACAAATAATTGCTTACCTTGGTCTTGCTTTCTCCGAATTCTGCTTATCTGAAATGTTGAATCCTCTGTTCACTGTTGCAAGATTGTTATTTGTAAATCTGGCCCTCCAAAATTTTGTAACGGGACACGAAAAGACTAACAAATCTGATTTGAATTTATATCAATCCATGATTCCAATTTCCATATTTTTAAATTCTCGGGCTTTTGGCGAAAATTTGCCGACTTGTTCAATGCTGAATGTAGGAATTAACAAACGGTTGGCAAAATAGGTCGTGGTCAATATAACAATTAATAAATAGTTGGCGAAATAGGTCGTCATCAATATAACAATATAGACCTTTTGGCTATATTTAGATTTTATATTCAATTCATAATTAATAACCCTTGGCGAATAAGAGGCCGTTACAAGAACCACGTCAGATTGGTTAAAGGCAAATATACCGGTCAACCACGTCAAACGGCAAATGTTTATGGCGATTCAAAATAATATTGACCCGTTATCGTGCAGTGATTGGGCGATTTGGGCCACCTCATATCGTGCACGATTCGCCAATCTTGGCAACTCGATTTCCCAGAATTCGCCACTAAAAATTACCCTAGGGAAGGCACTCTCATGAATAGTGATGTTGATCTACTAAAAGAAAAGAAATCCTTGTGTGTAAAGTTTGAACGGAGCAGGTATTCATGGTAATGAATAGGGGGAATATGATTGTCATGGAACAAAGAGCATCTTTGTTAAAAGATATAGTCATAATGAGCATAGTCCTTAGCAGCAATAGGCTTGAAAAGGAGAGACCATTCAATGGAGCCATGGCCGAGATAGTAGTTCCCAGACTGAGATCCGATTTATTTGCAAAACCCTCAAAGTACCCGCAACTCTAGAAAACCCCATGAAGAAGCCTCCAGATGTGAAAAACCATGGTAGTGCCCTCATAACAACAAAGTGAAACAAAAAAAAATGAATGGAATATGAAATGAATAGCTGCAATTTGTGGTTGGGGCTTTATTTTGCCCTAAAGTAGCTGACTAGCACTTAGGCATTTTTTTTGCCTTTGTTTTAAAACATTTTCCTCATAACTAATACCCCTTTTACAAATATTAACTACTTTATGTTTTTTTTGCTTTTTATTTTGTATCAAATTTGAAATATAAAAACATTGCTAAAGTGATGATATATAAATCATTTTACTAAATGTTGTATGTGGTGCAATATAATGGCATTTGTTTTTAAGTATGAGTCAAAGGGGTATAGTTGAGGATTTATGAGAAAGTGCCAAGTATATAGGGGAGGTTGGAGAAATTGACAAACAAGTGGAGGAAATATAGGAGCTGTTTTGAATCTTTTGGAGGGATTTAAAGCATTTTTAAATGCCTTTATGGTAGGAGAAGTTAAGGCTTTCCCTTTTCTTCATTCATAAGCCTCTTTGGAGTTGTTTAAAGGGCTAAAAAATAGGCTTTATTGTTGTGCATGATCAAGGAAGTTAGAGGTTCCTATTTTTTGTGAAGCTACTTAGAAAAGCATAAAGTAACTTTGTAACTCATTTTGGAAGTTAGTTCTTAGCATTCTTATGCTTCATTGTAACTTTTTTTTTGGAGGTTCTTTTGGCAGGAGATAGCATTTTGTAACTCATTACAGACATGTATTGTAGTATTACACCTAGGGAGATCAATAAAGTTAAGCAAGTTTGCCTTCTCAAAATCTGTATGTTGTGTGTGTTTAAGTAATGAATGCAATTTCATGTGAAGCCCCTCATCCTTGTTATCGTGTTTCATTAGTAGCACCTTTATGAAGAAATATATGTATGTTTGTAGGTTGTAACTTGTGTTAGTGATGCGAATAATTTTAAGTTGTGAAGAAATTACATTTTTTCTTGCTAGGATTGTAAGTATCTTAGCCTTCTTATTAAATGTTGATGCAAAAGCATATGAATCCCTGAATTGTGCATGTGAAAGCTTTGTTGTTGATCAAACTGTGTATAAAGTCAGCTGTGCAAGTCTTAGATAATCATTTTTGGTGCATCATTCTTAGGAAGTAGTTTCATTTTCATGTTTCCTTACCTTTTCCTCAGCAAAAGCATTAGTTTGGTTAGTTTTAGGTGAACACCATAAGAGCCACTTTACTATGTAGGTTAGCTTCCATTATCTGAGCCCACAATCAGGGAGGCTTTCCAATGTTTTACCAATAGGCTGGCTGAGTTTACTCAGTAGGGGTACACTATTAGGTGATAACAGGTAGAGCTTACACTCTAATTAATAGTAATCTGATTACAAATGATTGAGAAGGGCATTATTGATATCTTCATGTAATACTTTTCTAAAATCATCCTAAAATTTACTGTAGACTGAATTCAATCCATACTAGCTGAACTTAAATTTCCAGGCCATAATATATTCCATTCTTTACATCCTCGAGAGTCAAAAAATGACTGGGGATATTGATCATGTTGAAGATGTGAAAGGAGTTGAAGTTGAAATTAACACAGCATGCTATGATCCATTTCACATTTTGTAAGATAATCCATTCATTGGATACCTAGTTGTAAAATCAACTGAACATCAGGGCCACTAGGCTACCCAATTAGAGGGTCGAGGTAAGGTGATATTTTAAGGCCATGTCTATTTATAATTTTATAATCATGGGAGAAGGGCATAATTACTTGCTTGTGCAATAAAAGGCACAAAACTAAATCTGTTGAATTTCAATTGCAACACAAGGGAGATTTATTAGTTTTAAATTTGCCAATGACACACTCCTGCTATCAATCATGTTTATCAGGAAATTAAAGAGACTTGAAAATATCTGGGAAGTCTAATAATCTGCCTTAGGAGAGAAAAATAACATAGACAAATTTCATTTATCCGACCTTAACACTCTGCTCATAAGTTGAAAATATATCATAAAAATACCAAGTTTGAAGGAAGTGCAAGTGCACCTTAAATATATGGGTTTCCGATTGCAAACTAAATCAAGGGTAACGGTCCATTTGGTGATCCATTCCACAAAGTTAAAGTCATATTTATTGGTCGGAGTCTGGACTAATACATGGTTGACTCTACCATGGAGATTGTAAATAATTAAAGCAATACTTGTACATCTCTTCTCATTTCCACCCCTTTTAAGGAAATTTCAAGATGAACCTGTTATAATTTAGAGGAATCTCCTGCGCAAGGAGTAGAAGATGAATTTAAATATCTTCTAGTGCTGACCATTGGGGGCAGTATTTTTCTGAAGAGGGATTTATAGGCTCCTAATCATCCCCTTGCCATTATGGGTCTTTGGGCTATTGAGTGGCTGACTTTGCTATGATTATGCACAAGCTTTAACTAGTCTTTTAGCAAAATTTTTCATTTATGTTTTTTCTTCTCGTTAGCATTGACACAGTTGCCTCAATCTAATTATGTTGAAGTGGCAAGGTTTTCTTCTTTCAAGGATCCAGTATTTTGGCACTTCACTCTCATCTTCATATTGGATGCTTTGCTTTTCTTATTTTGAGTCAATGATGTGGAATTGGCAATGCTGTGTCTGTTAATTTCACTCTGAAATATGCAAATATCCTTACAAACATTGTGCACTAATTAGTAAAAGTTAAAACGATCAATTCATGAATGCATAACATGCTTTTCTATATTTATTATTATTATTTTGTTATTTAAAAAACAGGATAAAAATGTAATAAATTATATCTGCTTCGTCAACTGAGCAAAATGCCAAAATTCATGTGCATTTCTGCACAAAGTAATCATTATTCAAGTTTTATAATTTCCAGCATAACCCGGGGATGCATCCTCATCCTAATTTCCCTTGTCCCCGTACCGGAGACGTTTCTGGGATGGGGGAATGACTAGGGGTCATCCCCACCCCGTCCCTGATTTTCAAAAAATGACAGGGGACATCCCGGAAACTCGGGGACGTCGCCCAAAATTGGGGGGACGACCATACATATTGGGGATGACTTGGGACGCCTTGGAAGTCCTCAGAACAGTAGGTGTCCCTAATGGGATAGGCTGCATTTGCACTAAAAAAACACATTTTTCTTTTATAAAACTTTCTTTTTTAATTTTAAAGTGGGTCTTTCCTTCCAAGTTTGCCCTATTATGCTTATTACTTTTTGGTAGTTAATTCCTGCTATTTAAGGTCCTTTGATTAGTATTTGGCAACATTACATTAAGAATCGTGAAATTAAGAATGTTGTTACAATCATGCTACATGCTCAGAATCATATAGCAGACTGTTTGCAAGGTTTTGGGAAAGTATGAAAAGTGCATTACAGACCTGCATCTTTATGTCATTTTGTGGCAATACATCAGGGCTAGGTTGGTATTGTGTTGATTTGGGTCCTTTGTGGAAGATTTGGTGAATATTGGAGGTCGCATCAAGGTGCCATCTTGCTGTAATGGACCTATATCATGATCAGAACTGTATACCGGACTTGTTCACATTAATATCAGTCCACTTACAATGAATTGGAGGTGTAGTTTTATGGGTGTAATGGTGTAACCCCAATTTAGATCATTGGTGAATGCGGTCTAGAGCGAGAAGAGCATTGGGAGACATATACTTGATCCACTATTTGTAGCAGCCCTTTCTAGAGTCAATGTCAAACCTGCAATAGTCAACTCTAACACAGTTTCCAAAGTTTTTCATGTTCATAGGAATGTTATTTCATGTACACGCACTAATGTGCAAATGATTATCTTCAATAACTATTGTAGCACTATGCCTATAATGTGTACACCAATAATTTATATCACTTAAATGATAGTAGTGTGTGTTGATGTTTTGTAGCTTCAGTCGGATAAACACTATGAGTCAATACTATTGAAGATATATATATATATATATATATGAGTTGTATATATATACTTAAATATATATACATATATATAAATATTATTATTATGTAAATATTAGAAAAATTAATATAATACTCAAGAGATATTATATATATATGTGTGTGTGTGTGTGTGTGTATGTATATATATAATCATAATTATCATGGGACATGTCTCTTCTTGGCTCTTTCTCAATATAAATGAAAGGGATCGATGCATTTGGAAAACACATACAATCAGATAGTGCCACTACATTTGTAGTGATCCTAAAACCTTAACATTGTATCAGAGCCAAGTTGCAAATGTAAGAGAGTAGTTTGTTGATGGTGAATGTATGTTTGTCTCAGAAAATACAGTCTCATTATGAGGACCATATCTCACAAATGCACCGAATTTTGGATATGTTGGTGATAAACAAATTTAGAAGAATCTCACCAGAGCGATTGGAGAGAAAATGTCAGATTCAAAAGTTATGACTGACTGTGTACGGGTCTATGGAAAAATCTGTAAAAGAGCGAGGTTCCTTCTTTAAAAGCCTAACCACTTGAAGGGAGATCTGATCAAATTGAAGGTTTTCATAGTGTATAAAACCTTTGGATATTCAAGAAAAGTCATGTGAATAATTCTAGTAATGTTCAAGAACGACGACATCATTCTGTGAATTTGCATGATATTTTCTATATGGGTTCACCTTACAAAATGAAATACTTGAAATTTATAAAAGATAAGTATTTCATGTTTTATTAATGCACATAATTTTTGAGTTTTTTAATTCATGCTATAGAATTGGTTATTAAAATCTTGTATGCTTCTATAATTGGTATTTTCGGTCGAGATAGTTTAGTGAGCTATTTGTAACCTCTCTCTAACATACCTTCAAGACAAAAGTACAAGATAATTGCATTCAAGGGAAAAGAAATTGATGCTTGCAAACAAATTGATGATTGAGAGTAGATGCAATGGGAATCTGACATTTCAAAAGAGGTCAAGAAGTTGATAAATTTGAGCTTCAGAGAGAGCAGATGGTTCAGTCAACTTGTGACAATCTTGATCATATTGATTGAGAGGGAGTTCACTATTGAAGGTGAAACACTTCTGAGGTAAACTTGATATAATTGATTATTATACTAATAAATCATGAATGTTTTTAATGGCCCCGCCCCTGTGTAAATCATGTGGAAGTGACGACTTCCAAATGATTATCACTTGTATTTGCAATAGTTATTGGAAGGTGACGATCTTACAATAACTTGATCTTCTATTGTGATAGACATCTTGTGATGGCTGAAACAGATCATGATAGATGTCATCTTCTATTGTGATAAACATCTTGTGATGGCTGAAATAGATCATAATAGATGGCATCTTCTATTGTGTTAGACATCATGTGATGGCTGAAACAGATCATAATAGATGATGTGAATGTTCTTATGGTAAGTGCACATTACCTATGAACATTTGTTGAGTACTAGGTGGACATCATGTGACTTGATGTCAGTAGGCCATTACTCTGAGCACTTGGTGAATATCATGCGACTTGATATTGTACAGGCCAATGCTCCCGATATCATGAGATGATATCTTTATAAACTTGAGTACTTGGTGGACATCATGTGACTTGATGTTGGTAGGCCATTACTCTGAGCACTTGGTGAATATTGTTGTCCTGCATTTTGTCACCACAAAATGTAGGTAACAGTACGAAACTTTTAATCTCAGTTTCATGTTTCTCTATGTTTGTTTCACTATTCGATTAGCCAATAATGATCAATCAATTGATCTCAATTCAATTAGTAAATCTTTATGTTAAAGGTTTTCGTCAAGTCTTTTCATTTTTTTAGTTTGTCTCCTATACTTGATTTTTGAGTCCTTTGGTGTGTTTTCGAGTGTGTTTTCGTTTGCTTTTGGTCTTTTTGTTTCATCCAATCTCTTGCTTTCGGTTTTCCTTTCAATTCAATTTATCGTAGAGGTTAATCAGACCTTTCAGTCAAAAGATATGGTCATTTAAGTGCCCAAAAAGTGGACTCTCCAAGCTCAACTGCATATTTAAAAAATAGATGTTATTTTCTATAGTTGAGTTGCATTTTTTGAAAAATATAACATTTAATCACTTTATGTTATGTTTTTAAGTTACTTTATCACTTAAATTTATAACTTGAGTGATTAAAGTGCACTTTATGATATATTTTTACATTGAGTTGCTTTTTAATTTTTCACTTAAGTGACTATATTACTTTATCATTCTATTTAAATGTTGAGTTTTACTTTATGTTTTAAATAACATATAGGTTAAATATTACTTTATAAAATAACATTTGCACATTATATGCTTTATATTTTGTGTTAATAGTTAGTGTGGACCTTTAAAGTAATATTTCACTTAACATTTTAAATAGACATGTGCTTATTAAATGACTTAAGTTGTCTAAAGCAACTACATATTTTCAATCTCCTACTTTATATGTAAATGCATTTAGAAAGTCCACTTTATATGTAAAGTTGGAAAATAAAACATGCATTTACATCTAGAGACTCCACTTTACATGTAAATGGCTTCAACATGTTTTACTCTACATGCAAATGCCTCTAAAGAGTGCGTTTTTACTCTTAGAATGCTTTTGAGTGTTTTAAAAGTTAAATAATAAAACATGTATATGCATCTCTAGAGTGAACTTTGCTTTATAACATGGAAATGCAAGTTTTGAATACATGTAATGGCCTCCCAAGAGTCCACTTTGCATGTAAAAGACTTATCCTTGCAAATGCATTTAAAAATAAAACATGCAAAGACATGTAGAGAACTTGTTTTTGCTTGGAAGGTGAGTTTTAGACCAAAAACATGACATGCGAATGCATGAAGAGAACCCCTTTTTGGCTGGAAATGCATTTGACTAAGTCAAAAACATGAAGAACAAGACATGTGTTTGCACTCTAAGAGTGTGTTTTTGCTAGGAATGAATATCTAAGGCGAATGCATGAGAAATAACTCATGTAGATGCATGTTTTAAACCCGTTTTTGCTTGCTGGGTTTGTTCAAGATAAAAATATTCATTTCTTATAAAAAATAACATATGTTATTGCATGTTCTAAACCCATTTTTGGCTGGGAATGGTTTTTGGTTGCATTTACATTCAAAAATAATAAATGTCATTGCACTCTTAGAGTGCGTTTTTGTTGCGAGTTGTATTTTACATGTCTTTTATTCAAAAACTCCATATGCATTTGTATCTAGAGGGTGCGTTTTGACTGAGAATGATCTTCTTTGTTGAAACACATGAGAAATAACTCATGTAAAGACATCTTTAGAACCCGTTTTTGCCTTGTAACATCATTACAACCAAAAACGTAGCATGTAAAGACATCTTTAGAACCCGTTTTTGGACTTAGGGCATCATTCCTCATCAAAAACGTGGCATGTCTTTGCATGTATAGGCTGCGTTTTTGTTTGCTGGGTTTGTTTAAGTCAAAAACACTCCAAAATAACATATGCATTTACATGTATAAGGTGCGTTTTGCTGGAGATCTTCATTCATATGCAAAATACTTCCAAAACTTTGAATGCAAATGCATTTAGAGGCTGCGTTTTTACTCTAGGATACATTTCTAAGTTTTTCTATGCAAGAGAATCCATGCATTTGCACCTCTAGAACCCGTTTTGCTTCCAAATCCATGTTAAAATGACCCTAACCGGCCATTTACTAATTTTCTCAACCAAATCACATGCAGATTCGAAAACCGATAAAACATGCAAATATCCAACAGATAAATTCGAATAACCAGCAGATATAACTTTATTAAATTTCTCAGAAATATGGTTTTGCATTATACATTAGCAATACATAAACCAAACATTACAATATTCAATTCAATCCGAAATACAGTAAACAATAGTAAGACTAGATGATAAAGAACCTGGTATAACAATGGCGAACTCTGAATGAATCCGCACTGGGATGAATCGGGTTTCCGTCCAATCCACCAAGAAATGCTGAAAGTTTCCGTCCTCAGATTTTTGATTTGATAGCTGAAGTTTCTTGAATTCTCAAAGAGAAGTAATATCCATAAACTGAAGCATACTGAAATGAGACTCTCAACCTCCTCTTATGGTTGCAGCTGTGACTCTTCAGTTTCCCCACTGTGACTCTTCATATTCCCATTTTGTCTCTTTATAATTTTCACTTTAAGTCAACTTTTTAAATAATTTGACCGTTGAGTAATAAAGTTAATTAATTAAGAAAGTGAGGAATCTTCCGTCATTAAAATGGAGGCCCAAACGAGCTCGGATGCTGACATGTGATAGCTCGTCGGAAAGCTCTTGGTGAGACGCTCCAAGTCCACTGCGGAAAAGCCGAGAATTCTAAACCCTGTTGACTTATTATAAATAGTAAGTACCCTGGAAACTTGCGGAAACTCCTCCAATTGGCCTGGAACTGAAACCACCTAGGCCAATTATCTCCTGGTGCACTGCCACGCCATGGTTAGCCCTCCGAGCCAAGGTGAAAAGGCTAACAACCCGACACAATATAATGTACCCTAAAACGGGGACATTACACATGTAAAAACGCCCAACAAGTTTGAATCTTGGAAATGGTCAAAGATCTTTGAGTGGTTGGATGCAAATACATCTCTAGAATCTGTTTTTGGAGAAGACAAAGACATTTCAACCTCTTTTTCTTCCATTTTTGTCTCATTGGCTTCCAAGTAAGTATATGTATTTGATTTTGTTTTGGTTTTTCTCTTATTTTTCCTACAATGTTGCATTTTATGACTCATTTGTTTCCATTTGTTCAAATGCAGCCCATGTATTATGCATTTTTGTGTTTAAATAAGATAAAATCCTTCATTTTTCAATGTATAAAATTATCTTTTACTCAAAAACGAAATTGCATGTGAAGATTGGTTTTAAGTTTTTAACATGTTTGGGTCAATAGCAAGAGGTATGTTTTTGTATTTTTCTTTCTTGTTTGCTTGCTTGTTTGTTGTTTGTTTTTGAAGAAAGATGAAGTCATTTCCTCAAGAATGCAAGTACATCCATCCATGTTAATTCATCCTCCACTTTCCAACACATGTAGTTGCATTTCCTAAGTTCATTACATGTGAAAACATGTCATCTCTCATTACATGTAATCATCCTTCAAGAGTCCGTTTTTGGTAAAAAGGTCACTCTTTTAATACCAAAATTACCATTTACACATTCTCATGTCTTTCCAACTTGAATTCTTGGCCACACAAATAAAGCCCCTCATGCAATACATCTTCATAAGTCCATTTTCACTCCTATTCGTCCATACACATGTGCCATTCTTTTCATTTCTAGCCAACATGTGTGTTCATTGAGTATCTAATCAATACTCTGAATACCTTGTTTCTTCATAGATCCATCATTGCAAGCCAAAGTATAATCCTCTCATGGATCCAGTTTCTTCAGATGATGTATTTACCCTTTGGGATTTCCATGTTGCAGCACATGATATGTCAACACCGACCAAAGCTGAAGGAAAGATGAAATATCAGTATGATAAAGAGCTGGCTCATTCTACACCCTCACTCGTTTCATCATCCTTGGATCAAGTTACAGATACAAGAATAGGAAAAATTGACATGACCAATTTCTTTCAAAGGCTTGAAGATCCTACCAACAGGGAACTACGGCGCATCAAAATGAGTAACATTCACTTGATTTCTTCTTTCCCTATGGCTGCCTTGGAACCCGAATTTGTCTTTGAGTGTGCGCATCATTTCAATCCCAAGGGCAAAGCAGTCAAGGATGCAAATGGAAAGGTGATTTTCAGCTTGGATCTTGATGTTATTGAACAAATTTTCAGAATTCCTCCAAGCCCTGAATGTGCAGGCTTGTCCAAAGACATATCCATACAGCTGTGGAATCAGCATAAGACGGATTATCAAAGATATGTGAATGACCATTGGCTGGTTAATAAGAGGTCAAATTTCTCCAGATGGCCCAAAACAATACACAAATTGGATTTCTCTCTAGAAGTCAATGATCTAATAACACTCCTCAGTAGAATCTGTGGCCTTAGGGATTCATGTAATTTTGAGCCATGGATGTATAAGTTTATTGTCCAGATTCTTGAAAATAAGGAACCAATCTATTGAGGAGAACTTGTAAGCACAACTTTGTGTGAATAGTTGAGCCATGTGGGTACATCAGTGCCTTTCTATATGAATTCTTATCTGTTTTACATTGCTGCAGCCATGGGAACCTTCTCTGGACTTTCCACTAAAGGTGATTGATCGTTGGTACCTATTTGGGAGTATCATGATCAAATTACACTCACACAGAGCAAATATCATTACCGGAGACTACAAGATGCTTTCTTTGGGCATTTCAGATGCCTATTTGATAAATAATTGGCAATCAAGAGGCTGTCAGATGAAGCGTGGAAAAAGGTGAATCAGTTTGGTTGCATCTTCCTGCAATTTCCAACTTTTACCTACTTAAGAGTGGGTTATTTTCAAGGAGAACCCTATACTTTGCCAAGATATCCTATTGATAGGATATTTCTCATAGAGATGGCGAGACAGCTCATGGAGGTACAGTCATATCAGCACAATCTGCATAGGCCAGGTTTTGGTATCACCACTGCCAAACCTCTTCAAATTGGTCGTTATACACTTAACTCAGTGTATAAGGAAAAGGCAATGGAAGTAGAACTTTAGCTTATCACGTTGAAGAAATTCAAGGCTAGGTCTGATTTTCATTATAGAGGAATGCATTAAAAAATCAAGAGACCCTTCACCCATGTTCATCGCATGGAAGATGTGTGGATTGATTTGCATACTGAAGTGGATATCATGAGAATGGACTACTGCAAGCTTTCCTTGAAGCAAATCATTGATCTTAACATGGTTGAAATTCCAGAAGGGATTGAAATTGAAGATGATGGCTTAGTCCTGGATCCTGAATATTACAATACTCAATTTGAGAAGCTTGTTCCTTTCCCCATTCAGTGGCAACAAAAAGAAGGGAAGTCTGTCTTTGATAGATTTCAATCTATTTTGTTGAATACCAGCAAGTGGCTGAAGAGCAAAGGACTCAAAAGAGTGCATCCAAAGGTTGGGGTAGACTGCAATCATTTCGGCCCTATTGGAAGGAAATCACAGGTGGAAATCAGAAATAAGGATGAATCTTCTTCTTCTCAATCAATTAAAGCTATCAAGTTTACAGTCGGAGGAGAAAAAGGATTAAATTCACCCTTAGGTCCTATTCAAACACCCCTGTGAGATGAAGAATAAGATGAACGAGAGATAATGATCATATCTCCTCCTTAGTTGCCAAATAGTGAAGATCCTTCTAATCAAGAGGAGCCATTTCTACATATGGTAGATAATGATGTGGATTCATTTTCCACTGTATTCACTCTTGCTATTGCTGCTTCAGAGGTCAACATGTCTGCATTTCCTATTTCTTCTGCAGCTCCTATCCTCACAGCAGGACAGTGTGAGAATCTGGTTAATGTTTTTGGTGACTTACCAGCTCTTATGGAAGGTCAAGTTTCCCAACTTGATACTTCAGTTACAGGCTTTGAAACATTCATGACAGAGTCATCTCAAAGGACACTTATGGCTCCTATTGTGCGAACAGAGGCATGCACTATGACAATGGAAATACAATCAGGATCAATGCCTACTGCAATCACTGTTTCAAGTCCAACAAAAGAAGGTTTTAGTTTGCCATCATGGTTGGGAAAAATCACCATGAAAAGAAAGAAAGTGACATTACCTTTGGAGGAATTCTTTGCCAGGAAAGGTAAATCTAAGTCTTCAAAGGCTAAGGTTGTCTCAAGAATCATTGTTGATGATGAGAAAACCAAGTATATTGAGATTGCAGAACCATTGATAGACAAACCAGCTGAAGAACTTACTTGCTCTGATTATAAGTTCACCAAGGTAGAACTTGGTAAACAAACACGACTGGGATGTCTGTAAGATGCTCAAGATGCATTGTCAAATGTGTCTAAAAGGAATCATGAGCTCTGGGAGAAGAAGAACTTGCTGAAGCAAGAGAATGCTCATCTTCATGAGATCATACATCAACAAACATCTCAAATTGTCACTACTTCATCACAAACAACTCAGGTAAACAGGAGGGCAGAAGTAGTGAAGACTTGGTTTGAAGAAGTTGTCTCAGAAGGAGTTCAATCAATCAGAAATACGCACAAAGTTCTTGAGCGTATTAGAGAGGCTGAAGAAAGACTCCATGACATGAGTTCTTCCGTCAACCAAGACATCAGTAACCTGAGGAATGATCTAGACACTTGGGATCAAATGGTTGATAGTGAGTTAGATGTTCTCATTTCATAGGATGTCATTCCATCGGAGTATATGTTCTACCGGAGTCAGGTGCTCATGAATCACAAAGTCCAAGGAATAGAAAAGCTTTTAACAAAGCTGCATGAAGAGTTAGAGAGTTGTCAGGCAGTTGAAGAGGATATCACCATTAATCTCAGGCAATTAGGATGTGAAGTCCTTACCCAAGATGATAACCTCTTTATTGAAGAAGACATGACCACAGGATATATTGACAGGGTTAATGCTGATTTCAATTCTGAAGAATTTGGAGCCCAAACAATGAACAAATTTGGTGCATATAAATTTGTGGCAAAACACTTGAGGGATTCTCTTGATGATAATTGCAAGGTTGTGAAATCAGTTGGTACAGGTGCAATTAGGATTGAAGCCATTCTAGAGATCTTCAACATTTCAGATCTTCCTCTTATTCATGATTGTATTGCCAAATATAAGGCTTTCCTTGATAATTTCAAGGATTAATTTTCATTTCTTCATCTTTATTTTGTAGTGTTCATGCTTTGTAGATTGGAGAAGATGAATTGCATGCAATGCAATTACATGTAAATTCGATTGCATGTCCTTATGACATGTAATCCAATAATTCTTCTCACCTAGTTAGACCAGGTCAAAGTGGTTTAGTTGCTCCCACTTTTTCCTCCTTTTTCTCATTCCTTTCCCTATAAAAGGAATGCCCCTCTCATTGTAAATCTCATCTTTATTTTATGCAAGAGAGTTCTGCCAAACTTGTGCAAGCATAACTGTGATTGTGTAGTACTATTTTGGAGAAAAGTAAATAGAAAGAAACAATTGGAGCTGAAGCTGTGACTGAGTGCAATTGTGGTGAATCAAATTGGAAGCTGTGACTGCAATTTGGTTTTACTGTCTTTTTGTTTATGTGATTCTTGTGTTTTGTTAAGAGAAAATAGAAAATTAGAAACAATTGGAGCCGAAGCTGTGACTGGGAGCGATTGTGGTAATATAAAACTAGAAGCTGTGACTGTAGATTATATTACCATCTTATTTTCATGCACTGTTAGAATAGGTAGAAAATCTCTACTTCTGGAAGTCTGTGTGCCCCAATGGTAGAGGTGTTTCTTATAGAATAGATAAATAGGTCATAGAGCCAAGCTGGTACGCTTTTCAATCAGCCTGTGAGTTGGTGTTGGTTTATTGGTATCATTGTTTCCATCTTTTAGATAGAAGTGTAGTTTAGAGATTAAAGCTTTGCCCATTACTCGTTCTTCGAGTAAGTGGATTCCTTCTTGAAAGATAAGAGGAAGGAATATTTGTAATACCCTATTTGATAATCTCTTAACTTCTTGCTTACCTTGAGTTGATCTAAGGAATGGTGAGAAGGGGGAGCCTTTCCTTTAAGGTAGGAGAGACATTGTCTCACACGTTGTGGCTGGTATCACTATTTTGTAACTGGATTTTTTTCACAAAACTGTTGGTTGCAAAATATCCACCCAACAAATATCATGCAACTTGATATTCTACAGGCCAATGCTCTTGATATCACGAGATGATATCTTTGTAAACTTTTGAGTACTTGGTGGACATCATGTGACTTGATGTTGGTAGGCCATTACTCTGAGTATTTGGAGAATATCTTGCGACTTGATATTCTGTGACAAATACTCCCAATATCATGAGATGATATTTATGAATCTATGAGTTATGGTGAATATCATGAGACTTGATATTCCTAGTCAGTCCATATCTCTAACATCACAGTAATGTGATATCAAAATAAAATTTCACAATTAACATTGTGTTGCTCTTTTAGATTGATGGATTTTATCTTCCCTAGCTAAGCGGGACTATTGATGTTTTGTAGTTTCAGTTAGATAAACACTATGAGTCAATACTAGTGAAATATATATATATATATATATATATATATATATATATATATATATATATATATATATATATATATGAGATGTATATATATACTTAAATATATATAAATATTATTGTTATGTAAATATTAGAGAAATTAATATAATACTCTAAGAGATATTATATATATATGTGTGTGTGTGTGTGTGTATGTATATATATAATCATAATTGTCATTATATTTAATTACATAATAATGAATAGACATGTCCCTTGAAGGAACATGTCTCTTCTTGGTTCTTTCTCAATATAAATGAAAGAGATCAATGCATTTGGAAAACACATACAATCAGATAGTGCTACTACATTTGCAATGATCCTAAAACCTTAACAGTGTGCTTCAATTTGGAAGGTGGGTTATTGTTCTTGTTGCTATTGACAATGAATTCTGAATTATGAATGCATATTGAGTATTGAGTTTAACCATAGTTCAAAATATCGTTATCGACAACTTATTGCCAAGGGCAAAAAAAAAATATCGGGAGATATCAGAGATAAGTCGGGAACTTATTGGCGAACTTCTCGGGAACTTAAAAAATGGCTTAAATTTAATTAGAAATGCATTTTTTTTGCAAAATTCAATAAGGAAATTCATCTAATGAGTTAGTAAATGAGTAAACAAACCAAACAAGCTGATCTAAATATATATAAATGCAAATATGTAGCAAAATTGCATCCTCATGTGAAATGCTGATGGTTGGTAGCCATAGTCTGATAGTCTGAACTCTGAAGAAAACTAAAAACAGCAAATTGTCTTTTGTAAAATCCACTTCGAATCGATCTAAAATGCCTCAAATGTCGATCTTTCTCCTCCAAAACCCTTCTAAGTTTCTAACCTCTCCAAAAAAATGACTGGCATGCAATTAAAAACCAAACTGGCCCTTTGCTGAGCTGTCTCCGTTTTAACTGGCGCGTGGGCGAGATAAGTTGATTACTTATCGTGATAAGTTGCCGATATATTGGCGATAAGTTGGAACTTATCGGCGATAAGATATCTTTATGTAATTTGTCGCAAGCTGAAACTTATCGTGATAAGTCAGCTTATCGCCGATATATCGGCGATATTTTAATCTATGAGTTTGACTATTGAAGTGTTGTGTGTTAAGGTTCTCTTATGTTTACATGGCATGCTTTATCCATGCTTTCATATGAATTTAATGTTTTTTTTGCAAATTTCCCTATATTTATATAACCGTCCCCTTTGTCATCCCCAAACATGGCAAAAAAATTGCCGTCTCGGAAACTCGTCCCCTACTGTCCTCGTCCTTGTCCTAGAAACTTGGGGTAACACTGATATTGTCTGAAGATGAAACTAAATTCCAAGTAGTGATTTTGTGAAAATTCATTTCCAGTAGGATGCACTCTTTTTAATGCAGATCAACGAACTTAGATGCCTTAAACTAGTCTCACAAATAAGTACAATGTACAACCATATGTTTCTGCAGTCACAAAAAATTCAATGAGTGCTGGTAATTTATAGGTCTCCTCAAATTATAGGTCATTACAGGAGTATTAACTAGTCTCACAAACAAGTACAACTATATCCTTTCATCAGTAACAAAATTTTCCTAAGTGCTTATAAATCCCCTCAAAAAATAAGTTGTTGCAGTCAGAGTAATAATTGTTTTTCTTTTTACCAAAGTCTCACTTATAGCTTATTGTTTTTATATATTGGGAATCAGCTAAAAAAAGGTGCAAGGACAATATGAGGAGCATCAACTCCAGTTACATACCAGAGTTCGATTGCAGAGACCAAAACAAAATAACAACTAACAATCCTGTTCACCTAAAATGGCTAAAATGGCAACCACAGCACAAAGCCCCTTCAAGACAAGTTTGGCTTCTTCCTCAACATTTAGATCTTCATGCAATTGATAGTATGATCATGCAATTCCTTTTTCATGTGGTATCTTTAGGAATAGTTCACCCTTGGTACACCCGGGTGTGCCCACTGTGCACCCTAGGCACCCTGGGTATGCTGTGGGTACGAAGTTGTGCACCCACAGCGTACCTGGTGCACTTGGGGCATATCCTGGGCGCACCCGGGAGTACCCCCAGGCGTATCTATACCCAGGCAAACCTGGTCCATGTTCGCTGGTCCTTTGCTGTATACCCTGCAACTAAGAGTAAAACCTTTCTTAAAGATTGCATAATCTGAAGACTCACCCCTGCTATGGAAAAGTTCAGACATATTTTGCGAGATTGAATGAAAATATCCAATTATTATTTTGAGGACTTGTAATCTGAAAGTGTTGTTTACTGATCTAACAGTCTGAGAATTAGTTTATTGTTGGGAATTAGAAATATTGTTACCCGATGGATCTCAGTATAAATTGTTTATGGTTTAGTTTGCATGTAGTCCATTTTGTGTATTTTACTTCTTTATACTTGATCATATTGAAGTCTCCTCCCGGTATCCATGGGTATTTTGGCAGGGAATTGGCCATTCAACTCCACAAAGAACATCTTTCCCGATAATCATCACATGCATAAATGGAGCAAATACCAAACTTACAATCATCTTTTTAAAATGTAACTCAGACAACTCTATTGCAGGGAGAAGAATCACTATCAACAACAAATTGGACGCATTTAGCATTTACCAAACTGGCTGAGCCTCCTTTACCCTTTTCATGTGAAGTATGGAATGCCTTGGAATTCTTCCACACAAAATTGAAAACAGTCAAGTTGAAAGCCTGGAACCTTAACCTTGTGTAAACATAGAAAATCAATATTAAGTCTATTTTTACAAAAGGACTATTAAGATAATATCTTTAATATCTTTATTAAGATATTATCTCCTTAGTTAAATACTTTCTATAATGGTCAACTACTTGTCTGTAGTTCGTCTTTCAGTCTGGATAGGAATGTTTCCTATCCTGTCTCTTTCATCTTCAGTCCAGATAGGAATGTTTCCTATCCCGTCTTCAGTTTTGTTTCTAATTTTGTCTTCAGTCTACGTTGTTTTTTTAGAAATAACGTCCTTGTAATTCTTTATAAGGAACACATTTGTTCCTCTGTTAACCAATCAATCATCCGGAAATTCGTTAATCTGCCAATTCTTGAATCTTGTAACAAGGACCTCAAAATATATTTTTTGTTAGGTGATTCTAAATCCCTGATGTTCCAACTCAGTCTTTATAATCACTTAAGAGTGTTAGGAGAAGCCCCAAGCTTCGAGTTCTTATGAAGTCTGAACACATTTTGGAGTTTTTTTTCCTTTTCCTTTTTTGGCAGACTTCTTGTCATTGTTGATGATTGTAGCATCGGTCAGATAAATAATACCAATAATATGATCATTATGAGAAATGACATATTATTTATATATATATATATATATATATATATATAATTAGATTATAATTATTCTTATAATAACTATTTAATTAATTGATAAAATAAAATAAATAATAATGAATAGACATGTCCCATGAAGGGACATGTCTCTTAATGTGTTTTCCTCAATATAAATAAGAGATCACTGCTCTTGGAAAACATATACCGAAGAGACAATGTTATTACATTTGCAGCGATCCTAAAACTTAACATGGTATCAGAGCCAGACTGCAGATGTGAGAAAGATCTAAAGTTATTGGGGTGACTGAAGAATAATAATTGGAGAAAGATCATTGTTTGAGGCAATCAATTATTGGCGGCTTGAATGGGTGAAGCAATATAGTTGTATCGCAGATATTCTTGGATATCTCATTATATAATCATCGGGTGCTTTCATATGTGATGCTCAATTGGATGATGTCGAATTCAAATGTCTGAAGAAGTATAATCGGTCTTCTTGCAATTGCTCGCAGTTGGCGATTGTTACTCTTATTGGGGGCTGGATGTTAACATATGAATAGTCTGGCAATTCACATCGATTTTGACCTTAGAATCGCACCTCCTCAGATAAAACTTTTCCGTATGTGCTTGATAAAAGGCGGAAACATATTTCAAAGTTCATAATATTGTTGTTTGTAATATGGGAATGTTGTTGTTGGTTTGGTTTGTTGAACTGATTCCTATATGGTTACAAACAGTTGGGAACTAATTGGAAAACTATGCAAACCGGTGAAGATAAAGAGAAGTTATTTAAGAAGACAAGGTAGTCGAAGGCTGTGTGAAAATAGAATAGTGTGATTGGAATTTGAAAATCGATACATATTATATATGTCTGTTGAAAGTTGTGAGATTGTATCATTGGTGAGTGAAAAGTATGTGGTACTAAATCAAAATTATATAACTCAATGCAAATGGGGTTATGTGTACTTGTGAATAAAATGAATGTGTGCAGTGTATAGGAGTCATGTTTCAGATTGAAAGGAGGCATTTTTATATGAAGATATGCATAAGATATTATGAAACAAACAATGACGTATGCTGAGACCTGAAGATGTGAAGAGTCGGTAATGTTTGAAAAGACAGTGAATTCTGAGAAGGATATATGTTCGCTGTACTGAAGTTTGATTCAATGCTAAAAAGGAAGATATGCTAGTTGAAGATCAATATTGATTATTCAGTCAGAACCTTGCCAAGAAAGGATAGAGTGACAGGGACGACAATATTTTATAGGATTGTGAATTCCAAGTGATTCTCTCTGAAGGGAGACAACCTTATGAAACAGATGATCAGATTTGGATACTTCTTAGGAGTCTGAGAATCTAGAAGGAGGTTAAGAGGTTGATGAACTTGAGCTTCAGAGGGAGAAGATAAATGATATGGTTCAGTCAACTTTTGATAATCTCGGTCATTTTGATTGAGAGGGAGTTCACTAATGAAGGTGAAACACCTTTGAGGTAAACTTGATATGATTGTTTATTATACTTATGAATCATGAATGTTTTAATGGGCCTACCCCTCGTGTAAATCATGAGGAAGTGACGACTTCCAAATGATTATCACTTGTATTTGCAGAAGTTATTGGAAGGTGACGATCTTATAATGACTTAAAATCATGATATACATTATTTATAATGTTGAAACAGATCATGATGAATTAATGCAACAACTAAGTGTTAGATGTCATTAAGTTGACGGTCTATGAGTTGTTTGCATAAATATATCTTGTAAAGCAACAACTAAGTGTTAGATGTCAAATTGACGGTCTATAAGTTGCTTGTATAGATACATCTTGTAGAAGCAACAACTAAGTGTTAGATGTCATTAAGTTGACGGTCTATAAGTTGTTTGCTTAGATATATCTTGTAAATCAACAACTAAGTGTTAGATGTCATTGACGGTCTATGAGTTGTTTGTATAGATATATTTAGGTATCTGGTGAAATATCATGTGTTGATATTCTACAGGCCAGTACCTTATTGAGTATTTGGTGAATGTCATGTGTTGACATTCTGATAGGCCAATACTCAAGAGTTTGTGGATAGAATCGTCGATGGAGGCAATCTACATTTGAGACTATGTTTCTATTGATTACATCATGAGTATGATGCCTTTATTGCTTACATCATATGATTGATGTTGTCAAGTGTCTTAAGTGTTGACATTGGATTGATTTATCCTCCCTAGCTAAGAGGGAGTGTTGATGATTGTAGCATCGGTCAGATAAATAATACCAATAATATGATCATTATGAGAAATGACATATTATATATATATATATATATATATATAATTAGATTATAATTATTCTTATAATAACTATTTAATTAATTGATAAAATAAAATAAATAATAATGAATAGACATGTCCCATGAAGGGACATGTCTCTTAATGTGTTTTCCTCAATATAAATAAGAGATCACAGCTCTTGGAAAACATATACCGAAGAGACAATGTTATTACATTTGCAGCGATCCTAAAACTTATGTTATTACATTTGCAGCGATCCTAAAACTTAACAGTCATTAGGTCCTTGATCACCTTGTTTTCTTTTCATTTTTTCTTCTTTAGCACGTGGTTTCTCACTTCTATTAACTTCCATTACACCCTTAGAAAAAAGATGGTTAATGCAGCCATGAACAACATTCTGACTTTTAAGCTTATTGTTGTCCTCAATTTCAAAAGAATCACCTTGGGGACCTGTGTCTAAGAGCATTTGCTATTTTTTTCTTGTCCTCTTCAGCCCAAGCATTTATTTTTTCTAAGGCCAACTGCTGAGTATTTTCCACGAGGCCTGTCTACCTCTTTAATACTGATATTCTTATCCCTATCACAATCTTGTAAATGGTTGTTTTTAGTTGTGACATCAAAGTCCCCCTCAAATAATGTGTCATTCAGTGAACTGTCCTCACTATCCAATGGAAGCTTACCCGCAACCACTGAGGATCCGCTATCAGGGAGACTAAAGTTATCTTTTTCTTCTACCCTAATTCTATCCAATTGATTATCAATATCTATAGAATTCAAACACTCATTATTGGCTATAATGGATTCTTTTTCAATGTCTTATAGGCTATAATGGATTTTTTTTCAATGTTTACATTTTGCAAAATAGACTTGTCTGTTGTTGGGATAATTGTATGTACGGGTTATCATGTTAATAAAGTATTATGTTAGCCTCGGTTGTTAGTGACCGAGAGGTTAGACAGTTGCGTCACGACGTTTCGGTCGTGGCCCTTCGGTTAGTTTATATACCCTCTCGGAGGATGGACACGGGAGATATTTGTGGTATTATCCTTATGATGTAAATGTACTTGCCAGTCTGGAATAATTAATGAAAGTATCTATTATTCTCTGATATATTTTGTATTTATTATATTCCTGTACTATGTCTATGCAATACTAAGTTTACCCCAGAGGGCAAACATCTGGTGCCGTTGCTTAGACGTACTCGGGAAGGGAAGGACAGGATGGCGTACGGACACTATGGGTCTACCAGTTGGTGAGATTAACCCAGAGGCCAACGACATGAATGAATAAAAGTGTTTTTAAATGATGTGTTGATTATTGCTTGTGGAGAAGTGAGGAAAGGATTTATGCCCAATCTTTTAAATAAAGATAGAAATAAAAAGGCACGAGATGATGACGGCGAGGCCGCACATAGGGCTTTGATTTCCGCACAGCAATGTGAACGCCAACATAGGCTGAGGCAACTTGCCCAGGACCAGCTTGCCAGAGGGTTGCCCAAAGGGAACCTCAGAAGTGGTACGGAAGGTGCATAGGCTGACGAGGAATAGTTCACTTCGCCGGAGCATCGGAGAGTGCGGAGAAGGGAGGAACTACTTGAGGAAACACGGTTGAGAAAATTCTTCCTTCAGGAAGAGAGAGATTGGTTCGAGGGTCAGACCCGTACACCAGGTGCGGAGAACCAAGCCCAAGGAGGGGACGGTACGTCCGAAGGTGCTACTAATGCACAGGCGAACCCTCCGTTGGAGCCGAGAACTCAACATAGTATAGTCCCACCAGTTACGCAAGTGCCATTGGTTAATACTGCACACAATAATCAAGGAAGTGCGGGTACGATTGCTGGCATAGGCGGTGCCAGAGCACCGAATCCACCGCAGAGACGACAAGCAACCATGGCCGCGAGCAAACAGAAATTGCCCATGTTCATGGACCAAGCGAAGGAGGACCCTATTTGGCATTATCGAACCTGTGAAACTATATGGACTGCCAACAGGGTTACGGACCAGGATGAATGGATTCGACAGTTCCCTGCAACATTAAGGGAAGGAGCCATCGACTGGTATTCGGATGTAGATAAATCAGGCTTGATGTCCTGGGACAACGTGAAAAAGGCTTTCCAGACTGAATTTCAGTTGCTGAGGGACAACAATGAGATTCTGGCTGAAATTTATAATACAAAGCAAACGAAGAGTGAGTTAGTTCGTGCCTACGGACGGCGACTGAAGGAACTCATCGGGAAGATGGAATCCGCCCTGGTGGACGAACTCAAAAAATGGTGGTTCGTGGAAGGACTAAAAACTTTCCTTCGGAAGAAAATGAAAATCGTACCACCCACGTCGTACAATCGTGCCATGGATTTGGAGAGCGAATGTAAGACCTCCAAGAAGACTAAGTCTTGGGATGATGAATCTGAGCCGGAAAGTAGCGGGGGAGAATCGAGTAAGAAAGTGCTTGCCCTCCAGAAAGATCTTGAGAGAATGATGAAAGAGCTTAAGGCCACCAAGGGAAGCTCAAGCAAAACTGAGGAAGACGTCGTGTGGTGCACAGATTGCAAAGAAGCGGGCCACATTAAAGGTTCTTGTCCCAAGAAAGCCTTTTGCGACATCTGTCAGATTGCAGGACATTCCACCAAAGAATGTCCCTACAATCTGAGGGCTAGGAATCAACAAGTACTCTTCACCCAAGAGCAACCCTCCATGTCTGGAACCGGCGGTCAACAAAATGCTACATCATCCGACGGTTACAGAAATAACTGACAGGGAGGCAGAGGAAATAATGAGAACAATAACAACTAGCCTCAAATCCAGTATGATGCCAAGGGGAGACCTATGATACAATGTAGAAACTGTAATCAATGGGGACATTTTGCCCGTGACTGCCAGAAAGAGGCTCCTGCTCCACAAAAACTATCGGTGGTGTGCACTGGGGGACCATGAGGAAGCTAACTGCTCGAAGCCCGACTGCAACATCCTAGACATGGAATGAGGGGACATTGAGAAGATCTTGGAAATTACACGCAAGCAAACCAAGAAGGCCACGTATCCTGACCTTCGGACGGAGAAACAAAGGGTGCTCGAGGCGAAGGCTGAGATTGAGAAGGGAATGCAGAATTGAAGGGACTCCACAGACACTGGCACTTCTACCCGAGCCATGGCAGAGCAAAATATCTTAAGGCACATGATGCAACTGGAGATACCGGTAAAGGTCAAGGACCTACTAGAAACAATGCCGCATCTGAAAACGACCCTATTCCTAGGACAAAACATTCCAGCAAGCATGTTTGAATGGATGGAGGTTCCCGGTGCCTCTACAACCGACCCCATGACGTTGTCAATAAATAGTGGGTGGAACCCTACAGTGGTGGAGATGGGTATCTTGGGTACCATCCTCACTAACACGATTGTTGACGGCGGATCTGGGGTGAACGTCCTAACGGAGTAAACTTGGAAGAGCCTGGGGAAACCAACACTGTGGCCGCCAACCTTCAACCTACTAGGGGCCGACCAACACGACATCAAGCCCCTCGAAACCTTGATGGCACAACAGGTAACCATCGGGACCCAACCGTTCATCTTGGACTTTGTAGTAATTCCCCTGAAGCAGAAGGGGTATGACGCCATCCTAGGGAGGGGGTGGCTGGTGACTGCCAGAGCCAACCATAACTGGAAAAGGAACATCTTGTCATTTGAGAAAGGGGGAAGGAAGTTTGTGATAGATCTCACAACGCAGATGGTTGGGGAAGAAATGTCATCCTCCTTCGATTCGGAATCGGACGACGGAATAGATGATGGGGAAGGAAGTATGGAGCCCAATGCCGAAGGGATACTAAAACTCGAGGATGATACAGACTCCATGGACGGCCTATTCCACTGGCAGATGGGCGATTATGAATTATTTCCATCATCCTGTACTGTACTAGGTATTGAGGAAGAGCTGGAAACATTTCCCTCGAAGTACAGTGAATACAACGAAGGGGATGCGAAAGTAAGCAAAGTCCAGACGCATAAATTTGATGAGCAAAACCTCGTGAAGTATAAGGAGCTGTTTGTCAAACCAATGAATTTGGGCAAGGAAGAGGAACCTAAGATCATTCGTGTCTGCGACGATTGGAATCATGGGTGGACGATTGCAACCTTCAAAATCCTTATTCTCCTTCTTATGTCCGGGCAAGAGGCCGTGGTCCTTATAGAATTTATGGTTCCAAGCCTTTGGATGGCCATTGAAAACAGACTCGACGACAAGGAAAGCTTGAGGGAACGGTTGCACACTCTCAAAAAATTAGATGAAAGAAGATTGATAACACGACGGGCAACAGGGGTTGCACAACAAAGAAAATGTTGGCACCATAAGCACCCACGAAAGATGTGTTCCTCCCCTGGCCAGCTGGTGCTAAAGTACAATGGAAAGAATGAGAATAAGCCAGGAGGATTTGTCAGCGGATCCAAATTGAGACCTTACTCGGAGAGGATGGACCCGAGAGAGCACTTGAGAGGATGGAAAGGGACTCGAGAGGTCAGGCAGGCGACTCGAGAGCTGTCTGTAGGGGCGGCGACCAGAGAAGCATTCGGACGGTAGTAAGAAAAAAAAATTAAAAAAAAAAAAGAAAAAAAGGAAAAAAAAAAGAAGGAAAAAAGCCCCGTACGGCCGAGAGCCAGACAATGTCACCGTACGGCAAATAAAGCACATCACCGTACAGAAAGAGCCAGTGTTAGAAGGAAAACACCGTATGGCGAAGTGGAGGGAAGTGTGTTTGTACGGCCCCAAGCACAGCAGCCCGCACGACGAGAAACATCCGTACAGACCATACGGCCACAGACACAAGCATCTAGTCACTGTACGACCTCAACATCCCGTCACGTACGGTAAAGGCAAGCATTTTGTACCGTAAAGGCAAGGAGGTTCCTGTAGTGATCTGTATGGCAAGGCATTCATCAGTACCGTACGACTGCAAGGGGTTAGGGTTTAAGAGGAAGAAAAGCCTCCGTACGGCCACAAAAAGTAAAGTGTTTTTAAGGACATCTGTACGACCACAAAAAGTTAAGTGTTTTTAAGGACATCCGTATGGTCACGTTTTTTTGAGGACTGTCTTATTGTTTTGTACTATCTGGGAGGAAGGTCGTACGGTGACCAAAACACGCATGAAGACCGTACAAGGAGCAGTTCGTACGACAGGGAAAAGTGAAAATAAATAAGAACAAGGATATGGTATTAGAATGGAAGAATACAGTTTATTGATGGCAAGGATTGGCAGCAGGGAGAAGGTTCTAAAAAGAAAAAAAAACGACGACAAATCAAAACAGTTCACATTGAATAACATATGGTACCGAAGGGAACGACATAAACAGGTAGTGAAGAAAACATAAGCAGTTGGCAGAAAGAGTATGGGATTGTTGCCCCTCGACCCCGCTGGGGGCGTTGCCCCCTAGACCCCCAGTCAGTTCAGTTATCAGCCTTTGGGGAGTGTGACCAGTTGATGAGACCCGGAGCTGCTGCAAGCATGGGGTGTCTGCATGTCGGAGGTGGAGAGAGCGCTGGAGCAAGCCTTTCCAGAGGGGTACTACACTTTGAGGCACTCGGAGTAGGTGTTGGCTGGACGTGAGGCTATCTTGGTGGATGCATAGAGAGCTTAGGAGGAGCTGATCACCCGGTTGAAGGCAGTAGAGCGACACTTGGCTCAGCGTACCCTAGAGTTGGAAGCGGAGAAGGCGGCATGGGTGGCTATCGAGGTTAGATTGGCTTGGAAGACAGTATTGTTTGAACAAGAGTTAGCGGAGGCTACAGCTGAAAAGTATGTTTTGGAGACAAGTTTGGTGCAGGCATGGGAGAAATGTGATGTGATGGAAAAAGACCTACTGGATGCAGCATTGATGGGGAGGGTGGCACTTCATCTTTTTCAGGGACGCCCCTCCGCCCCTTCTTCTCAGTGACTTTCTTATTCTATGTAGTGTATTTCATCTCCCTTTTGTTGTGAGTCATCGAAGACGACTTTGTTTTTTGGGGGATGATGTTGTCGGGATAATTGTATGTATGGGTTATTATGTTAATAAAGTATTATGTTAGCCTCGGTCGTTAGTGACCAAGAGGTTAGACAGTTGCGTCACGACATTTCGGTCGTGGCCCTTCGGGTAGTTTATATACACTCTCGAAGGATGGACACGGGAGATATTTGTGGTGTTATCCTTCTGATGTAAATGTACTTGCCAGTCTAGAATAATTAATGAAAGTATCTATTGTTCTCTAATATATTCTGTATTTATTATATTCCTGTACCATGTCTATGCAATACTAAGTTTACCCCAGCGGGCAAACATTGTCTGAAATAGTTTCTTCTTTTCTAAAAACCCCAATTGTTTTCTTTGAAATTTTATGACAGTCCTTCCTAACATGACCACTACTTTTACCCCCCAAAAAACATTTAAAATTCCTAGTAACTCAATGTCACAGTTTACCATACTTTCTCTCATTTGTATAGAACTTCTGGAATTTCAACTTCAGGCACAAGAAATATTAAGCATTTATATGAGGTAGAGTCAATCTAGTTTCTTCAATTTGTAGAACATTATCTAATGGCTTTAACAATTGTGGAATGAATTTCCACTACTTAAGGGCAACATTATTTAATTTCAAGGCACCTTGGGGCTGAACTAGCTACCACCTCCTCAGTTAAGACTCAGCAGATCAAGAAACGGCCTTGAAAACTGACTATCCTGAATTCAAAACTCTTTTCTAATCACCCTTTCTTGCATGCCATGACTCTTGAAAAAACAACAAAGAGCACTTTTTGCAACATTCTACAACTGTTAACAAATGCCCCTATTTTCGTACCGATATTGAATCCAATCATCAAAAAACTTCTTAGATGGCAAAAAATTGTCTAGGCAGAAAAATATTACAACATTTTAAAGCTTTTTTTTTATATTCTTCATTCCTTGTAGCTTGTAGCGCCTTTGGATTGGGAGAACTAGCGAGTATCTTGGGCAAAGAAAGACCGTTTCCATCTTTTCTTCCTTTGAGTTCTCCAACTTTGACGACGTGGACTATTCCCGTTCTTCCACCTGTGACCATTCTTCCCCTTTTGAATTTTAAATTTCTTCCATGCTTTGAAGCTGTAATGTCCCCAATTTTGCCAGCATTGGAATTTCAAGGATTAGCCTATTATTTTGATCCTTGTAGGCTAATTATTGTGGATAGAGGGTCTTCTGAGGCAGAGCCCTGACTTGGGAGGGTCTTGTCTTCTCCACAATGCAGTAAGTTACAAGTTGGTCTTCGTTTGGCTTAGATCGGACTTCGTTTGGGCTTAGTTTTATGTACTTACTATTTGTGGTAAGTCGGGTGTTGATCAAGATGGACCCATTCTATTTTTGGAAAGTGCATTTGGTCACATGGAGAAATAATAGGTGTGACTCCTATTTTAGACGACATATTTAAATGACGAGTATTTTGGGAGTTATTATATTTTTAGTGGCCAAATTATTATTAAATCATTAAATGGCTTATTATAAAGTTATAATTTGACTTTATAATTTCACTTAAGTTGAGGGTTAAGTCATCATTGGAAGGGGCCATTATTTAATTGATTATTAAACCTAAGTCGCATTATTATAATGATACTTTATTATAATAATGTTTTAAATGAAGTTGTTATAAAATGATGTTGTGTTGAAGAAGCTTCTTAAGTGAAAAAAGTAAAGTTGAAGCTTTTTCAAAAAGCTTATATATTCAACTCGAAAAAGCACTTTACTCATCCATTGTTCATTTGATGAAAATTTTATGAAGTTTCTTGGCTATGAGAAATGGCTAGGGTTTGAGGATTGATTCCTCATTCTGCAATTTGAATCATCACTGATTGATGATGAATTTTGCCACTGAAATTCTGAGAATTCAATTCTAATTTTGTGAATTCAATTTGGTGCTCAGGTATACCAAATTGGAGGAAGAATTATCAAGTTATATTTGATACATAGGGTTTTCCAGGCTGGATCGAATTTACATGGTATATCTGCAGATTTGTTCTGAACAAGAGTATTGGGTGAACAGTACAAATTTTATCTGCTGCCGTAATGTTTCTGATAAGTGCCGTACAATTTAAATTAAGAGCTGGGAGCTGTTATTGGTGTTGCAGTCCTTTCTTTGGCTGCGTTAATGATTGGTAAAGGGGCTGCGTCTTATTTTAAGGCTGGAGTTCCTCACCTAGGGGCTGCATGACTTCTGCAGGCAGCTGCATCTCCTTTCCTAGGGTGCTGCATTTCATTTCTTGAGGGTTGGATTAATCATTAGCAACTGGCGTCAATCCTTCCTTAGCTGCTTCCAGTCTTGGCGGATGTTGGCATTGATTATTATGCAACGTTTCTTCATAGAAGGTGCAAAAAAATAAACACTTGACTATTGTTTAATCCATATTCAAGCTCTTTCATGATCAATAATTATATTGGTAAATAATCAGTTTTATGATTATTGAATTAAATTGTTGTTGATGTTATTTTTTTAAAAAGTCTGGAAATTTCTTATAAAATTATTTATATCTGAAAATACAAAAGATATTGCAATTAAATTGAGATAGAAGTAAAGTCTACAGCTGAGAGCCAGTTGGGCTCTTTTGTAATGTCCCTTGAAGGGACCTTATGTAAATTTCTCATTTAAGCTTTGTGCGGAGTAAATTTCTGTATCTTTTTTTCTCATTCATAAATGAAATATTCATATTTCATCATTAATAGATTAGTTTTCTTGTTAGTTTATATCTTGATATATCATATGTATATTTATAAGATATTATTATTTAATGATGTATTATATTTTGGATTATTATTTACCTTCAATATTTTTTTATGATATTAAACAACCAATTAATATATAATCTTGATGAAGAATATTGTAATATTCCTTCTTATTCTCCTTTTGGTAATTTCTTGCAAAACCGGCATTAGTATAAAATAATATGCAACATTTATATGACTCTTACTCTACTCTACATTAGTAAGGGAGGATTTGATTCTTAAGGCTGCCTCTAGGTCGGGCTTCACAGAATTCCCGGTTCTCGGCTTGAGGGACATTCACTCCACTCTAAGCAATCGGGCTATCGACACGTCATCCCAAGAGCACTGCCCATAAGAATCTCTTGGAAGCAATCTTAATGCATTCCAAGCCTACGCATATGCATATGACTGGCCATCAGTATATATACTGCCTACGTGAGATTATAACAATCTCGAGATTAGGGAACTGTCATAATTTCCTCTAGCCCCCTCCAGATACGGGGATCCATCTGTATCATCCTTTGTTGAGATATTAAATCTCGAGACTAGGAAATTATAATAATTTCTTCTAGCCCCCTCCAAATATGGGATCCATCTTTTAATGAATACATTATTCATTCTCTCTATGGCCCCATATCATCCACAATAAATATATAATAATTTAAGTCAGATTTATAAATAATTCAATACATGTGATGTCCATATAATTTGATAAATTCTAATTGCATATAATTCCTAAAACATCAATTATATTACAATCATTTAGATACGTAAAAGAAATAACATATTCTGAAAGTAAGTATATATATATATATATATATTTAAATAAATAAAATTATATTTTAATACTGACCATTCTGCAATGTATATTCCTTGCGTCCTTAACTATTTCCTGTTTTATTCTCTTTTTTTCCCTGTTGTGTCCCATACTTACTCCCTTAAGGATCCTATGTGTTCTGGTTGTCAGACTTATTGCCAGATGTTGAACACAGATTTATTAATCTGTCAGTAGTTTCCTCTCTAATGTTCCCTTTTTTTAATTTTTAATTTTTCTCTTTTTTTCCTATTGAATGAGTGGGAGTCTTTATAAATATAATGCGGTGGGTGTGATAAGTTACATTGCAAGAGACATGACTCCTGCCTAACTGCCACATCAACCCCTTAATCACTGCCTTCATCTTAATACACTATGCTTAATCATACCTGTCAATAATATTTTGGGACGTTGATTCCCATTATTATGCAAGCTGTTGACTGAGTAATTAGATCTATTTAAACCGCTGCTAATTAGTAACATATTTTTGCTTCCACACAAGCATGTTTGTTTTATTTAATATATGTTTGAGTTATCTAGGCTGACATATTATCTTACCACCTGGAAATGTCGAAGGTTTGTATATAATCCCTTACAGGCTTACAGCACATGACATGATCGATATCTTATTCACTTATTGCTGACGGGAGACTTCGCAGCACATATTGTGCCCGCTGACTTACGTTACTTGATGTAAACATGGGCTCGCTCTCATATTTATTGATTGCGATATTCTTATGATTGTGTTGCTGTAGATATCAATGGTGCTACTAATTACTTCATCAATCATTGTTAACATAATCATTTCTATCGATGGGACTGAGCCTCATTAGTTGTTTGATATCTTTCAACTAATATATCTCAGTGTTTCTATTTCTTCTATTGTATTTGGAGATATTTGTATTATGTTGTAAATTATTATTATTAATTCATAATCCTCAGTAATTATTAATTTGGTCAATATAATACTATTAAGAATACTAATTTATTAATTTGATTATTAAGAATAGCATTGATAATATAATAATTTTAAATATTACTAATTTGAGTAACATTATTATATTGCTTAATATTAAATCATAGGTTAATATTAACGATTAATATTAATATCAATAATATTTACTTATTTACTAATTACATATTTATTTATAATATTTGATTGATATCATTGATTAATATACTTAGATAAGGAATCAAATGTATATTTATACTTATATATATATATATATTATGGCTCATGACATCTTTACAGAAACTGGGAACCCTGCAGACTCTAGTAACCCACCGTCCTTGAAACCAAGAGTTTCCTTGTAGCTTGGCTTAGACTTCTTGACACTTTATTTGCTGTTAACCCCTTGCCGAATTCAGAATTAATTAACACCCTATTTTCTATTAACCCCGTTTCCAAATTCAGAGTTAATTTCCACTACAGACATATTAACTATCCCACAAGTGTCATCTTCAAGACCTCCCTTCAGACTCTTCAAGAAATAACTGTTGATACCAAGGAAATAGATGTTTCAACTTTCAAGATCCTAACATAAAGAACCACGCTGCCATGAAAAGATGTCATCCTCCACCAACTGGCAAATCCAGGATTGCTAACCTACTAAATAATGACTCACTAACCCTTGAGTAAAACTGACAGGTTGTCAGGTAAAAGGGCAACACAAATAAAATTCTAAATTCAAAAATAATCAAAACCACAACAAAACTAAAGCAACCAAAATAAATTGATGCAATCCAACCAATTCAAAGCAGGCATGGAGAACCGAGGAGAACAAAGGAAACCAAGACCAGCAAAGAATACTAATCTGAGTCTTGTTCTGTGAGATTAGGAGCTCCAAAGTGCAATAATGGAGGACGACCATGTTGTCTTCCTCCAACCTCAGAGCTCCTTCCCCACCTTCCAATTTCTCTTGTAGCTTAATTATTTCTCGAGGATACTCAACCATTAGAAAAATGCTATTAAATGAAGTGTTCAAATGGCACTTATACATAAATTTTTATATGGACCATTATATGCACATTAACCTAGTGGCACTAATTTAATTTCTATCCAGAACCTGTCTTCCCTTTGCATTTTAGAGTCTTTGTATTTTTACAGTTTTTTGAAAGAATTTGTGCGACATAAAAACATAAAATCCTATTTTTGCTTCCTATTCATAATACTAGCTTGTATGCCCTGGTGCTTCTCAGTTAAGTGCACTCAGTTAGAGAAGCTGCCGCCTATTGCATGCATTCATTAATGTATAACCATATCCAAGCATGTGAATTGGCTGGTTGCTTGCAGTGCTAATGGGAATAGGTATTTAATCTCTTATATTTTATCATTTTCAAATTGTGCATATGCATTAAGGTAGTCTAAAATGCCAGTTGCAAGCATGGTATTTCCCCTCATCTAATATGTTGGCTCATTGAAGGAATTGGAATGTGGTCATTGAATAGATAGAAACTGTATAATGCTTGGCATAGGATTGTGACTAAGCACAACCATTTTTATACTGATTTCAATTATTGTGCAGATAAGGGGCTTTGAAACCAACATGGAAGAATGGATGGGGGCTTCTGACTGCATCATAACAAAGGTAACTAACTTAATTTTTTTTCTTGTGATAATTGTACGGGGGTTCTACTTATGAGGCCCCATCCCAACTAGATAACCTGCAGTATCACTGCTACAAACAGGCTTGCATTGCTTCAGCATGAGCACCGTTGATGGCTTAGAACTAAATTTTTCAGCATTAACCAGAGGAGCTACTGCTGCCATGAGAAACATGCCACATCAACTAGTACTATCTAACTGTAATTGAAATACCCCATCCTCCAGCACTATCTGGCTCTAATCCATCTGCAAGTTGAGTGAGACCCACTCTAGCACACCTTTCAGTGTTAACATGGCCATGAGGAGAGTTGAACCTTGGTCTCCCACATAAGAACCAAGAGGCCCAACCACTTAACCACGCCCCATAGACAACTTGCCATAATTTTTGCATGAATAGTTGCTCTCAGTTTTTTGTTTATGGAATTGATCATCTTATCTATGCCAATCTTGAAGTTCAATGACTATAATTTGGAATCACAATTAGAAATTGCATTGAATATTCTTGTTTCTTTAAGAAGTAAATGTCACAGGCAACTTATCAATTGTAAATTATGCAGGTTAATATGCTAATAATAATTAAGAACACCAAAACCGTGCACAAAATTTACCATAAATTACAATGGGTGTAAATGAGGCATTTGTCTGGTGTGATATTGTCAAGATAGGATGCCTTAGTTGATCTGGAATTTCTTGACAGTTATTATTGCTATGTTTAAAGCATACACTATTTTTTATTATTAATACTAGTAAGGTTATTATTCAAAATGTAAAAGGATATTTGAACTATCAAATCCTAGTATTAGTCACAACCATACTAGTAAGGTTATTATTCAAAATGTAAAAGGATATTTGGACTATCAAATCCTAGTATTAGTCACAGCCATTGAAGAACTAGGAGAATACTTTGTAATATAAATCTATAAATAAACATAATATATGTAGACCAGATAATATGGGGTTTATACAAGGACCTCCACTGGCTGCTAAAAGAATGAAGTCTAAAAATAATTAGCTGAAAAAGAATATATATTCAGTGAATTCAAGTACACATTGAATGTTTTTTTTACCAGGTCAGCAAACATCAAAATGTTGCCTTAAAGTCTGATGCATTCTTACTAACTATTAAAAGTGTCTAGTTAGTGCTGCTATCAATATCTGAGCCTGAAGACTTTTCAATTTCAGTTATAGATTTCAAATACTTGAAACTAGAAGTTATTAAACACAGTCACTGCACTGATACACCAATCATCAAGAAACATTAATTAGGTTCAAATCCTGGCTGTTGCATCATTCTCTGGATCCTTAATTATCATACATGGACAAACTAGGTTGTCCAAGCTTACATCATCTTGTGGAATTGGCACCATGCAGGAGAATGAGATTTCTAGCTTCTCTCCTAGCAGGGAGATGACTCATTTGGGCAAGGGAAACTTCAGCAGTTTATTAATCAGTTCTTTAGCTTCCTTAGTGGGACAAGCCCTAAGTGCTTCCTTGCTTAAAGCCTTAGCTGGCACTTTCATTTTTATACCAGATTCATCTCCATTGCCAGCTTATGACAACATTTCATGCTATACTCTCCTTTAGTAGTTGTTAATCTCTTGGCTACAACCACCCGCGTTGATTTTGGGGACTCTTCCAACAGGCTCCTATACCCATTTCTGTAATGTCCCCTTTCACCTAGTGCATCAATAAAAATAATGCCAGTCTATTTTATTCCCATAGGTTAAGGGAAAGAATTATTCCTGGGAATAAATTAATAATTAAATATGTGGAAAAGTTCAAGTCACAATTCAATCGTATTTAATTATTCACAATGATTAATGATGGGCCCATTTTAAGTGAAGACTTCATTTCTACTAAGCGATACTGCAAGGTGAAAATTAAATTAATGGCCGAGTCTAAACCAATGCTAAGGGCAAATTTATTAAGGAGGCAGCTAAGCATGGGAGAATGAAATATTATAAACTAAGACAAATAAAGGGTGGACGGCATATGTTATGAGTGGCAAGTTAAAAATTATAATTTATATGCCTTTTCGAAGAGGGGAAAAATCAAAAGGGAAAACACAATATTAAAAGAGGAATCGCAGGTGGAAGAAGCCATTCGGAGCTTTCATTGTTTCTTCTCTGAGCATCGACGGCTCCTTTTCTCACCAAACCGGGACACAACCCTTGGAATAGATGTTGGTATGGACGGAACCCTGGATCAACCATAGCGCAGCAGCATGAATTTGTCATGGATGGGCTATGAACATTGTATCTCAGCTTACCTTTGAAGTTTCCAGCGCTGAGACTATTCGCCTAGGGCAGAGACGGCTCCTTATCAGAGGCAATCTGAATTCACAGACTTCAGTTGCATACCTGACTGGATTTCAAGGAAGTATTAAGGCTTATCTCATATCACAGAACTCCTATAGATAGCTATACACAATAGAGATACCAGTTATATTAAAGGTGCGGCCTGTATAGTACATTGAGGCGATACAAGGATATATTATTGCTGAAGAAGTGGAGATTGGAATTCTGGGAAACTCCTTGAACATCACTCTCTCTTAATGCATCTTCAGCCAAGTTCTTTTCTCTTTCAGCAGTCATTTGTGCCTCTTTGGCACTATTCTTCTCATCCTCAACTTTTCTGCTTGCTTCAATGAGTGCAGTCATCCTCAGAGCATGACCTTCCTGTTCTCTTTTCAAATTGAAGATTTTATCAGTGAGATGCAATTTTTTTTTCCATGAGATCAAAGACCACTTCTTCGGCTTCATTAGAACCACTCTGTCTAGAGAGTTCTTCAATTGTTTCCTAACTTTCACTCAATTGTAAAGCCAACTCTTTCCTCTTAGCAAGAGATCTTCTCAGTATGTTTTCAAGAGAAGTAATCATTTCATTTGCTTCTTCCAACTGCTTCTAATACCTATATCCCTCCATGATCTTTTCTCAAGCGGTTAAGCTTTCTTTGCTTGAGACCTATGCTCTGATACCAATTGTTAATCCTAACCGGTTACTGAGAGGGGGGGGGGGGTGGGGGGGTGAATCAGTAAATTCAATTTCTTTACCTCTTTTCTTTGTTTATTATTCCTGCTAATACTGAAAATACAAGAATGTTTGAACAATCATAAACAGAAATCACATGCACAGGTCAACACAAGATTTATACGTGGAAACCCTCGATTAGAAGGAAAAAACCACGGTGGGACAGAACCCATGAAACTCTACTACTGTAGTAATAAAGTTGCCTTGTTAAAGGCTTACAAAGCACTGGTTAAGGTGCTACCCAGTTAAGAGATTTAAATGAGATCGATTAAGATCTTGACCCTGTTAGGAGTCGCCTTATTAGAGGACTTAAAACATCAACAAAGATGTCACTCGGTGAAGGGATTTATACAATAGAACCTGTTAGGGTTCACCTTGATAAAGGGATTTAAATATGCTTCATACAATAAAAGCAATGATCTTATTTTGACACTGTATCTATCGATTCAAATCATACCTGTTCACTCCTTCCTCTGCTTGTTTGTTGAATCTTTCTCTCTCTTCCACTCTTCGTGACTGTATCCCTTCTCAGAAGACTGTGCTTCTGCTCTGCTTGCTTTACACTCTCAATATTCAACAACACATCTTCTCATGCATAATGACCTGTATTTATAAGAAATTATCTTATTAAAAATACACCAAACAGTGCTGCCAAGCTATAACTTTCCCAAAAATCTTGCATGCAACTCTTGATCAAAAAGCTTGCAAACAGATCTTTGGTTTACCTCGAAACGCTCGCAGAAGATAAAGCTAACTCTCGTTCAACTAAAAAACGCTCCGCATAATCTAGATCGGATTATAAAGCACTAACCGGTAAATTTGCAATGGAGTGCAAACCGGTGTGCAACCTGTTAGTCATCTGCATCCTGTGGTGTCTTGCTAGAGCAATTGGACAAGACCGGACCGGTTAAAGTACATTGTTTCCTTTGTAAGTGTTACCAGTTCACCACTGTTGTTCTTTCACGAGTACTGGTCATAAGTACCGGTGTGTGTGCCTAGTACCGGTGTGTTTGATGTTTGCCATGATGACAACTGAGCTTTATGCCAACATTTCATACATGGCATTCCCATGGGCATCTATATCTTATCAGTCGACATTGGAGGTCTCTATTTTGCATAAGTGTTGCGCCAATGTATCTACTTTGGCCGTGAGTTTGGGCTCTATTAATCAGTTGTGAAGGCCCGTCATTGGCCTGTAAATCCATCTCCTTTGTGAGGACCCTTCGAGACATGCACAAGAGTCTTGTTGAATTCAACATGATTAGGCTATTTAGCCAACCACTTAAATACCTCAAAACCATCTTCAAAGGTTGTTGGATACCTATTCTTGGAGCTCTCGAGCTTGAATCACCCGCCATTGAGTGGTTTCTTTGCCGCCAGTAATCTTCTTGGAAGCCCCGTGTTTAGATAGCACATCCATTATGTACGGGAGATCTTGCACACAACTGTATTAAGCCATATCCACATTATGATGGACTCATAACCGAGTAATGTGATTGCCTACTAGTTTCATTCCTTACATGGGAGAGTGATTAGATACCAATTTGCATTCCAATATTGGACTCAGCATCGGGTCATTGTATTGACATGGTTTCCAATAAGATGAACACATCAATGATGACGAGGACAATCAAGGATGTTGATGTGCAGATAAGTATTACATTTATCTACTCATTGTAGTCTCTCTCTTATTTGTATTTCTATACATACTATGAGAGCTATTTGCCTTGATCTTTTCTCGGGATGCTCTTGCAGGAAAAAGAAGATTGATATCAGATTCAAAGGGAGTCTGACAGTTTATCATAAGCAATCTTGGATGAGAAGATCAACAGATTGATATCTTCTTAATGAGTTCTCTGTGAGAGAAGTTTGAGGTGAAATCCCTTGTTTCCACCCTCTGCACTGAGGCATGTCATGTGAGTTACTACATGACTTTGTGGCTACTATAGTAAGGTGACGATCTTACAATAGTCTAATCTTCTGTCATGATGGATATCTTATGGTTGATGTCTAAGCAGATCATGATAGATTATATTTTGCATGGTGGATTAATTTCCTTAAACAGACCATGAATATAATGTTCCTATGGTAAGTATCATTGAGGATACGTGTGCACATACCTTATGGACATTTTGAGTACTTGGTGAATATCATGCGACTTGATATTCTGAGGCCATTACTCCTGATATCATGAGATGATATCTACTGGTGAATATCTTCCGATCAAAGATATTCTTAAAACATGTCATACTTGATATTACGCTGAGGTAATATCATGTCCTGTGTTTATCCTCCCTAGCTAAGAGGGAATGTTGATGTTTCGTAGCTTCAGTCGGATAAATCCCACAAGACTAAACTGAAGACATATATATTACTATGTGACATATATATATATATATATATATATATATATATATATATATATATATATATATCTAAAATACTATTAGGAGAAATTAATATAATAATGATTCAAAGATATTATATATATATATATATATAGAGAGAGAGAGAGAGAGAGAAAGAGAGAGAGAGTTACATACTCAATTGTCATTATATTAATCACATAATAATGAATAGACATGTCCCTTCTGAAGGGACATGTCTCTCCTTGCATCATCCTCAATCTAAATGCAAGAGAGATCGCTGCATTTGAAAAACACATAAAACACAGGCAGTGCTATTACATTTGCAGTGTTCCTAAAATTAACAAGCTCAAATGAAAACAGTAAAAAAAAGAAGCTTGACAGTTTATGGGTGCTTCTATGATTTTTCTTCACTAGCTGAGTTTTTCCTTTGGACTCCCTTGGTTTTGACATGTAATTCACCCTGCCCTTTTAGCTTGTGAGCCAGTGGGTTACTCACTGAATCTTAAAACTGTGGACTTGGACAATCATTTGGACCAAAAATGGAGAAACCAGTGTGGTGGTAAGCCACACCACAGATCCTCTCAAAAGGTGCAATGACACCATGGATTAATCTCTTTGGTCAATGCTATGAGTTAATGGGGGAAGGAAAGGAGTGTGGAGCACAATATGGATGTGGTATTCTCTTAAAACATATATCAGTAGATAATGGGCCTCATGTACATAAATGCAAGTCACAATTCACACTCATGCTAAGCAATGATGACGCCAAGAGACTCAAGGATAAATGTGGGTCTCATAATAGGTTTTATGATGTTAACCAAAATAATGGTTGAAATATATCCACATTAACTTCTTAAAGTAGAAAAAAAACTCATTTCCAAGGAAGGAAATAATGTTTTCAATTTCTTAACTTGTTTTAAATGCAAGAACATATAGTTTAGAAAATGCTGTCGGACTTTTCCCAATAATATGTAATTTGTAAGATAAGTAATTGTAAGATCATGCCTTTGACAATGGTGACTAAGATGGATAATCAAAAATTTGTTCGAGGCAATTTGAACTCTTAAAATATCTCAACCATTTAGCAAGAAAACCTTTGTATTCCAGTGAGACTCTTTCTATATGGCCCAATGTGAGCTCATTGTTCAGCCAGCAGGATTGCTCTAGGATAGTTATTATTGTTATTATGACTAAAGCATTTTCAAAATTTTGAATGAAAAAATGTTGTTCTGACTTCACCATATTAGATGTTTGTTACCCATTTGTAGAGATCCCATAGTGCAAGATCCACTTCATTGCCCCTTGCAGTTCTCTCTTGACATTAATAAAAATAATCAGTGTCAGCAGTTTTCACATTTCACATTTGGAATATAGTACTTCTAAGGCTTTATAGTATATATAGTATATAATTATATTAATTTTAGTAATGCTGGATGGAGGAATTAGACAGGTGGTCACTGCCAACTGTTAGGAATATAGGATGAATAGGTAAGTGAATAATCTGCTCTTGTTGATGGACTGAGGAATGCAATGGCCTTTTTGATTGATTGATTCCTCATTCCAATCAAGCATATATATTATACAAAGGGTTAACAACTTGGAGGATCATGACTCTTCATGATGTCCATTAATTACTAACTAATATGATTCGTTTACTTAACATCTATTAACTGATATGATTAGTTTACTTAACATCTCTTACTATATTTCAACACTCCCTCTTAGTAAGAGAAGATTTAAGTTAAACTCTCAATCATTACAATTTAAAACCAACAACTCAATATTGTCTATCCATGAACATAATATTTGATACAGTCTGGAACACATCATGACAATTTGAAACCAACAACTTAATGTTGTCTAGCCATGAACATAATACAGTCCGGAACACATCATGACAATTTGAAACCAACAACTTCATGTTGTCTAGCCATGAACATAATACAGTCTAGAACACATCATGACAATTTGAAACCAACAACTTAGTGTTGTCTAGCCATGAACATAATACAGTCTGGAACACATCATGACAATTTGAAACCAACGACTTAGTGTTGTCTAGCCATGAACATAATACAGTCCGGAACACATCATGACAATTTGAAACCAACAACTTAATGTTGTCTAGCCATGATATGGTTATTACACAAGAAGTAATAACACAGTGTTCAAGATATCCGGCGCAATCTGGATCATATACTTTGATAAAGCCATTCTTGACACTTGGTTAACTATTGTCAATATCATGATATTCGGCACAATCCAGGACAACTCTGTTAGGGTGTCAATCATGATATAGTAGTTAGTACACAATCCAGTAATAACATAAGCATCAAGATATCTGGCACAGTCCAGGACAACCCTGTTCAGGTGTCAATCTTGAAGCTTGGTTAACTATTGTCAAGATCATCACCTTGAAATAGTAGCCTCAATTATTTACACAGAAGATCGTCATCTTCTATGAACACAAAATGAATGGACCCATAAAGTCACTTTGTCTCTTCTCAGAGGGTAGATCCACCATGGCTCAACCTAGAGAGTGGAAACCAAGACTTCCACCTTAGACTTTGTCTATCAAAGACAAGAATTATTTAAGATACAAAAATGATGGATCACTGAAGCTGGAACCTTCTTTTCAGCTAAAGCTTTACTCCTCAGCATACCAAGGTTATCTGAAAGTACACAATCTTCTTTCTAGCAAGGAGTTTGGTAAGAATATCGGTCGTTTGTTCACACTGTCTCATAGTCTTGGTGAATTCTGAGCTTACAAAGTATACACCATCTTGACATGGTACACTCCCTCTGGATTTGTATGACCAAGATCATGGGGTGCCAACTTAATTTGATCTTCTAGCTTCTCCCTCTGACCTGTAGCGTTCTCACATTGTAATAATCATAATTCTCTGCTACAATTTCTTGATTACTAGAGAACCAACAAAACATGGTCTACTCCCTCTGAATCAAGATCCTTGAATATCTACACTATTTATATACTCAACTCAGTGTCACTGCAGGATGTCACTTCATACCTTCCTTCCTGAGAGAACCAATACGAATAATCTGAATGGTCATAAGGTTACATCGGCTAGCATAAGATGCATTTTGATCTTTTCCAAGGCTACAACATTAACACTCCCTCTTGGACTTGAGGGAAGATAATAAAGACCTCTAGTATGATGTTTATCTCAATGAGTTGTAGTCTCATGATGTATGAAATGCCTTCATCAGGTATTCTATCAATGTGCATCTCATTGGCGATTCTATCCACGAGTTCCCACTGCTATAATCTCAGAATTGTTTTGCCTTCAATAGTGAATTCCCCTTCAATCAATATGATCGAGTTTGTCCAAGTTGACTAAATCGTCTATTTCCTTAGAAGCTAATTTCGCCAACTTCTTGACCTTTCTAAAGATGTCAGAGATAGATTACGAATAGTTCATAAAGCTAAACTATCTCGAACATAAAAATGATAGAAGTATACAAAATTTATTATTTAATGAATTACAAACTACAAATTATGGATGAATAAAACATGAAATACTTATCTTTTCAAATATTTTCAAGTATTTCCTTTCGTAAGGTGAGCCCATTAATATGATACTCGTACCCATCGTCCTTCTTCATAACATATCGGTTTCATTATGATCCGTATGTTAATTTTCTTCTTTACTAATCACATCTCATTATGATAACTACCAATTAGATGTTGACTTCACACATTATCGGTATCTGATTATATTAATAATTGGTTACTATCCCATTTGTACTATCCCCCTTTTTTTTATTAACTTAGATAGTTGGTACAATTACCTTAACTTATCCTTCTTACTTCATCGAATGATGCTATGCATAAATAGTAGGATTGATATTTGTCATTCTACCTAGAGTGCTTCCTCTAATCCCTTTGAAACCTTCCTTAATGCAGAATACCATATATATTTACTAATCTCGAATTCTTTCCACAAAGTCACTAAAAAATAATGATAATTAATATTTCTCAATATAAGAATGAAGGATTTGATACACAAATGAAAAAACGTGTATTATATGATTAATACCAATATCATTGCTATGTCAGAGGATTTCGATTTATATATATAAATATCCTTATATTCCAAATATAATTCAGATATAATATATATACATATATCTATGTGATTCTAATTTGATTATACATCTTCATTAGATATAGATGTATATATACACAAATGTTATATATATATATATATATATATATTATTCTAGTAATACCAATATATAAATTTTTGATTCCATAGCCATCAACCTGTATTCCTAATATCATCCTGACATACATTATATTATCCTTGACATGCTCGTGTATCTATAATTCATATTGTGAATTTATCCTATCGTTATTATCATTAGTTAGGATATTTCCCTACGTATAAACATGTCTCCATGTTTGTATGGAGTATTGTATATATGAAAGTATTTGGACTTCATTATCAATTAACAAATATAAATAAGGGAAACACTAACAACCTGATAACCCCAATGACACTGGACAAGTCGTCTCCTCTTGGTCCCGACGGCCCTTGATAAAAGGGTATTGTGTTGAGCCATGGTTCATATAATCTGTCTGCAGTCTAATTCCTTTCATTGAATAATCGCTTCTTTCCCAAAGTCCATCGTGGCTATTAGTAAATGTCTTTGAGCCACTGCCAATTACCACAGATATATATTCTCCCAAACCGATGTACCCCCCCTTTTTTTGTTTTAATAAAAACATGGCATCTGTAAGTCACCTAAGAAGAGATTGTGAGGTATTCAACTCAACCTTCAATCAGCCTGTCTTTGGCAATGGCTCAATAAATCTTTAATATTATACGATTTGAACCCTTTAATATTCTGTTCACATTACAAAATTATAGCCTCAGAAAATGAACCCGATCTCATACAATCCAAGCTCGCAGTGCGCACTCCTACTCCGAACACACAGAGATATCGACACACAACATTCTAGAGGTCCATGTTAGTGCACAGGGAGGCCCCCATAACACGTGACATTTGCACAATGGAGGCCTGACAACAAGAAGCTCTGAGAAAACCTAGAAGTGAGGCGAGCCCTCTAATTAGACATATCAGATTTTTATTTTTTATTTTTCTTCGCAGTTGTCACATCCTACACAGAGTTTTCCATGTAGTGACTTCACTCGCCCGTGGGTTGCAGAACCATCGGCTTCAGCTATGCACTTGGTCTTTACAGCCAGTAGCAGCTATCAAAGTGATCTCCAACTTATTCCTGTGGTCATTGAAGAAGTCTTGATCTAAGCTAGCAGATTGCAAACTGCCACACGACAATGTTTTGATCCAATGCACGAATTCAAGCTTCCTTATCGATCCAAACATCCTGTGATATTTCTAACACATAGTCTCAGGCCAAATCTTCTACAATCTCAAGCCAGCGTGGTCACATAGTGGCGGGTGCCTCTCTAGCAATGATTTTAATCAGTGGACCAATGCTGTCTCTTAAACACCTCTACTATTCATAATGCATATGGATTCATTCATGCAACCAATATAGAACACATGTAAGTACGAGACCTATGTCCAAGTGCACCATTATTTACTTGAAAACTCTCATTTGATGAAGCTCTAGATTCAACCATAACATCATCTGAATTCTCACAACAAAACAAATAATGAAAAATTTATCTATGATTGAAATATCTCCAGGTTCGGCTGATAAAATATTTCCATGGTTTCATAAATACTTTCCTAACATCATCCCCCTATCATGGACGACACCTTTAACTGAATACGAATTTAATACACCGGCACCAATGATAAAACGTTCGATACGTTCAATTTACATATTGATATCTCCTATACTGGTGTGGTCCAGATATATTAAAATCAATTTCCTAAATCGTGCTTGTGTATAATAAACAGAGCCTTCACAAATATTATTACGACAATATTCAGAATGCAAATAATTACTATTTGAATCAGCCCTTTATAATATTCCCAATATTTCATTCAAGCGGATGTGCTGTTAATGTGACCTCTGCCATAGTTTGTCCACTTCAAAACTCTTGTTATTTATTATTTATGTCAATCAATGTTTTAGATGTCTTTGATTTTCTCTATTCTCCATTTGCAGCCTAACTTTGCTCTGATACCATGTTAGGAATATAGGATGAATAGGTAAGTGAATAATCTGCTCTTGTTGATGGACTGAGGAATGCAATGGCCTTTTTGATTGATTGATTCCTCATTCCAATCAAGCATATATATTATACAAAGGGTTAACAACTTGGAGGATCATGACTCTTCATGATGTCCATTAATTACTAACTAATATGATTCGTTTACTTAACATCTATTAACTGATATGATTAGTTTACTTAACATCTCTTAACATCTCTTACTATATTTCAACACCAACTATTCAAAGGTTGGCAGACAAAATGAAACTGATGTTCGAAGGTGGTTTTTCTTTGGGAATCTAAATGAGCACTACCCTCTTTTAATGTCTTGACAATGATTCTGGTCAATCCATAATAAGTAAAAGTAAAAAATTTAATGCACTTTCAGTTTTGTTAATATGTGTATTGTGTTTAATGCCACTCCTCTGTTTGTCCTCTCTGCATTTCACTGCATTCTGCAATTCAAGATAATAATAATAATAATAATAATAATAACTGTAACACTTGACAATCAGACCTCAAATTATTGATGCCTTATGCTATTGTGGTTACAATATTTAATAATTTGGTCCCATCAATCAGCTTCCTGTAATCTATCTTTATCTGATTCTCACATCTTTTTACAAAAACTAATACTGTTAGTGGGGTGAAGGGAATACAAAAAAACACGACTTTTTTTGTTTGCATAGATGCAAAAATGATAAATTTGTATATCATTATAAAAACTAGTTTCATTGAAATGGATTTCTAGGGAGATTGTTAACGCATTATTAAAAATACTGAAAATAATGTTGACAAGACCAAATCTTTCGAAACCATTTGTTTCATAATTATGTTGTTATTTCATGTTTATATTTAATTTCTATTCTTAATTTTGTAGGCAGGCCCAGGGACAATTGCAGAAGCAATGATCAGAGGTCTTCCCATTATCCTTAATGATTACATTGCTGGCCAGGTATTATCAACACATTTTCTCATTTTTTATTTGTTGGATGAATAATCCTTGCCATGCAAAATAATATATGCATGCTTGTCTTAAGAGTGGTTAGAATTATCTCTGTTTGGTATGACATTTAACTAATCCAATAGTTGTGATCAACTTGATGACTTACCCTGACATCATAGATTTGCATTTATTTTGGCACTCACTCAAGCAGATAAAGGTAAAGGAAATATTTTAGGTCATTGCCTTGCAATGCCAAATTTGTAAATGACACCACTCTTTCATTTTCCTTATATATTGTTCAACAAGGTGTACAACCCTCTTTCCCTCAATTCCAACACATTACCTCAACCATAGTTCAAAATATCGTTATCGGCAACTTATCGCCGAGGGCAAAAAAAAAAATATCGGGAGATATCGGAGATAAGTCGGGAACTTATCGGGAACTTAAAAAATGGCTTAAATTTAATTAGAAATGCATTTTTTTTGCAAAATTCAATAAGGAAATTCATCTAATGAGTTAGTAAATGAGTAAACAAACCAAACAAGATCTAGATATATATAAATGCAAATATGTATCAAAATTGCATCCTCATGTGGAATGTTGATGGGTGGTAGCCATAGTCTGATAGTCTGAACTCTGAAGAAAACAAAAAACAGCAAATTGTCTTTGTAAAATCCACTTCAAATCGATCTAAAATGCCTCAAATGTCGATCTTTCTCCTCCAAAACCCTTATAAGTTTCTAACCTCTCCAAAAAAATGACTGGCATGCAATTAAAAACCAAACTGGCCCTTTGTTGGGCCGTCTCCGTTTTAACTGGCGCGCGGGCGAGATAAGTTGATTACTTATCGCGATATGTTGCCGATATATCGGCGATAAGTTGGAACTTATCGGCGATAAGTTGGAACTTATTGGCGATAAGTTTCAACTTATAGGTTCGCGATATCTTTACGTAATTTGTCATGAGCTGAAACTTATCACTATAAGGCAGCTTATCGCCAATATATCAGTGATATTTTAATCTATGACCTCAACTATAAAGCACACATCCCATTAATATCAGGCGATTTAGTCTTTACCTAGTGAATTGTACAAATGATCGAGTCAGAAACTTTATCTCAATATCATATAAGTTTGCATCTTGGCTTGGACCTTCACTTATGCTTATGTGGCATGCTTTAGTTTATAGTTACAGCTACCTGTCATCTAGATTAACATTATGAAGCTTGCTCATACCAAGAGCTCTCCCAGCTATCTTGATTTGCCTCTTATTGTGTAAGCCAATCTTATTTGGTTTTGGAAGGATTTGAATTCTTTGCTTGTAGGGCGCAAACTTGTTGCTTTAGTTCTTTTCCTATGTATGGAGAGATTTTCCTTGTAATCATTAATGCTGAGTTCATCTAAATCCTCTGTTCTTTGATGTACAATGCATTGAAAAAAATCCCATTCATTATTATCTTTCAAACCTCCCATATGTATGACAACTCTTTGGCGAGTGCAAAGCATAAAATCTGAACTAAAGTGACTTGTACCAACTAGGTTACCATTTGAGACTGTTGTCTTGTAGATTTTCTTCTTTTTGATGGGTAAATGAGTGTTGAAGGGATCCTCAACCATTGGGATAGAAAGGGGAACCACTACTTGGGTACACTATTCAAATATTGTTATATTGTAATGGTCAATTAGCTTTTATCTTAGGCTTTAATAAAGTCATTATGACTTTAGTTTGATCCTTTGCTTTTTGCTTTGTTAGATCGGTTGTTCTTATCCACATTGGACAAGTTTTTTGTAATCTTATATATGGATGCTTTTATTAGAATATTTCTAATATTATATTGTTTCCTTAATGCTCTCTGCTATTCTTTTAGATAGTTGCTATTTTGTTGTATCTTCGATATTGTATATATGAGCTTGGTGCTCTCTGTAAAATGCATTCAATATATAAAAAATAATTCTTCCATATTTTTATGGTATCAGAGCTAAGGCTCGAATTTTTTTTTCGAAAAAAAAAAACCTAGTTTTTCTGCTCACGCCTGGTATTCTGATCATGATCGCACCCGCGCCTGATATTCTGCTCGTGCCCACGCTTGATATTCTAATCGCGACTAGTCTTCATCCGCTCGCAACCTGCATTGATCGTGATTGCGCCCGCGCTTGGTATTCTGCTCACGCCCGCGCCTGATATTCTAATCGCGACTGGTCTTCATCCATCCATCTGGTCTTCTAGTTGCGTCTAGCAGAACCGCAACCTGACTTGGTTGTCCAAGCTTCCATCCGCGACTTGCAAACTGCTGCTTACCCGCATTTTTTTTTTTATCCTCATATCGACGCGACCTAGTATCTTCACGCAGGGTGTCAGAGTATTTAGGCTTGAGGGTATCTTCACGCGACCTGCACCTGTGTTAAGGTTCTTCATTGAACCTTCGCAACTTATCTGCAATTCCTTCGGGCTCTTGTTCGTAGTTTCTTTTCACCAGAGCCGTTTTGCTTCGAAACCCTAATTTTCGGGATCCAAAATTTTTTTTGATAACATATTTGTGGTGGGTTTCTCGAGATCTTATCTAGGTCTCTATTAGATTTTTCTGGGTACCTCGTTTTCCATGCCTCGATTTTTGGGCCAGCGGATTTGAATTTGACCTCAATTTCTTTCTAGGTTTTCTGATTACTCTCCTGGGTACATGTCGGATCTTTTTGGGCCCATTTAAAATTTGTCTCGAAATTTGTGCAAATGGCATCTTTGACCAATTTGATGCTGGAAAACAGTCAACAGTTTAATGGCAATAATTATAACACCTAGAAGCAACACATGTTGACCATCTTCAAGTACCGTCATCTAGATGAACTTGTTCTAGGCACAGAGACCCATCCGACCTCCGTTCAAGCAGATCAGGATAAATTCGATGATCAGAATCGAGAAGCTGTTATGCTTCTCAAGCTCTCTGTCACAGATGATCAGTTACCTCAGATTCCCTCTGGCAAGTCTGCTGCGGACATTTGGAAATATTTGAAGGAGTTGCATGAGACATCCGACAAGAGTCGCGCATTCTTTCTGAAGAATCAGTTGTTCTCCATTATGATGGATGAACGAATGTCCTTACAAGAACATCTCACGAAGATTAAGGACATTCGTGATCAGCTTGATGCCATCGGTCGAAAGATGGAGGAAGAAGATATGGTAGTTATTACACTAAAAAGTCTACCAACATCTTATGAGCATTTCATAGAGACTCTCAACATTACCTCAACTAATGTTGATCTGAAATTCCCAGAGCTGTGCACCAAACTCCTGCAGCAGGATTGCTAGAAGTAGCAATTTGGTAACCGTATTTCCTCATCCTCGTCAGAACAAGCCTTTGCAACAAAATTTCAGTCCTCAGTCATCACAACAAGGAAGTTTGCATCATTTCTCAGGCAGTTATCAACAGAAGAGTGTTTAGTGTCATTACTGTCACAAGTATGGTCACATGAAGAAAGATTGCCGTCAGCAACTCGCTTCTGAACAAAAGAAGCTGGGAGGGTCAAATCAACAGGCAAATGTTGCTGAACATTCTGAGAAAAAGGAGTCTGCTTTCTATGCTTTTATGGCTAAAAGCCCTTCTGATTTAGCCCGGTCGTCTGCTTGGTATATCAACTTTGGTGCTTCACGTCATTTTTCTCATCGGCGTGACTGGTTTACCGATTTCTATCCCTACACTGATTTAGTTGTGTTTGGCGGAGGAGAAGAGTTCAAAATTATTGGCAAGGGAAATGTTCAGATACAGTCTGGTGGATGTCAACTCATCTTTCTTAATGTATGTTACGTTCCTGGTATGGCTCTCAATCTACTCTTCGTGAGTCAGATCATGAAAAATTCTCCTCAGTTGGATGTGTTCAATACCCAAAAATGCTCCATTATTGATCGAGAGACTCGTCGTACTGTTGCTACTGGTCTAGAGGATCATGGCCTATATCAGCTTACTGACACTGGTGATTCTCCTGAAATAGCTATGGCAGCTCGTGATTTATCTCTAAGTACTTTGTGGCATCAGAGATATGGACATCTCAACATCTAGTATCTCTCTCAGCTGTTCTGGGAGGAACTTGTTTATGGCCTACCTCCGATCCAGACACAGCATCTTGGAGTATGTGACGCCTGTCAAGCTGGCAAACAACATCGGACTCCCTTCAAAGATGGAGATTCTTGGTGTGCATCTCAGGTACTTCAATTACTTCATGCCGATATTTGTGGTTCTATGGATACATCTTCAGTTACTGGTTGCAAATATTTTTTGCTTATTGTTGATGATTTTAGTAGAAAGATGTGGGTGTACTTTCTTAAACACAAATCAAATGTTTTTAGTACATTTTAGAACTTTAAGTCTTTGGTTGAAAACGAGTCTGGCTGCGGTATCATTTCTCTTAGAACAAATAATGGAGGGGAATTTTGTTCTATTGCATTTTCCGACTTTTGTACTGAACATGGCATCAAACGCCAGTTCACCACACCCTACACTCCTCAGCAAAATAGTGTCGTTGAGCGTCACAATTGTACGATTGTTGAGATGGCTCGTTCTATGTTACAACACAGGAGTGTTCCTAATAAGTATTGGACCGAAGCAGTGTTTACTGCTGTTTACCTTCTTAATCGCTCCCCTACTCAGGCTGTCAAGCACAAAACCCCCCGAAGAGTTGTGGTCTGGTCGTAAGCCCAAGATCAGCCACCTGAAGATTTTTGGTTCTCTTGCATATGTTTGGATTCCAGATGCTAAACGCTCCAAATTAGATTCTAAGAGTCAAAGACTCATGATGACAGGGTACAGTGACAATCATAAGGCCTACAGATTGATAGATATCGATACTGATCATCTTATCTTTAGTCGGAATGTTGTTTTCGATGAAACTCGTGGACCTTTTATGTCTGCTTCTGAGTAGTATTTTGAGGAACAGTCTTCCAGTGTTCCTCTTCCTTTAGCACCCCCTGATGGGAGGGATGATACAGATTATGTTCTTCCTGAGGCACTTGATGCTGATCCTGTTGAGGCCCCTGAACATGATCCTCTTCCTACCTCTGCTGCTGCTCCTGAACCTCCTCCAACTCCTCCAGAGACCCAACCCAAATGGTGGGTTAAAACTATTAGTGATCTCAGGGATGATGAGCTCATAGAAGGTAGAGTTTCTAGAAATAAGAGCAAACAACAACCTACAGTTAATTTTGCTCTTATGGCTAACATTCATAGTGTCTATGAGCCTTAGACCTATTCTAAGGCTAACGGTATTTCTGAGTGGGAACAGGCTATGGAAGCAGAGTTCCAAAGTCTTCAGAAAAATCACACTTGGGTCCTTTCTGATCTTCCTTCAGGGAAGAAGCCCATTAGTTGCAAATGGGTGTACAAGGTGAAATACAAAGCTGATGGAACCTTAGACAAGTATAAAGCTTGACTTGTTACTCGTGGGTTCTCACAGAAAGAAGGCATTGACTATGATGAGACCTTTGCTCCTACAGCCAAAATGAGTACTGTACGACTTGTTCTTGCCTTAGTAGCGCAGTTTGGTTGGAAAGTCTATCAGATGGACGTTAAGAGTGCCTTTCTAACTGGTGATTTGCAGGAAGTGGTATACATGACACAACCCCCTGGGTTTAAGATTGTTGGTCAGGAACACAAAGTCTATAAACTTGTCAAAGCTCTCTATGGTCTAAAACAAGCCCCTCGGGCATGGTACATGAAGATTGATAGATATTTAATAGATCAGGGTTTTCAGCGGAGTCCATCAGATTCAAATTTTTATATTAAACATGTAGGTGACACTATACTGTTTATAGTTGTCTATGTGGATGATCTGATCATTACTGGTAGTTCAGAACATTTGATCACTGAAATCAAACAGGATTTATGTCATACCTTTGATATGACAGATTTGGGACTCTTGCACTATTGCCTCGGAATTGAGGTTTGGCAGACTGAGCACAGTATCTTTATTTCTCAATCCAAGTATGCCAGAAATCTTGTGGACAAGTTCAGAATGCAGGATTGTAAATCTACTCCCACTCCTATGGAACCCGGGCTTAAATTGTCAGCTCAATCCACTTCACCTGCTGTGGATGAATCTTTGTTTAGACAACTAGTTGGCGGTCTCATTTATCTTACTATCACTAGACCTGACATCAGTTTTGCAGTAAGCTACATATCCCGGTTTATGACAGCTCCCAAGGCTGATCATTGGACAGCTGCAAAGCATGTCCTGCGCTATGTAAGCGGTACTTCTGATTATGGCCTCTTGTACACTCGAAGTCCTGATACTACACTATGTGGCTACACAAATTCAGATTGGGCCGGCTCTGTTGATGATCGTAAGTCTACCGTTGGATATGTGTTTAATTTAGGATCTGGTGCTGTCACATGGACTAGTAAGAAGCAACAAGTGGTGGCTTTGTCTTCGACTGAAGCAGAGTATCGGGGAGCAGTTAAGGCAGCTTGTGAGGCAGTTTGGCTTCGGCGGATGCTTGCAGATATGCATGTTCCTCAATCAGGACCGACTCCTATATTCTGTGATAATCAGGGAGTGCTCAAACTGGCAAAGAACCTGGTCTTCCATGAACGAACCAAGCATGTCGAAACACATTGTCATTACATTCGTCAGCTGGTTAAAGACAAATCTATTAAGTTGTTGCATGTTCCTACTTTAGAGCAGTCTGCTGATATCTTCACCAAGTCTCTTGGTTCTGATAAATTTGTCAAATTCAGGGAGACTATTGGTGTTACTGATAGATTGAGCATTATGGGAGGGTATTAGAATATTTCTAATATTATATTGTTTCCTTAATGCTCTCTGCTATTCTTTTAGATAGTTGCTATTTTGTTGTATCTTCGATATTGTATATATGAGCTTAGTGCTCTCTATAAAATGCATTCAATATATAAAAAATAATTCTTCCATATTTTTAGCTTTTGCTACTTATTTATTAAGTTGAATGAATATCTTGGTAATCTTTTTATGCTCAAATTTTTGTAGTATGCTACCAAAGTATAGGTGGATCTTTGGGACTAATGAAAGTGGCATACATATGGATCCATATGGAATCACATTAAGGAATCTTGGCATCCATTGGTGAAAAAACATAGGGTTTGCTTTTACAATTGTGGATTGGTTTTTATTTTAAGTTGTGTGGATTCTTCCTTTCCAAATTGTCTAGATTTATTAAAAGAAATCGCATGTTTGTGTTGAAAATTGCACCTCTTTTTTGAAAAACCTTGGGGTTATTTTTTGGTAAAATTGCAAGGGTTTATTAATAAAATTGCTATAGATTTTTGTGTGCAAATCATGCACCTTTTATTCTTTGGAAAGCACACCAATTTTCCATACAATTGCAGCGGACTTTTTTTAAAACTTGAGGGTTTTGGAGCTAGTTTTTTATTAGTTTGGTGGCTAGGGTTAGAGTTTGATGGTAGACAACAATGTTTTTTTGAGTGGTTTAAAAACCTATTGGCTAGGGTTTTAGCACTTTTGTTCTAGGTGTTTTCCACAATCTTTTGAAGTTTTTTTTAACTAATTTTTTTTAGTGGCTAGGGAATGAGGGTTTGCTCTATTCTACAAGCTAGGGATTGGAAAGTATTTTGTGGAAGGTTTTGTCCATTGCTAGGGAAAAATATCTCGAAGGTATTTTGCTATTAAGGGTTTTATTGCAATAGGAAGACATTGTTTCATTGAGGAAAAATGGCCTTTTTACCCAAAATCATGTTGGCAAGTAACTAGACATTTCTGGTAATAATTAACTATATGTGGAAGTATCATATGCTGACAATTTTTTAGTGTAACTAGGACAAGTTTGATAAATGTGGTATAGAAGTAGCAATGTTGATTAAATTTTTTGTAATAATTGAAATGTTTCCTAAAGTCTAGACAAGTATGACTTCAACTGAAATTTGGAAACATCTATGAGAGTCACATAAGACTTTAGACAAGGGCAGAGCCTTATGCTTGAAAAATATGCTATTTTTTATCACAATGGATGTGACAAAGTCCTTGCAAGGGCATTTATTCAAGATCAAGGACATCATAGATTAGTTGTTAGCCATTGGTCAGGAAATGGAAAAAGAGGACACGGTAGTAATTGAGATGAAAAGCTTACCACATGTGTATGAACATTTTATTGAGACACTCAATATCATCTCTAAGTATGTTGACTTGAAGTTTGAAGAGCTATGCAATGAGTTCTTACAACAAGAAAAATAGAAGATAGTTCAACAATAGTAATGAAATAGAGGGTGAGCATTAGGTAGGAATTTGTAGCCGTCATTGATTGCAAAACATTGCACGAAATGTCCCCTAACGGGGACGGCTAGTCATTCCTAAAACGCCTAGGGGATGCCAAAACGTGCCCAATCCGTCCCCGAAACGAATAGGTGTCCCCTACACATTCAGATGATTTTTGGCTTTATAAAACCAAAAAAAAACATTTGTTTTTAAAATTCTTGTTGCCAAAGCGGCAATGTGGGGGATCCACAAGGTTCGAATTTGTGTCCGTAGGCAATAAAATTCAAATGAATTTAGGCATGGGAAAAAAATTGGCAAAAAAAACCACGATTAAATATGTTTAAAATTTTAATTTAAATAAAAATAAATATATCAAATTTTATATATTTTGTCTATTGAGTATAATGGTAATAACAGCATTTACATCATATAATGTTTATCTTCGAGAGTATTATCACAAAAAACTATAGAAGCTCCTGATAAGGAGAGCAGTTTATGGAGACCTTGATTCAACTATAGCTGAAGATTATACATTGAAAACCAGATAAAACTAACTACTGGAACTGATCATATTTCATTGTTTCTAAGATCAATCCATGCACTCCAGCCACTGGACCCTTCCATTCATTTAAGGATTCTATCATTTTGCACATGTATGCTGTAAGGATGAGCTGGTATAGGTACTCTGGGCCTCTGAGGATTGGCAGGAGGAGGTCTGGCTGCTACTGGAGTAGCTTGGATTGGATTAACTCTTTCTTTCTTTGCTTTGTCCAACAGTTCATGCAGCTTCTTTTTGAGTTGAGCCAAAGTATGATCAAATGATGATGTCTTAGTATTGTCCTGGACTTAGGTATATCCATAGGCAGCCTCCTTTTTGTGTATCTGGGCAGCATTGTAATGTCCCTTCTTATTCTTCTTATGTATTTTCCTGCTAAACCGATGTTAGTAGAAAATATTACACAATATTTACATGACTCTTACTCTATTCAAAGTTAGTAAGGGGGGATTTGATTCTTAGGGGCTGCCTCTAGGTCAGGCTTCACAAAATTCCCGATTCTCGGCTTGAGGGATATAACATCCACTTTAAGCAATCGGGCTATCGGCGCGTCTTCCCATAGAGCGCTGCCCATAAGAATCTCTTAGAAGCAATAAATGCTCTTCAAGCCTACGCATATGCATTTGACTGGTATCGCATGAGATTATACAATCTCGAGACTAGGGAAACTATAACAATTTCATCTAGCCCCCTCCAAATATAGGAATCCATCTCTAATGAATATAAGATTCATTCTATATGGTATCTATATCATCATCCTTAGTGAACATATAAATGTACAAACACTAATGTTGATTATAAAGTCATAGTTTTAGATTTATCTATAAAAGAAATACAAAATTACCCAAGAATGTATTGATTAAGAATTCTCATAAGATATATATATATATATCAATAAAGAATTTTATTTATATTAAATGACATACCGAAAAATGAATATCTTGGTGAAAGCCTTTATCTTTTTACTCACTGTGATCGCCTGTTCTCTGTTTCTCCCCCTGCTGTTCCCTTTTGGGCATTTTAATATGTATGTGGGAGGGGGAGTCACATCCCCTCCACACAGAGTCGCCACCCCTTAGGGGCTGCGACTCAGTCGCACCACCTAAGGTGTGACTTATTCTTTATACCGTCGACTGCCTAAATTTAAAACAGTCTCCCGCCATAGTTTAATAATAATATATATTATAGTATATATTATATATATACTATTATTAACAATTATATTTTAATAATAATATTTCTAAATGTTATTAATATATTATTAATAATGTTTAATTTATTAAAATGGCAACATTGTTTAATTATTATTGATGAATCATAATTCCCTTTTAATAATGATATTAATTTAAAACAAAGGTAACAATATTACCAATCTTTTGATTAATACAAATTATACTTAGTTGTAAGAATTTTTAGAACACATATATTTTGTAGGAGATTTAATTGAGGGGCATCACAAGCACCTTCATTCAATAGATCGACAAACTTCTTTTCTTCTATCTTTAGTATTAGTGTTACCTGCATAGCAACATTGTGGTAAATGAGTCTCCGAAGAGACTCAGTAAGGAATCTGGCTCTACAAATGACCCAAAAAATAACAGCAGAAAGTGCAGACCAAAAAATATTGCTTTAGTTTTTAAGGCCCAAGAATGTACCAGTAAGGATATGCAATAAGCTGAAGTTAAGATGCAACTGGAAACCAAACAAACCCCAGACCTCTTTAGGAAATAAGCAATCAAAGAATATATGATTAATAGTTTCAAAACCTTTACAGACCAAGCAAATGTTAACATCTCCATTAGGCTTCTTAATAGGTAATTTATGCAGAAAGAGACACCACATGAAGCAGATTATCCTGGGTTCCACAGGTCTATGCCATAAAACCAAGAGGTGTTTAGCCCATTCAAAGGGTTCCAAGCTAAGGTTCCAGCGGGAGTTGAACATATTACTATTTAATTTTTTAATGTTTATTATGAAGTTTTACGTATTAAATAAAAATATGTTAAAAAATTTATATATTAAATAAAAAATATTACAATTATAAATTTAATTTAATATCTTTTAAATATTTAATTATTAGGCATTCAATAAAAAACAACTCAAGTTTATATATATATATATAGAAAGCCATTAAATTTAAAATTATATTTTAAATCAGAAAACAAAAATAAAAGTAAAAACTAAAATTTAAATATTAAAAAATATTAAATTTTATATTGATTTGGATATTTATATTTGATAGACCATGATTTTGATGTTTGAGACTATTGTTATAATGCTGTTATACTGCTGCTATAATCATTTATGTTGTTATACTACTGTTGTAACTCGTGAATCCATGATTTATTTTCATATTGTCTTGTTGTTATCATCTCTCTCTCTCTCTCTCTGTATATATATATATATAGATATAATTGTATACTGCCATCCCCTATTTTTGGCCCTTTAGGAATGTCCCAGAAACGTGTCGCCCGTCCCGTCTCCGTCCTCGAAATGCCATGGAACATAGATTATTCCCGATGTAAAAAAGTAACAAATTGCAATTTGAGATTGATGTAAATATTTAGATATGTTCTTGTGTTATAAATGTTGAAGCACATGGAAAAAATAAACCGTCTGGTGTAGCTGGAATTGGTCTGGTATGATAAATTTAGGTGACGATGGATGCTACAAAAGCAAAATCTGTACTTATGAACTCATCTAGTTATTTACATTATTCAAATTATATGGATTCTATAATTATGGATAATGAAGATAAATTAAAAAGTTGACATTCGGAGCATGTCAACTTTCAAAATTTTAATTGAGTGCATTAGTTGATTAGTTTATGATTAAATACTGATTTAACATTATGTCCATACATAATTGACAGGAAGTTGGAAATGTGCCTTATGTTGTTGATAATGGAGCTGGGAGGTTTTGCAAATCACCAAAAGAAATAGCTAAAATTGTTGCTAGTTGGTTTGGTCCGAAGGCTGACGAACTGAAGAAGATGTCACAGAATGCACTAAAACTTGCCCGACCTGATGCAGTATTTAAGATTGTTCATGATCTTGATGAGTTAGTTCGTCACAGAGATGTTCTGTCTAAGTTTGCGTTACCTTTAACTTGAACTTTCATTTACTGTTTTAAAATTCAAGCATTGGTTTTGTTCCTCTTCAATTTTGACTTGATATATTATTTTCATTTATTCATTTTCTGGTTAACAAGTTAAAAGGAAGAGAAGTAGTTCCCTTGCTACAAGAGGCATTCATCTAAGCAATTCAAACAGTTGTGCATTGTTAAAAAGTATGCTTAGCAATCACTCATGCGTTATCCATGGTTAGGAATGAGTGTATGTGTTGCCAACATTTTGAAAGTCAAACATCACAATCAGATGTTGCATTTTCTTTTTTTTCTTTTTTCATTATTCCATTTATGATTCAGGTCTCATTCCTGAACTGACGAATAACATATCCTAACAAATCTTTACACATGCATCTCTGGTTTGCCATTGTTTCATTCAATTTGGACAAAAGTCATGATAAAGATCGGAATAATCTTTTAAGGTTTGAAGGCATCTCTATCAAAAGATGGGCCATGATTGCTATTTCTGAAGAAATATCGGGACCACACCAAAAAACAGGATGTTAAATCGGTTGAGCAATTTAACTCGTCGCAAATTACCATTCTATGTCATAACACATGGCGTCTCTGTCATATAAATCAGTTGAGCGGCAGAATTATTGGGGAATTCGTATTCTATGATTTCATTTCATATGTTTATGTTGACATCAATCTTATGCGACTTAAAAATGGGTGCTTGATTGACCCTTTACAAGAAAGTTTATAATGCTCAACTACTTGGATTGTGGGAGTTCGCATGTTTAACAATACCTGACAGCTGATACTGAAGCTTTCGGATTGAGTTTTGTTCATGAAGTGCCTTCCAGTGACAAGTGTATACAGAGATCTATTGTTGATTGCAGAGGTGCCTGTATTGATAATTTCATAAGCGTACAATGATTCACCATTCTGACAAGAGAGCAAAAGGGACAACTTTTTTTATAGAGCTATAAAGCAATCAACTCTTCTTTATCCTCGTATTATAATTCTAATTACATAAAAGTGGGAAGCTCCTTTATCGATATAGATATAAAGTTTATACGCTTTCTAAACATACCTGAAATACCTGGATAAATCCGCGCATTAATGTCATACACCTAGAATATACTTTTGAAGAGTGGTCTAGCAGTAAGTTGGAGTGCTTACCACAGTTACTAACACAATTGTACCTGGTTTTAGGTGATATTTGTTTAATTATGGAGTTTAAACCACCCCAAACTTTGTACTAATGGCAATTGCGTATGTCAAACTAGTTTTTCTAAAACTTCGAGACCGTTGATGATCAATAAATGATGTAATGGTGGTAAAAAATTTAGGAATAACATTAAAAAATCATAAATACATTAATTAGCAAGTTTGATAAATTTTTTTTTTCCATGTAAACTATCAGAATGATCTAGTATAACTGTGTAATATACTGTCTAATATTGTGAACATTTTACTTCTGTGACAACAAATGTTGTACTTTGTGTACAATCCACATGGTGACAATGCATATGCATTGGAGTATTTCATATTATATGTTTATTCTATGATAAATGTAAAAGACAGACACAATAAATACCTTATATTTTATCAACTATTGTATCATTTGTGTTGGATATAAAGATTAAAATATAATAAGATTTGTGATTACCAAATGGTATTGAAATCATTTAAGTTGCATATAAATTATATTTTAAATAATAATATGATGTTTATTTGTTTAACTAGTAGAGATTTCATGATAAATATTTGTTTAAATCTTTAAAAATTTATTTTAAGAACACTTTTCACTAGACGTGCTAATGTTGCAAGCTATGTGATGAATTAAACCTGCATACTATTAGTCATAAATAGATAAGAAGATCATATCACATTTCTAACAAATAAAGGTCCTATGCAATTCCATATAATATCTTCATAGTCATGTTGTGCCTCCCTAGATTTTTGGCATATCATATAGTCTCATCCATCAAATTGAGGCTACATTTTGGCTGGTATTAAAAGATTCTTTGTTATGATTATTGTTTAAGTCGAATGTTCCATTTAGTTCATTGGTCAAGCAACAATATTTATGGGCAACAAAATGATGTTATTTATTTTATTTGATGAAATTATGCTATTTATTATTATCATAATAATGGAAAAATTATTTTTAAAAAGATGTGTGGATTACAATTATGTTTTGAAGTTGTGTATATTAGATTTAGCTTGAGAAAAGAAAAGTATTATGCACCTTTAAAAGGGAAAAGCAACATAGAAATATATAGCTTGGATTCCCACCGCTATTTGCTAAATTCCAATCTAAAATAGGCTTCCAAGTGGTAATTGATTTATTTCTTCATTTTGTTTTGTTCATCTAGTTAGCAGTCATGTATATGTTAATGTATATTGCTGAGGCTAGCTAAGGGAGAAGATCAACCAATACAAACTCGAGAATATGATCAAGAGGTATCATAGTGACCACACTTTAGCCTTGGCACAATAAACAACCATAAGGTAATGAAGTAAGGGGAACCCAAACATTTAATGTATTAAGTATTTTATCAATGATCCAAAAACGAGGAGGTGGACATTGAACTTCTAAAGCCACCTTGCTAGATTGCATTAACCATAACTTTTATATAAATTTAATATCATTTATCAATTGAATTGTTTACAAGTAGATTTTTTATTTTTCTAAAAATAGAAAAAAGAATATTATATCAATTGAAGCTAAACTCTACTAGAGAATTGGAGCCATTTTTAAAGTAATGTTGTTTCAAGAATATTTTTTTAGGTTAAAAAGGCTTATTCTCTTGTTTAAAAGAAAAATAAATACTTGAGGGTCTTAAATGCACCTTGAAAAGCACATTTATGAAACTCTCAAAATAAATAATGTTTTTATTAATAGGAAACTTTGGCAAATAATATATTGGGTAAAGGGGATAAGCTTAACCTTCAAAATGGTGGTCCAAAGTATTTGAAATCTTCTACACAAAGTTTGAGTATAAGAGTGTTGTACCCAACCTAAAAATTTGAAACTCAATTGCATTCTTAGGCTACTTGTTCTTTCCATTAATAAATTGGCATCAGTTATGTTGAGATCAATATATAATCATTTTAATTATGTAAAATGTGTTATGCCTCAAGCTTATAGTTGACATGGAGTTATGAGTAGTCAACTTGTGATTACTTTAGCCCTTAAATATTATATAATCAGTTTCTAATCATATAGAGGTTTTGGGTTTGTTCTAGGGGTTATAACTAAGCATCTAAGTTGGCCTAGGTGATAGCCAAGGCACAATTAGGTATATGTAAGAGCTAGAGCTAACTATTGTCATGTGGAGTATTGAGTTCTTATTGAATAATATTGGAGGTATCTATTAGAGCATGCATATTAGTTGCTTTAGGCACACTTGAATATGTTTCTTCAATTAATTATGCACATGCTAGATAATATTTCCATGCATAATTAAAGCACATCTTTGCACATTCATGCTCTAGCTTAAGTTCACTTAGTGATTCTAAATTTAGCTCGGTCTAATTTAGTTAGGCTCTAGTTTGCATATTGTGCATATCATGCACCTTTGGTTTGCATATCTTAGCTTTAGTTTGGTAATTTTAGTTCGAGTTAGCTTTTTATTTTTAATACAATTATTTTTTATAAAAGCAATTGAACTCTTCATTGTAATTATCTTGCAAATTGCAATCCTTTTACTTTTGAGGAACATATTAGTTATGTTTTTTGCTACCCTTGCTTGTGGAATGTGTTTTCGTTTGTTGTTTGATCCTAAATGCTTATGTTGCAAACTTCAACATGGTATTAGAGCTTGATTCAACAAACCCCTTCTCAAAATTTGAAGGTTTCTTTTCTCAGTAGTATTGCAAGGTCTCTAAGTTTGCCTTTTTTGTGTGAATTTGGCTTTGGACATTTTTTGCCTATTTTTTGGAGTTCCCTAGACCTAACAATTGTGCTCGTAGTGGGCCAAAAGCCTAAAATCCATTGTCGTTTCATCAAAATATGAGAAGTTGATTTTTTTTTTGTTCCTTTTAGCCGAGGACACAAAAATGAGGCAAAATTTGGGGGTAACTGAAAAATTTGGGAACTTTGGCGCAAAATTGATCTCACCATTGAGCTTAGAACACCCAAAAACCCTTAAATCCATATAAAATTTGCCAGATTTGGATAATTTCAAATTTTTAGATTTTTTTTGTGCTACATGCTTTACGATGTGGACTAGTACCAACATTGATGCGGCCCCAGTCAACATTAGTTAAAAAAAATTTAAGCACTGCAAAAAAAAATACTAAAGTTTTTTTAGAAAATTCTTTGATGTTTTTATAAAGTTTTATATAAAACTTTAGCAAATATTTTTCAAAGTTAAAAATTGAGGACAACATACTTTTTTTGTTGCACATGCAACATACTTTCTATTGGCATCACCAACAGTCAACTTTTGACCGCCAATTTTAGTACTATTTTCCAATTTAGCAGACCGCTATATTTAGCAAGCTCTGCCAACTTTAGTCAAGGTTGGAGAATATTCCAACACATTTGAAGGGAATATTATGATGACCAATTTATTCAACAAGAGGAATCTTTGTTTACCAGTGAATTAGAATATTCTTAGACAGATTGGCAACCATCAAGTTTTTGCTCACAGTTTTTTGTTGAGTAGTTTGATTTGTCAAAAGAGTAGTTTGTGTGTTTTTGGTCATAACTTGCTCATCCAGTATCAAAATTGCACAAACAAGAGATCAGTGGAAAGATGATCCCAAGCTCGAACCAGTGTAGGTTATTATTCTAATTTTATTGTATTGTTGCATTTATTGCAAATCAAGTTCAAACCTTGTTTTTTCACTTTCAAGGGTGTAACTTTTGCATACAAACACTATTTTTTGCAAAGGAAAAGGCAAGAGAAAGGTGTTCAAATGCTCTTTCTAGATCTGTAGTTTATTTCATCAAAAAAATTACCAAATATATATGACCAGTGTAATGCCTTGCTAGGAAATCTAAGAGAAATTAACCTAACACATGCTACCAAGTTTACAAAATAATTTTTTTTCTTAAGAGTTTACAATTGATAACACTGTAGAAGCAATATAACATAAGCCAATACATACTCACAAATGTTACTCATTTACATATTTCAAATCCCAAGGGTTCCATTACGTAGAATTATGTATGTTAAATAATTACGAAGAATAACTACCACTACTAAATTTCACATGTGCAATTAAACAATAAGTACATGATCAAATAAATGTGAACATAAATACAATTGATATCATAAGGTATACACAATAACCAAAATCCACTACACAAGTTGCAGGGTATGTAATAACAACCAAGTACCAAGTACAAGTACAATACATGAAATATCTCACTTTTGATACACTAATACACTTGATACAAATATAAATATCATAAGAAAGATATGAACAAGCCTCCAGTGAAGAACAATAGGAAGGTAACAACAACAAGGATCATCCAACACCAACACAAGGATGTCAGAATCTCAAATGGTAAAAGAATCACTACCACCCAACCTCGTGGAACAAAAGGTCGACTCTCACTGTGTTGAGGAGATAACAACATACCCCACTTAGCTATCAAACACCAAAATCAACCACAATAAAAACTAAGAAAGGGATCTTGAAAGCTCTCTATCTCAAAAAGGTACAACACCAACTACAAAGATAATACATACTCATATAAAATTTAATCTGAACATACAAGTCTAATATCATACCTATATAGTCATAAAAAAAGTAGTCTGAAATACAAGAGAGTTATATGTCTAAGTTTTGTTTCAAGTTTTCAACTACTAGGCATCTAATAGGCGTACAAATTCTCATAGTTCCTAGCGTAGAAACTCAGGCTCTGATATGAAGTTTATTCATTATTGATTTTAAACTCTTAAGAAAAATCAAAATATTTTGTAAACTTGGTAGCATGTTTTAGGTTAATCTCTCTTGGGTCCTTGGTGGGGCATTACAACTAAGCTTCTCATGTCTAAGGGGTTATGGCCTTGTTTGGATAAGAATCAACCTCCATTGCAATGTCCATTCGAGGTTCTACAACACATATTTTAGAATGGATGAGGCTATAGGTTTGATATCTTTACATGTTATAGACAAATTCATTTTCATGTAGAGGGTTGCATGACTCCTCAGGCTATGTGGACTAAGTTTCATGATCTTTTTGCCACCATCAATTAGTTTTAGACAGAGTTGACTACTTTGACACCTAATTCTTTTTCATTTATTGAATATTTCTTGATGAAATTCAAAACACTACGACCATTGTTATAGGGTTGTGGTAAGAACAAAACAAACACCAAGTGCATGGGTAAATGCACAAAGATGGGGGACCAAAAAGGGGTATAAGATGCCACTTTTTTTTTGAAATCAAAAAACTTTGAACTTTGACGAGAAATCAAAGATAGTTAGACTCAAAATTTCAAGATGCGACAGGAACAAGAGTTGTACTTTGAATCTAGTTTCTGAACTACTAATTTATTTTGAAAATGGTGGAGATTAATGCCCTCAAAAAGGGGAAGCACAAAAAGTGATCCTATTTTTTGTGAAAAGACATAACACAGCGTCTCCAGTGACAAGTTAGCTACCACCACATAGTTTATCTTTATTTATTTATTAATTTTTTTATGAATGTGTGATTTTTTACAAATTTCAAAGTGGACACATCTTGAAAACGTGAAATTTGTGTGTGCTCCTCCTAGAAATCATTAAAAAGTAATTAACAATCAAAACTTCTTCTTTTTTAAAGTGTGTAGAATGGGGTCTAGTTTCTAAAAAAGTAACTTGTTTTAAAATTCGACAAACAAGCCAAAATCTAAGCCCAAAATACTACACGTTATTTTTTGAAAAAAATAGACACGCTTACAAAAGAAATTAGGGATGAAAAGCTTAACAAAATTAGAAATCAAAATAAGTTATATGGTTAGATAGTTAACAGAGAGATCTAAAACATTATGTAGTTTGATTTTGTTGTTGTTTAACCTCGTGCAAACTTGACGGGGAGCACACACGAAAAAATGTGAATTATTTGTATATTTGTTGGAAACCATGTCTCAAGCTTGTTTGAATCCTCCAAGCCTTTGGGTTTGATGCTCAAGGAAAATCCAAGCCTTAGGCTTGGTAGATCCCAATGGAGTTAAAAGGGTATACACCCTATTTGGCATGTACCATATTTGGCAATAAAAATACGCAAACAAACTTCTAAATGTGGTGTGAACCGTATATGGCACACGCCAAATGTAAAAATCCAACATTTCATTGAGAAAATGGTATGCACCATGGAGTTTTCTCAAGGGGTGTTGCCCCTCGACCCTACTGGGAGCGTTTCCCCTAGACCCCCACAAGGAGCGCTACCCCCATTCAATAATTTGGGGGAAAATTTCACTGATAAAAGTGGGGAAAAGTTAACTTCCAACTCTGATTAGGCTCCATATAAAAACATTAGGGTTTAGGGGAAAGAGGGGGAAGATCGAGAGAAGGAATAGAGGGAGAGAGATAGGGGTAAAGAGAGGGACAAGGGAGAAATAATTTAGGGTTGATGGATTATGGTTATAGGTTTTAGAGAGAGAGAGAGAGAGAGAGTTTAGGGTTGATAGATAATGTTATTTATCCTTTCTACCCTCTTCTCTCCCCCTCTTCCCATCTTCTCTCACTGTCTCACTCTCTCCCTAATCTTCCTACCTCTCTCTACCTATCTCTCTTTCTCTAAACCCTAAAACTTTAATCCTTTTTCTCTTTTCACATCTATTTTATCCTCTCTCACCCTCTCCCCATTTCTATTCTCTCCCTCTTCCATACCTCTCTCTCCATCCATCCCCTACCACTCTTTCCATCCATACCCTCTCTCTCTCTCTCTCCATTTCCCCTGATCTTACTCTCTCCCTTTGTAATGTCCCCGCTATATGGGTTCATGTTGACTAGCCCTTTGACGAATATACCTGCAACATACGTTAGTACTCCAACAAGAATATATATAAAAAATTTAATAAAAGAAAGTAATATCTAATTATTACAAATTATATGTAAGTAAAATATAAGTTCCTAATTCCTAAATTAATCCCCTTCTTAAGGAGAGACTATGATCAGATACTTAGCCCATGGGGGAGTGCTTCCTAGGGTTCTAGTTGTCTTATTCAACTTCGAAAAACTCTCCATCTATGTACCATCTCCTCACATACTTTCTCTCTTTAAGACCTTATGGATAATCAATCTTGATATATCCATCCTTCCTAAGAGAGTGCTCTTTGTCATCCTAGGCCTTATGGATAACCGTTCTGGGTGTATCTATCCTTACATATGCATATGTTTTAAACCTTTTAGTATACTGACATTCAGAGATTAAGTATCTTTGCCTTAATTCCTGAATAGGAATTTATAGTTACAGTGAACCCCACTATCCTCTGGTGCTTGTAACAACAGGTGCCTAGAGTATTATTTCTCTGAAAACAAAGACTTTCCTTTATTATCTCTTCTAAGCCTTTTGTTACAAGATTCTGATATCTTATATCTATATTGATACTATGTTCAACATATATAGTTAAATATTATATTTCATTTATAGATATTGTGACTAGGCTCATAAAAAAGGTTGGTGTGGTCTGTCTTATATATGTTCTTCACTCTAATTTGTTGGCTCCCATGTTATTGCCAATTATTATCTTGTTCAAATTTTTCTGGAATCACTTAATTTGTTTTTATGTTGAACCAAAGAGTGATGGATGCTTGTTGCTGATTGAGATAATGATTTGGCTTTTCCTTTGATTATGTTCCTTTCATTTTCTATGTTGAACATTAAAGACTAGACTCTTTTGACTTTTTGTTGCTTTCCTATATTGTTTGCTGACTCAGATGATGATTTGTCAGATTTGTTATGTCTTTTTTCTGTTGTCTGAATAATAAGTCCTGGACGAATTAGTAAAAAGTAAGGATCAATATCTTTAATCCTTTTCTTATGTGCTAAACTGTAATATTATTTATCTTTTCCCTACTGAGTATATATTCACAAGTGAATGTTGTGAGTTATGAATGAATTGATTTATATTTTTTTATTTTTGTTGATGCCCCTCTTCCCACACACCCTGGGTTTATTTTATAGGTTGGTTGGTCAAGTAAAGGTCACGACCAGTCTATGGGTCATAACCCATTGCTACTGATGCCTTCTTTATAATAATAGATTACACTTTATAATAAGACTATATCAGTCTTTATTAATATTTGTATGTTATTTATTTTTGTCTCTATAAATATATACTTATATATATACATATTGGAATATATATCTATATATTATAAATAATGACTATTGAAATATCACACACACACACACACACACATATATATATATATATAAATTGATAATAAATTTTTTTGATTATGGAAAATAGGTTTTGAAGGGACTCGAAACCCTTTACATGAAGAATCGCAAGATAGACAATGACAACCCACAAGATGGAACATGACAAAACCTAGACGAGGGTTTCAACATCAGGCTCCCACAACCCAGAACAAACAAATATCGAGAAGAGCTCCGAGCAAACCCAACCAAAAGAAAGTCCTAAGATTTAGGATTTTCCTTTGGCACCCTTCTGATGGGACCGAAGGGTCATATCAAAAGATGATGAAGATCTCTTGGAATGTTTACCTTTAACCTTGAACAAACCTTCTTCAACCATAGCAACCACATTCTGCCAATCCAATGAGTCCAAAACAATAGAAACAATCCCCCTAAGGGGGCAACACACTACAATAAGGCAACTGTTTGAGAACAAGAGCTAGAAAGAGGGACAACTCTAGCAGAAGAACTTGCAGAAGAAAACCCAACATCTAACCCTGCAAAAGAACCAATAGGAGAAGACCTGACATCAACAGAAGGGGGGGGCCCACAGGCAAAAAAGAAGGAATCTACTCACACACAATTGAAGAAGGAGGAGCAACAACATCCACAGTTGCACCAGCAATAGGAATAGAACCAGGAGGAGGAGGAGAAACTTGCCCAACCACCTGCGAAAAGCTCTAGGGTGAGGAAACTTTATCCACCGTATAGTGCTGAGAAGAGACACACTGAGAAGAGACACCCTGCCACCATGAGGCAGTCCTAGTAAATTTCTAAAGATCACAAAGATCATAAACATGACCAGTCTTGAAGCTTCTTCTGCATCTGAAAGGGAGGCCTTCATAGTCCAAATGTTGAATCCAACTTCTAGCATTAGGGGTAGAGAGTTTGATCATTGTAGGAAGACCATTAGAGATATCCAAATCCACCAAAATGCGGGCATAAGTGTAGTAAAGAAAGTCAGACGATTTCTCATCCACCAAAATAAAATCCCCAATAGCATCCCCCACATTTTTGAGAAGAGAATCAACCCAAAGATGGAGGAGGAGATTAAGCAACCTAACCCAGATGGATAACTTATTAAAGGATTTAGAAGAGTGGGAGAACTCAGGGTGCCAGGGTTTCAACATCAACATGAAGCAGCCATCCTAGCTGAATTTTTTTCACAAAGAATCGTTATCCTATCCACAACATTTTCAAATTTAGCAACAAAAAAACCCTTAGCCATAGGGAATATCTGAATTGCACCAGTGATAAGGGGCTCCCAATGCTTGGAAATCCAAGAATGTAAATTGGGCAAGCAAGGCCAGTGACCCTTAAATCTGCAGATCAGGTCATGCGAAGAAAAAATAGGGGTGACAACATCAATCTCAGATATTGTTTCCTCCTCCAGTTCCACGACAATATTTTTGGAAATAGGGAAAGCACTGCAAATAGCAGTCTTCCCTGAAGCTGGAATAAGGGCCACGATTGAGGGACCCTGCCCCAAGGTCGTAGGATCCATGACTACGGGTGAAACAAGGGAAGCCACCACACTAACCTGATGGAAATCTAGAGCAGAGGCAACGACAACAAGAAAGGGAGTCCTTGGGGCACCAACTGTAGCAGTAGCGGCAGCAGAAGGAACTAAATAGGGAGCCCTAGGGGTGCCTGGAGAAATGACGATGGTTCACACGAGAGACATAGAAGGAGTTCTTTGTTTAAACCATTGTATATTTGATAATAAATGTTCTGGATATACATAAATAGGAATTTGATTTATTATGCATATGATTATAATGCATGTATCTATTTAATTAATTTACAAATATGGTCTAGGATAATGAATTACAATGGAAAGGTTGACAAATGACAAATATGAAGTTTTATTGTCATTAGTCAAGGGTCATCACAGTCCCCTCATCTTAATTTTACTTGTCCTCAAGAAATTTAATAGCTTATTATTTCTCCCAAGTGGCATATTCATTGGGTAGTCCCTTCCATGTGATTAAAAACTCAGTAATAGTTCTATTTCTTAGTTTCCTTTCTCGAGTATCAAGGATAATTTCTGGTTCCAAAATGAGTTGTCCGTCATCATCAAGTGGTGGTAATTCTATACATGGCTCCACCTGCTAACCAAGAACCTTTTTAAGTTTGGAAACATGAAACATGTTGTGGATCTAGCTCTTCTCGAGAAGCTCTAGTTCATATGCTACTTTGTCAATCTTTTGTAATACCTTGTATGGCCCATAGAATCGAGGCTAGAGTTTCCCTGACCTAGTCTTCTTAATTGAAGATTTTTTGTATGGTTGTAATCGTAAGAATACCAGACCCCCGACTATGAATGTCCTTTCTATGTGGTTCCTATCAACATAGATGTTTTGTTGGTTATGGGCCAACGGTACATTTTTCTTCAGGGTTTTAAGAATATCTATGCTTTGTTGAACAAAATATTGTGCACTTGGTACTCTACTCTCAAGAGGATTAAAGTTCTGAAAGAGGTGGCCTCATACCCATATAGGGCTTTGAAGGGGCTCATCCCAATAGACATATGATGGGTGGTATTTTAGAAATACTCCCCTAAGCGAAACCATTTAATCCAAGTTGTTTGCTGACCAGTGACATAATTCCTCAAGTATCCTTCTAACCATTTATTTACTATTTCTATTTGCCCATCCATTTGAGGATGGTAGCTTGTGCTAGGGGTTAGAGTTGTTCTGGCCAATTGGAAGAGTTCCGGCTAGAAATGGCTTAGGAATTTTCTATCTCTATCACTGATAATATTCTAAGGGAGACCATGGAGTCAGAATACTTCTTTGAAAAAAAGACCTGCTATCTGATGTGTCGTGTATTCTATAAAGAATGAAAAAAAGTGGGCATACTTTGTGAGTCTATCCACTATCAAAAAAATGATATTTTTCACATGAACTCTAGGTAATCCAATTATGAAATCCATTGTGATACTTTCCCATTTTTGGCTAGGAATGGGTAACGACTATAGTAAGCATGCAGGGTGTGTTTGTTCTATCTTATTTTGCTGACATGTCTTATATTCTTGTGCATATCTCTGGACATATTTCTTCAATCCCTTCCATGAATATTTTTCTCTAATATGTTTGTATGTCTTCAAGTACCCTTGATGGCCAGATAAAGGGTTATCATGATACTCTTTTAGGATCTTGCTCTTTATTTTTAACTGAGGAACTAGGAATACTCTCCCTTTGTAAAATATGACATCATCCTAGATTTTGAAATCTTCATTGGGTATTCTTCCCTCTAAAATCTCACCATCTTGGGGGTCTTTGGCATACTCAACAATGATATCTCCCTTCCACTCTCTTGAAATGTCGGTAATAATATTGAGGTTTGGGACATCTAGATAATGTATCTGCAACTCCATTATTTATCCCTTTCACATATTGTATATTAAAGTCATAGGCCTAGATCTTGCTTACCCACTTGATAATTAAGATCTTTCTATTCAATAAGAAGTGTAGGTTGTTATGAACAATTTTGACAATGAATTTTCCACAGACTAGGTACTGTCAAAATTTGGCTATGACGGCCAATATTTCTTTATCATATATGGAATAATGTTTTTCTGGCTCTATGAGCTTGCAGTTCTCAAAAGTGATTAGATGATTCTATTGTATGAGAGATGCTCTGATCCCTTCCCTTTATGCATCACATTGTAACTCAAATGAAAATGTAAAATCGGGAATGGCCAAGACTGGACATGAAATCATAGTCTCCTTAAGTTGTTCAAAAGCTTGTTCTACCTTGTCATTCTATGTAAAAGCTCCCTTCTTGGTCAAGTCAGTGAGAGGGGCAGAAATCTTGGAGAATCCTTTTACAAAACATTTGTAATAACTACACAACCTCACAAATCCCTTGAGTTGGGGTAGGGTTTTAGGTTTTGACCATTCCTTTATGGCTTTGATATTCTCTTCATCTACACTCACTCCTTATGCATTGATTTTATGCCCCAAGTATATAATCTCTTCTAATACAAACTCACACTAGATTTTGGCATATAAAGACTTTGTTTCTAGGATATTCAAGACTTCTTCAACATGTCGAAGATGCTCTTCCCTTGTCTTCCTATAAATAAGTATGTCATCAAAGAATATGAGTAGAAACTTCCTCAATTGTTTCCTAAAAATATGGTTCATGCATGATTGGAAGGTTGTTGGGGCGTTGGTGAGAACAAATGGAAGGACTAGAAATTCAAAATGTCCATAGTGACTTCTAAATGTTGTTTTAGGAACATCTTCCTTCCTCATTCTAATTTGATGGTACCCTGATCTCAAATCAATTTTTAACCATGCAATTCATCGATTACTTTGTCTGTTCTTGGGATCGGGTATCTATTCTTGATGGTTTTCTTGTTTAAGGTGCTATAGTCAATGAATATTCTCATGGTTCCATCTTTTTTCTTTACAAGCACTACTGATGAAGAAAAAAGAATACTTCTTGGTTGTATGTGACCCATCTCTAATAATTCTTTGATGGTTTTTCAATTTCCTCCTTGTATTTATGGGGGTTTCTATAAGGGGTTCTTATGATAATATTTTCTCCCTCCTCTAACTCTATGGAATGCTTGAAGCCTCTTTTGGGGGGTATACCTAGTGGGATGTCCTCAAAAACCTTTTTGCATTTCCTTAGGATGGGACAAATATCCACATGTACCATTGGTTCATTATTGGGTGACTTATCTAGAACAATACATTGGGCTATCGATTCCCCTTGAGCATGACTAAGGATTTGGTCCATTCTATTGCAAGATACTATTTTGGTGGAACCATCAAGATTATCCATAGTAAAATACCCTAAGAAGTTTATCCAAGGCATCCCTAGGATGACATTATTTTGTAAATTTACCACATAAAAGTATGCCCAAATGGTGTGATCATTTAGGGTAATCTCTAATTGGGGAATGATCTTGGTACATAGATCAATGGATCCATTTCCCATAAACACCTAGAAACCTTTGAAGTCTTGGGTCTTCAATATTTTCTTTGTTACTAGATGTTTAATAATGAAATTGTGTGAAGCTCTCATATCAACTAAAGCAATCACTCTTTTTCCTTTAAGTTTACCCTTGATACGAAAGTGTTTCTTCTCATTCTCTTGAGTGATGACTGCTAGTGATCCATACTCTTTCTCATCAACTCTTTCTCATTTTCTTTGTTACTAGATGTTTAATAATGAAATTGTGTGAAGCTCTCATATCAACTAAAGCAATCACTCTTTTTCCTTTAAGTTTACCCTTGATATGAAAGTGTTTCTTCTCATTCTCTTAAGTGATGACTGCTAGTGATCCATACTCTTTCTCATCAACCTTTTCCCTTTTACTAAGGGTCCCATCCTCTCATGCTTCCTCAATTTTATGTAACTTCCCTCTTTTGCATTGGTGACCATGTGCCCAAGGTTCTCTACATTTGAAACATAAGCCTTTCCTTGTTAAGTCATCCCTATGCTTGAGTTCTTCTTTTCCTTGACATTGGTTTCCTAGACTCCATTGTTCTTTATAAAGTAGCATGCCTTCCCTTTGTTGTCTCTTTTTTATCCTTCATGCTTATGTGATGTCCTGGGTGGAAACATTTTGAATATTTATTTTGATGCATTAGATTATGCTTTCCTTTCTTTTTGAATGGCCTCTTCCACTATTTGAGGTTCTAAGGGTTGACTATTTTTTTAATAGAATATTTCATCCCTTCAACAAATAAATATGTAAGTTTCTTTTGGGATAAGTCGAGAACCATGACCAAAAGTTTTTGGAAATCATTTGAAAACTCTTCTACTATCCCATGATGACTTTGGTGAGTAAGTTCTTTAAAATACCATTTAGGTTGCACTTGATAAAACTAATTAATAAGTTTTTGAGAGAATTCTTGGTAAGAGGTTAAATTTTGGTGGCCTAGGGAGAAAAGCCCATTGTGCCTGTTAGGAGTAGCAGACATAAATTTAATAGTTACATGCAAATATAATCAATAATGAAAAGGATTAAAGCACACATAAGTAGAACAAGAAGACACAAAAAATTAACGTGGTTCACCCAATCTTGGGCTACACCCACCTAACAGAGAGTCCAATCTTATTATCTAGTAATTTCTTCCTAGTTACAATCTACAATTCCTTGCAACTCAATACCACTGCAAGAAGCTATGAAATTCTCATATATTGAGAAAACCCTAACCCTAAGCCATTATAGTAAGACTTATGTTGGTTAACAAGTTAATCCTAAAAAATACTTGATGAGTCAACCTAGGGAAAATATTGAGGAGTCAACCTAGGGAATGCTTGATGTGTCAACTCAAAAATGATTGACAAGTTAACACCCAAAACAAATTTGGGGTGTTGCCTCGAACCAGATGATAAATGTAAGTGTATAGTACTTTCCTGATCAGTCACCACAAACCAATATTGCCACCATTCATGTGTTGTTCCCTCCATATGGAGTATGGAAAACTAGAGTACATCTTCTTCGGTCATTGGGCTAAGAGTAAAGTAGGTGTTTGATTTTTGGAGTCAAGCATGGACTATCATTTTTATTGACCCATCTAAATTTGTGAGTATCACCTTTTTAATTTTATGTTTGAGGTCCTTATTTGTATATCTCTTTGTTCTTTTAGGGGCCTCATATTTTTTACCTTCATAGAATTCTGCAAATGTTATGAGTTCCCTGATTCTAGGTTTGAGAATTGCATAGGTTATAGCATTTTCTACTATGCTATTAGTAGTTTGATATATTCCTTCCTCCTCCCTTGGTATTTCTTCCCTAGGTAGGAAGGGGGATCTAGGGACTCTAGATGATGATGACTCATTATTTTCTAGATGGTTTGAGCTTATATCTCTCCCATGGGAAGAATTGCTCTTGAGGCTATTGATTGAATTTTGAATTTTCTAATCTTTCATTTTAACTCATAAGGGTTTGATTTATTTCTCCATAAAAGTCCTCCACTCAATGGTCATTTCGTTCATGGTAGATTTATTTTCTTTCATTTGATAGGTTTGCATAAACTGCTATCCATAGGATGTCAGGATTATGCTCTGATACCATTGTAATGTCTCTAATATCTAGGTTGATGTTGACTATCCTTTTGATGAATAGACTTGCAATATATGTTAGTACTCCAACAAGAATATATATATAATATTTAATAAAAGAAAGTATTATCTAATTATTACAAATTATATGTAAGTAAAATATAAGCTCCTAATTCCCAAATTAATCCCCTTCTTAAGGAGAGACTATGATCAGATACTTAGCCCCTGGGGGAGTCCTTCCTGGAGTTCTAGTTGTCTTATTCAACTTCTAACAACTCTCCAACTAAGTACCATCTCCTCACTGTACTTTATCTCTTTAAGACCTTATGGACAATCAATCTTGATATATCCATCCTTCCTAAGAGAGGGCTCTTTCTCATCCTAGGCATTATGGATAACTGATCTGGGTGTATCCATCCTTACATATCCATATTTCTTAAACCTTTCAGTATAATGACCTTCAAAGGTTAACTATCTCTACCTTAATTCATGAATAGGAATTATCATTACAGTGAATCCCACTATCCTCTGGTTCTTGCAACAACAAGTGCCTAGAGTATTATATATTTGAAAATAAAGCCTTTTATTTATTATCTCCTTAAAGCCTTTTGTTATAGGATTCTGATATCTTATATGTATAATGATACTATGCTCAACATATGTAGTTAAATACTATATTAGATATTGTGGCTAGGCTCATAGATTTGCTAGTGTGGTTTGTCTTATATATGTTCTTCACTCTAATTCGTTTGAATTTATTTGGAATAGCTTAACTTATTTTTATGTTAAGGAAAAGAGTGTGATGGATGCATATTTCTGATTGGGATAATGATTTTTCTTTACTTCTAATTATATTTTTGTCTTTTTCTATGTTGAACATTGCAGATTAGTCTCTTTTGTCTTTTTGTTGCTTTCCTATATTGTTTGCTAACTCAGATGATGATTTGTCTAATTTCTTATTTCTTATTTCTGTTGTCTAAATAATAAGTCCAAAATGAATTAGAAAAAAAGTAAGGATATATATCTTTAATCCTTGTCTTATTTGTTGGCATGTAATCTTATTTGTTCTTTCCCTATTGAATATGTATTCGAATGATGTGAGTTATGAATATAAAATGATTTTTTTATTTTTTTATTTTTGTTGATGCCCCTATTCCTACACATCATGGATTTATTTTATAGGCCAGTCGGTCAAGTTAACGTCACAACTAGTCTATGGGTCGCGACCCATTTACTATCGCCACCTTCTTTGTAATATTAGATTATACTTTATAATAAGACTTTATCGGTCTTTATTAATATATATATATATATATATATATATTATAAATAATAAATATTAAAATATTATATATATGTATATACATATTTATATATATTTTGATTGATAATAAATGTTCTGGAAATACATAAATAGGAATTTGGTTTATTATGCATTGGATCATAATGTATGTATCTATTTAATTGATTTACAAATATGGTCTAGGATTATGAATTACAATGGAAAGGTAGACAAATGACAAATATGAAGTTTTACTACCATTAGTAAGGGGTCATCATACCCTTTTTCCATTCTCTCCCTCTTCCCCACAACTCTCTCTCTCTCTCTCTCTCTCTCTCTCTCTATCTCTCTCTCTCTCTCTGTGGAAAGTGAGTTCCTTGTGATCATACTTGTCTTGTCATTTATGGAAACATACATATCTGGTATGGACGCTAAGTCAGTGGAGATATTTTAGTTGGGTCAATGTCAAGTGAAAATATCTAATTACAGGTTGAATTCGTATTGTATAGTCATATAGTTTTGGGTCATGAGCGCAAGATATTGATTAGATGGTTATGTATCTTTAGGTATATGTTGTTTGTGAAGTGTAAAGTCTATGCTTATGGTTTCTTATATTTGATTTAAGTATTCCATGAGCTACAGTATGATGAAGTCAGTCAATTTCAATAATTCAGTGAAGACAAAGCTATTCAGTGGATGCGATGATTGGCATCAATGATTGAATTGACTTGGCAATTCATTTATTGATTATTGATGAGGCCACGTCTATTTTGTTTAGTATTGGATCACATGTTGATATTTTTTGTTTTTTCAAGTATATGGAAACATTTCATGACTCCTATTGTGAGGGGACAGGAAAATAAAGATTAGCAGGTATAGTATTTTTGGTTGTGATGATAGAAGCAAGTATTATTATGTTATTTTGATTGTGAGTTGTGATGTTGGATTTTAGAGAAGAGAAGATGTGAGCCTACACTGGAAATAATCAATCATAGGTGATTCTAAGTATAGTTCACATATTCATTTTGTAATACTTATCTGTATTGGATAGTGTGTCCTTAAAGGTAGCTTTAACCTTCTTACTTCAACAATGCACTCTTCATTGTAATCTCCAACTCCTAACAGGGTTAAAGACCTTTGACAAGGTTTATCCTCTAACAAGGAATTACACAGGATGCAATGTATTATCTCCTAACAAAACTAAGTCTCCTAACATGTAGATTATCATACTAGTGCATTATCTTGTAGGTATCATCCCCACCAGGGTTTTCCCTTGGCCAAGGTTTCCCCGAGAAAAAATGGTGTTATGAGTTCACTTGTGTTTTATGGTTTTGTTTACTTTATCATTTCAATTATTGCATGGTTATTTTATAAGAATTTTGAATTATGTAAAAGTGTTGCTACATTGATTCACCCCCCTTCTCAGTGTTTCTTGATCCTAACAATTGGTATCAGAGCCTAGTTCTTTAGAAGAAGTCTTATAGCTTGAGGAGGATCCTAATTGATTCAAGAAATCTACAAGAAAATATTGAAGCAACACTTGAGGACTTGGATAAATAAAATGCAGATAATGTGAGATTAAAAAGTAAGCTTAGGAGTGCTGAAGACTACATCAAAAGACTCAAGGAACAACTTGACATCTCAAGAAACAAGAGGCAATAAATTGTTGAATAGATAAATGATGAACCTAAGATTAAACCATCATCATATTTGATTGAGAAACTTAAGAAGGAAAAGGAATCACTACAATGTGAATATGAGATTACTACTCTATAGATGGCCAAAGAGATTGAACAAGGGAAATAAGAAAGAAAGAACCTTGAAGAAGCCTTGAAAATCAAATCCAATGAATGTCATGATTTGAATACTCATCTTGGCAAGACAAAGATGGAACTTGAAGATGCTAAATATAACTATTAGGAACTTGAAAGGTATAAAAACATCATCAAAGGTGATCTGATTGAGGCTAAGAAATAAATTGAGAAAATTCATTCAAGCAGTGATAAGATTAATGAAAAATTGCAGCTACAAAAACCTAAAGGTGATATGATTGGTCTTGGATACAAGAGTACTGAAAGTTTCAAAAAAATAGAAGAAAGGATAGTACCAAAAACTGATCAAACATTCAACCAAAATGAAGATCCTAAGGAGCAGAACAAAAATTCAAAGATAGATACTTTAGATGCAACAAGGTTGGACACATGAAGAAAGATTGCTTATGAAATATTGGTCCTAAATCTTTCTCTGGATATTGTTTCAATTGTGGAAGATATGGGCACAAGTCACAAGAATGCAAATCAAGAGAAAATCATAGGGTAAATACAAGACCTAACCCTAGATCTAATGCTAGAAAAATAATTGGAGAAAACAATGTTATATCCTCTAGAGTTACATGCTACAAGTGCAACAATTTTGGACATATTGCAAGGGATTGTAGGTTGTGGATTAATCAAAATGGTCAAAGGTATGGAAATTCAATTGTTACTTTATTTAAATGAAATTACCAAGGACATACATCTAGATATTCTTGATGCAATGGTTTTGTTAATCATGAAAGAGCACCAAATGGAGGCAGGAATAACAGTAATGGCAGAGGAAACAATGGATCTAACATATCAAACTATAAGAGGGATTTTAATAATACATTTGTGAAGGAACAAAGAAAATACACTAAGAAAGTATGGAAGGACAATAGTTAGAATGCTTCTACAGGTCAGGAAGAGTCAATTGGTACAACTGAGTCTACGTCTGATGCTACACCCTCTACATCATCCTGAGTGGCCAAGAAATGCCTTAGGGGGAGTATTTGAGAAGAAAATTAATTAGATCCTAAATTCAAGAATTGAGACATGTGAAGATGGATATAGGATTGTATTGATGGTTTGAAGTTATGTCTGTGATCGTAGATCTTGAGAACATGAATAGAGAGGTCACAAATGGTTTTTGGTTCACTAGTTCTTTCACAACTTTTTATTCCCTAAAACCAAGTGTATTGAATGCAATGTCAAATTGGCAATATTGAGTATAACTTGTGAATTTTAGTTACATTCTTCACAATTTGCATCCGAAAAAGTGAGCAACTTGTGCAACCAAAGATTTGAAGATGTTGTGAATATTTAGCAAGGTTGTCAAGCGAAACCCTAAGTGATAGAGAAAGCTATTTAAAATTTTTCTTGTGAGCTTGATTATCAGTTGATTTTCATTTGTTTGAAGATGGACATTCCTCAAATATATGATATTAAGGAAAGTAATAGACAAAATTTTAAGAAACATCCCTTTAAGTCTATGGAAGATGACCATGCAGGTGCATTTTCCCAAACCCCACCCAGAGTTCTACATGTAGAAGATATAAGGTTGTATATTCATTTTGAAATTGAGTTTATAAGAGACACTAAGATTCATAGGGAGTTGTCAAAAATGATGAACCGTGATTCCACCCTCAAACTAGAGTTTTGTCATATTGGTAACCTAAAATTGATCCACTTCTTGGAGTTTTATGAGTTTGATAAAATTGAATGGATAGGAATTATGCTAAGTAGAATACATGATCAGTTCCTTTGGCTGGGAGATCAACTAGTTAAGATTACAAAGAAATTGATTCACCTTGTGACTGGTTTAGACAATGTTGGTGTTACCCCCACTGTGACAAAGAAAATGAAGAAGGAAGTTGAAACCCTAACAAGATCTAAGTGGGACAAAAGGGAAATGACCATAGAAAACATCAAGCATAAGGATGTGAGGTTAATGGAAATGATTTTGGTCTAGAAGATGCACTACAGTAGTAGAATTAATTTAGTTGTAGTTGGTATTATACATATGACCTACAAGATGGTTGTAGAACATTAACACTATGATATATGTGAAATCATAAGACAAAAGTTGGAGAATATGAAGAGAATAAATCATGACAAATCACAAGCATTCAGATTTGGATCTTTGATATTATACATGTTCTTTCACATCATTCATAGGTTTCCAGGCATGCATCCTCATGCATGGAAGAAGGATGGGCCTACAATAATGTAGATTAGTGGGTATTATAGGATGCAAGACAAGAAGCATATTGATAGTGATTTGTTTGGTTTATTTAAAGGTTTTTAGAAAGAGATGAAACAAAGGATGAGAATCCCAGAGAGATAGTAGAAAAGTATGCAGACACCATGTGTTTCATTATAGAAACTGATTGCACATGCTTGGAAGAAGTTGATCCTAGAGTGCAATGGATCACCCATATGGGCTATGAAGTTGATCCACAGATACTCACACAAAATGTTGAGTCCATCCTTGCATCTAAAAGAGACCCTGGTGAAGAGAGATGGGGTACTTATGAGGAGAAACCCTTCAAGGTTAGAGAGGAACTAACCAGGAGTTCTAGGAAGAGGAAAATAAATAAAATGGTGGATACAATCATAGAAGGAGAAGGGATAAGTAAAGGATTCATGGAAGAATTGAGGAAGAAAGAAGTTGAGATGGGAATTCTTACCCCTGTGATGATTGAGGGAGGTCAGGCTAAAGCTTCTGAATAGATAGAAGTGTCAGATTTACTTATGGTAGTGGTTACTACTATTGAAGACACTCCTATACCACCCAAGGACACTAGGAGAACATTGAGAGAGTTGTTATAAAAGAGGAGAAGAAAGATGAACCTGTTATAGCAAGACCTACAAGGACATCCAAATCCAAGATGGTGTTAGAAGGACTTGGACCTAAAAAGAAAAAGAATGAGATGCCACCTAAGGTGGATATCCTTGTGAAGAGGAGTAAGACAAAAGAAAAAGATAAATATGAGATAAAACAAAAGGAGAAATTAGAAGCAGAAGAAAAGAAGTCTTCTTAGAAGACAAAATGGAAGCCAGACATGAAGAAGATTGTTGAAAATTTTGAAAAATAAGGTATGATAAACTAGTTAAAAAAATACTATAACAAATATATTATTGAGGGTTAGAAGCTATTGGAGGATTCCTGTTATAAACTATCTATTAAAATTAAAGAAAAATCTAATAGAGATTGATGGTAGTATTCCTCAAGATTTGTTTGAAAAGTTAGATGTTAGAAGACATAGAGCTATAGAAGAGGATAAAAGGATTAGAGTAAAGACATTGCGTGACATTTTTACTCTAATAGCATATAAGGAAATTGATAGATTTATTAAGAAGAAAAATTATCTGAGATCAAAGATGAGGATAATAATGATAATCACTGGTATGTATGAGGATATTGGTGAAGAGATAGAGAAAGATATATCAAAGGTTTTATGGATGAAGACTACAAAGGGACACAAATGTCAACCACTAAAGGAATTTAAATAAAAGAACAATCCGATAAACCTTCTAAAGAAGAATAACAATCCAAGGAGAATGATGACATCAACCAATTCTATAGAACAGTGCAACAACCAGACTTCTTTGTTATAGGATTCCCAATTACCCTTGATGCATCTCAAGAGGAACTTGATCCTTTTAGAGGAAAGTTTATATCTATTGATGAGGTTGAAGAGATAGCATTGGAAGCTTTAAATGAAATAGTCAAACACAAGGACATGGAAAAGGATTCAAATATCATGACAACAAAAGAAGTCAGAGAAATAATTAAGGAGAGAAAAGGAGAAGAATAAAACAAACCAAGTCTAGATAAGGGAATAGAGCAGAGAGAAGAGAAAGAGAAAATAAGTAAAAAAAGATATCATCACAGAAGTGGAGATAAAGGAGATAAAGGAGGAAGGTAAAGTTACAACAGAAGAATCTAAGATAAAGACATACCAATCTACAAAAATAGGTAAGGTATCAGAAAAACTTGAAATCCTTATTCAAACTTCCACCCCTCCTAATGGAAAGCATGCACCAATAGACCCATTGTTAGCAAGAGAGATGACAAAAGCACTAGAAGATATTGTAGAGTTAGAATCATTTGATGAAGACCTGTTGATGAAGCTATCCTTAACAACCTTTATCAAGGCTAAAGAAAGATCTAAGAAGAAAAATGAGAAGACATAAAGGATTTTGGGAAGGACCTTGGATACCTTGAATAAACTGTTACCTATTCCTTATGTGTCCCAAGAAGGAGACACAATAGATAATCTTTATAAAGTTATTAATTATTTTGATGCTCATTTAAGATCTATTGAGCATGTGGAAGAAGAAAAGGAAGAAAAAGAGTATAAGATAAAGACATTTATTGAGTTATGTAAGTCTATTGTTGAAGATACAAAGCTATTAGATGAACACATAAAGAATGAAAAGGAATGCATAGGTCAAGGGAATAAAATATACATTCAATGTGTGCATTTAGCCAAGCATGTGGTACACTTGGAGAAGATAATCAAAGAGAATGAAGAGAGATTTGAAAATCTAGCAAATGATTATGTGTCATCCAACCAGGCAATATAAGATTTTGATAAGGAAGTGTCTTAGCTAATGAACAAAGTCAATACACTTCAAAATGAAAAAGGAAGAGTTGAGAAGAGATTTTTTGAGTTGAGGAATATCTTTGTTCCTAAAATTGCAGTCATGCAAAAATATTTTGAAGTCTTGGAATTAGCAAAAAGATCATATGAAATTTTTGGTACAACTAGCTTAGAGGCAACAGAGATTGCAGCTTATGCCTTATGTGGAAAAATCCAAGTTTTCATAATCTTTGAAGAAGTCATGGGATATAGACTTCCAAGCCTTCAAATCAAATTTCTCAGAAGTAAGTACTTCGCTTGTTATAGTATATTTTTGTTGGATTTAGAAAATTTTGTTATGTATATAAATATATTTTTTGTATTTCCATTTGCCATTGATGTAAAAGGATGAGACATAATGATGAAAAATGATGTACATAGACTACATTCTAGGGTGATGAGATGGTATAATGAGAAATTAAGGTAGATATAAATTTTTGTTTGACATTAGTCATTTTTCACTAAGTGTTTCCATCAATTTAAAAGGGGGAGACTGTTGGCAAGTGAGTTTCTTGTGACCATACTTGTGTTGTCATTGATTGAAACATACATTTTTGGTATGGGCACTAAGTCAATGGAGATATTTTAGTTGGGTAGTCAAGTGAAAATATCTAAGTACAAGATGCCTTCACAGTTTTGGGTCACGAGCACAAGATATTGATCAGATAGTTATGTAGCTTCAGGTATATGTTTTTTGTGAAGTGTAAAGTCTATGCCCATGGTCTCTTGTATTGGAGTTACATATTCCATGAGCTACAATATGATGAAGATATTCGAGTTCATTAATTCATCGAAGACAGAGCTATTTAGTGGATGTGATGATTGGCATCAATGATTGAATTGAATTGGAAATTAAATTATTGATTATTGATGGGGTCACATCTATTTTGTTTATTTTTGGATCACATGTTGATATTTGGTGATTAGTTAAGTCTATGGACATATTTTATGAGTCCTATTGTGAGCAGACTGGGAAATAAATATTAGCGAGTATATATGAATGTATTTTTGGTTGAGATGATAGAAGCAAGTATTATTATGCTATTTTGATTGTGAGATGTGATGCTGGATGTCAGAGCAGAGAAAATGTGAGCCTACATTGGAACTACTCAAGCATAGGTGATGCTAAGTATAGTTCACATATTCATTTTTTAATACTTATCTATACTGAACAATGTATCCTTGAAGGTCGCTTTAACCTTCTTACTTGAGCATTGCACTCTTCATTGTGATCAACAACATCTAACAGGGTTGAAGACCTTTAATAGGGTATGTCCTCTAACAAGGACTTGTAGTGGATGTAATGTATCAACTCCTAACAAAGCTAGGTCTCCTAAAAGGGACATTATCAGGCTAGTGTAGTATCTTGTGGGTACCATCCCCACCAAGGTTTTCCATTGGATATTTTTTCCTTGAGAATGAGCTCTCTTGTGTTTCATGGTTTTGTTTAATTTATCATTTCAGTTATTGCATGGTTCTGTTATCAGAAGTTTGAATTATCTAAAAGTTTTACAATACTAATTCAGCCCCCCCTCTTAGTGTTTCTTGATCCTAACATTTCCCTCTCCCTCCTCACTCACTCTCCCTATCCCCTTCCTCCTCCTCCCTCTCTCCCCCTCTCCCTTATCCCTAATCTAACTCCCTCCCTAGGATATCTAATGGGTGCTAAGTGGTCGTAAGGGGTCCTAGAATACATTAATGTAACCTAGGACCCCTTATGACCCCTCATCATATATTACTATATGGTAAGGAGTTGAAAGGGTTCATAAGGGGTCCTAAGAGGTCTTAAGGATAGATGTGTGTATCCTATGATCCATTAGTTCCCCTTAGCATACATTAATGAAGCACAGGAATCCTAGTATACATTAATGTTTAATGGGGTTTGTAAGGTGTCGTAAGGGGTTATAAGAGGTTTGATGAGGTCCTAGGATACATTAATGTAACCTAGGATCCATTACAACCCCTCAACATATATTATTGTATGGTAAGGAGTTGTAAGAGGTCATAAGGGGTCTTGAGGGGTCCTATAATATATTAGTGCATCCTATGACCCCTTAGTATCTCTTACGACCTTTTAGAGACCGCTAAAGACCCCTTATTTCCCATTACAATCCATTACCATACATTAATGTATCATAGGGACTCTTAGGATGCATTAATGGATAATGGGGGTCATCAGTGGTCTTAAGAGGTCCTAAGATATCTTCATGTATCCTAAGACCCCTCGGGATCATTTAAGACCCCTTGGGACCCCTCAGGACCCCCACAACCCATTAATGTATCCTAGGAGTTACAAGAAACATTGATGTATAGTAAGACGTCATAAGGGGTTGTAAGGGATCCTAGGATACATTAAGTTTTCTAAGGGTTCTTAGGCAGTTCTAATGGGTACTCAGATATATTAAGGGGTCCTAGGATACATAATGGGTGCTAAGGGGTACCTCTTTTCCTTCTCTTCCTCTTCCCTACCTCTCTCTCTCTCTCTCTCTCTCTCCCCTCACTGTCTTCTATCTCTCTTCCCTCTCCCCCTCCCCACATTATCTAAAGATCAGGTAGAGAGAGGGAAAATGAGGGGAAAATATGATGAGAGGAAGGAGGGTAGATATTGAAAGAGGGTAATTAGGGGGAGAAATATGTGAGAGAGAGCATGAGAGAAGGCAAATAGGATGAGAGACATGAGGTATAGACATATGGTAATTAGAGGGAATAAATGACTTGAGAGGGGGAGGGATATGAGAGAGAGAGAGGTTGAACCTATACTATATTTCATTCTCCATCTACCCTTTCCCCCTCTCTTTCCTCGTCTCTTAATATCTCCCTCTTTTCCACCTCTCTCACTCTCTCTCTACCCTACATCTCCCTTGGTCTCTCCCCCCTAATCCTAAAACTTATAACCATAATCCATAAAGCCTAAATCCTTTCTCCCTTGTCTCTCTCTCTTTCCTCCTATCTCTCTCCATCTATTCCTTATCTCCATATTCCCCACCTCTCCCCCATGTTCCCGTCTTTCCCCTAAACCCTAATGTTTTTATATGGAGCCTAACCAGAGTCAAAAGCTAACTTTTCCCACTTTTATAAGTGTAGTTTCCCCCCAAATTATTGAATGGTGGTTTGGGGGAAGTACCTTTGGTAGGGTCAAGGGGTAATGCCCCTTGCGATAGTCTAAGGGTAGCTCCCCTTGTGGAGGTCTAGGAGAAATTCCCCCTGTGGGTTTGAGGAGTAGTGCCCCTCACAGGGTCTGGGGGTAGCACCCCAAGCACACCATTTTCTTAATGAAATGGTGTGTCAAGCCAAGAAAAAATTTTCACCTTGATAACCACACAAAACTCCATGGTGCACACCATTTTCTCAATGAAATATTAAGTTTTTACATTTGGTGCATGCTATATATGGCGCACACCATATTTAGAAGTTTTTTTTGCATGTTTTTATTGCCAAATAGGGTGTACACTCTATAGGGTGTGCACCAAATAGGCTTGGTGTGCTAAAATTGAGGCTCAACACACCAACCCATATGGAATGTTCCATATAGGGTGCACACCATATGCTTTTTTGGAAACCAAAAAGTTGAGTGGAATCTTTTTGGTCCCCCATCTTTGTGCACATACCCAAATATATATGTTTCTCTCTAATCATCAAGGTTCATTTCAAATATTCTCTTCGACATTATACTCCATGGATGCTTTGGGTCCATGATTTACCATGCATACCTTTGAGGTATTCTTAAATTGGTTGACACATGAGTAGTCCAAGCTCACATTGTTGGATGCTCTTCCAGGATCAAAGAACCAAGCATTGGTAGCTCAAACATCTCAAGGAAAGTGGACAACGACAAAAAGGTCAAAGATAGATTCAATAGGCAGTGAGAGTTCCTCCAAGCCACCACCAAAGTCTACTTCACAACCACAATCCAACCCTAACTAGGGTAAATCTTCTAAGTTTGGTGATTCATCCTCTAAGACTAAGAAAAAATTAGGTGATCCTTGCAGGTTATGTGACAAGGAAGGTCATTCAGTTTCTAAGTGTTGGAATCGATTAGAGGCTTTAGAAGATGCCATGAAGCAACATCATATTTAAGCTCCTTAGTCTTCGTTATCACAAACAAACAAAGGTTATTCTCATTCTGCATGGGCCTTACCTTCATCTTCTTCTTAGTAACATAGAGTTTCAGTAGACTTGTAAAGTCTCACCTTTTCCATCATTATGGGGGGGGTTTCTATTATTTGTGCTAATGCTTCCTTAGTTCCATAGTTGATTAGTTCTTTGGACTATTGGCATCTATATTTTTTTTACTAGCACTTTGTACTTGCATGATTAAGTAGTGTTGCTGGGGTCACTCATACAGATTCATGTGCCATCTATATCTTTGATTGATAGATGTTTTGCCTTTGTTCTCCATTTTCTCATTTTTTGAGAGTAGTGTCATTGGGGACACTCACGTAGATTATCGTCTTGTGTATCTTCAACATACATATGTTTTTCCTTTGTTTTCCATCTACTCATTGTTCATGTAGTGTTGTTGGGGGCAATCATATAGATTGGTTTTGATCTTAATCTTGTTTTTACAAGAGTCTCTTCATTTAGCACTATGGTGGTTATCATTCGACAGATTTACACACTTTTATTTTGTCTCAAAGGAGGTTCTTCTACACTTCATGTAGTTTCAACTTCCACTTTTGGAGAGGGGTTTTTTCCCATAAGGTTTTTCTCCTTTTCCTCTATTTTTAGAGATTTTCATTGTACATGGGTACCTAATCAGGCCTTTGTTGTCGAGAATCATTTGTGCATAGAGTTTTTTGTCTCCATAAGTTTAATTTAAGGGGGGTTTTAGAGCATGGATATTATTTGTTTTAAGCACACTTGCATATGTTGCTTTAATTAATTATGCACATTCTAGAGAATATTTTCATGCATAATTAAAGCAAATGTTTGTGCATGCATGCTCTAGCTTAAGTTCACTTAGTGAGTCTAAATTTAGCTTAGTCTAATTTAGTTAGGCTCTAGTTTGCATATTGTGCATATCATGCACCTTTGGTTTGTATATCTTAGCTTTATTTTGAGTTATCTTTTTTATTTTTAGCACATTGGATTTCTATAAAGGCAATTGAACTCTTCATTGTAATTATCTTGCAAATTGTAATCTTTTTTCTTTTGGTGATTATAACAATTATTTTCTTGATACCCTTGCTTATGGAAGGTGTTTTTGTTTGTTGTTTGATCCTAGGTGCTTGTGTCACAAACTTCAACAATATCTCGTCAAAGTGGATTAGGAGGTTTCCTTGTTGAAGTGACATATTATTATAAAATATTTGTAGCATATTTAATATCGTACTCTTCTATTTTACAAGTAATTTCATTACAATTGGTATTAACACATTATCTTAAAATGATGAAGGGAATATAAATTTTTATTTGTTTTGGGGATCATTTTTGGAAGTGCATATATAAATTATTTTGTCAAAGAAGTTATTTATTTTTAAAGGTTATTAGGGCCACATTGAAGATCCAATAGTTATTTTTTAAGGGAAATAGAGCAAAATTCATGGAGTTATTACAAAATTAGGGTTACATTAGTTTTACCACCAATTTTGTTTCTTAACTTTGGGAGGGTTTACAAAGAACCCAGAGTTTTGATTTGAAGGAATTTGGAGTAGATATAAGGAAGTTATTGAAGAATTAGGTGTTTCAACTAAATTCCCTACCAAGGCTACAAATTAGAAATTTGTGAGGATTTTTTGGGAAGTTATATCCAAGTCTTGTTAAGCTACATTTTTTTTAAATTTATTGAAATGATTTGTATTATCTGTTTAAAAATTAAATATTTTCACCAAATTTTTTCTAAGGTTACAAATTAGTGAAATTCTTGAATATTATTTTGTAAAGTGTGATCTTTACAAGAAGTGAAAAAAGAGATAAAGAAGGAAGAACGAAATAAAGAAGAAACAAAAGAACAATCTAAGAATAAAAAGAGAAAGAAGAAGAAAGTGAAGAAAGTTTTAATTAGAATTGAGAATAATACAGGAGAAAGAAGAAAGTGACTACAAATTTTAATTGACATTGAGGATAATGCTTTTGTAAAGAAGGTATGCTCTATTTGTACAATGCCTTAGACAATAGTGATTGTTTTACAAAAAATGTAAGATTAAAAAGGCAACCACCTCTTTTTAAAGACGTTAGTGAGAAGAGCTAAATATGTGGGCCTCATCTTTAATTATTCGTGAAATTATAAATTTTCTAAAGTATCATATATTATTTTTATTCAATAAGGAAGAGGTTTGTAATGTTTCATTTATTTTTATCACAATAGATCTAATTATTATTTAGATTTAAATATTTTTATATTAATTAAAAATATAATAAGGGTCTTGATCCTTATGTAACCACAACTTGTAGGCATAAAGAAAGATCAACACATTAATAGTAAAGGTGATGGATGTTAGAGGTATATGATTTTTTTATCTATAACAATAATATTTTATTAATAAAAAAGAATTATTACATCATACTAGTAGGACTGTCTACTGCCATATCCAAACCCACCTACATCTATTCCTAGAGGAGCCTTAAGCTCTTTTAGCAATAACTACCCTTTATACATCATATTTGGCATAAAAGCTTTGCATAACTTCATAAGTATGATCATATAATAACTACTTCACCATCTACCATCCTTGAGCTTGCCACTTGCAATTTCTTTGCACGCTCGAATGTCATCACCTTCCGTTCATCTTGCCTCACCATTCTTGGAATTCCTACAATATCAAACCAACATATCCATTCCATTTTCATAACATACATTATAAGCACTACTCCTTGGAATGGTAAAAAATTTTGCAACTCAAAATACCTAAGGTATTGAACATATTTTTACAAAATTGTTTGTTGAGGTCTTCAATCAATTCTTCATTCACCTATGTGTTATTTCCCTAATCCCCAGATAACTCTTCCAAAACCCTATTCCTCATCAAATCTTCTCTTCTATTCCTCCATTGTTCAAGACAAAAATCTCCAGCCATTCACACATAACAACAAAATATAGTTTTTCAAGATTTTTACAAAAATGCTCCCCATCTTCAATGTCTACAGCCCCAACATCCATCATTCTCACATTCCATCTCCCACGCCTATTCTTTGAGTGTTACTTCTTTTGGATGGGAATTTAAAACAACCTAGTTGCTCTTTCCATTTCCATTTCATGGGCTCGAATAGCTTCCTTCAAATTTTTCCAATCCCTTTCTTTATCCACCTTATAAGTAGCTTTATTCACTTTTCCCCACTAGCGCACAAAGGGAAAAAAACCAAAAATCCTTGACTCCTCATCTTCAAAACATTCTGGGATATTTGATCCTATCCCTAACACAACCCACTCCAATATTGACTCCAACCCTAATAGAATATCCTCCTCAAACAAGTATTTAACAACTCTTCTCACCTCATTAATTTATACCCCAATTTTCAAGCCCCAAGCAATCACTATAGAAATCACATCAACATTCACGCACCATTTTTGCTTCTGTTCTTGAAATTGGCTTCCCAAAATATTTAAGACGTTCTCCACCACACCTTCCATTTTAATTTTGAGCAGGCCAGAGATTCTTTCTTTTCTTATCTAGCCTTTGAATCCATTTTTTTCTTATGGGTGTCAATAGAAAAATTTCCCTCCATTGCCTTTGCCTATTTAATTGACAACTAAGAACAACCTACTCTACAACATCCTAAACAAGATTACCCTGTCGTCGGCTCAAGCAATAACAAACTTGTTATAAATGAAGCCACTTCCATCATCCATATAAAGCCTCTTCAAAGGTCACAATTATTTAATTCTATGATGTCACACTTGCCTCATTCATTAGCGCCTTACATCCCTTCCTATCAACTTCAATCAAATAATTAAAACTACTGCCACCTTCAAGCCATCACCACCAAACTAATTAGTGCCCACTTAATTTAATAAAGGGTCTAAACCGATGTTGTGAAAATTCTAAAAATATATGTCATTAATCTTTTCCAATTTGGTTGCCCACTTAGATAACGCGTTCACTTCCATATTGCCACCCCTTCTTATATGGCTAACTCTAAAGTCTTGAAAAGACATTAGTAGGGAATTAATTTCCCCAATCACATTTTGTAGATGCCATGATTGGGCACATTTGTTCTTTATGGCGTTCACAATTATTTGTGAATCCCCCTCTAAATGAATATTTTGCACATTCATTCTTTTACCAACCTAAATTGCAAGTAAAGTCGCCCTTTCTTTTGCCACATAATTAGTTCCATCCTTCAAGTTTTAAGCTGCAAAGGCCATAGTGCATCCCATCCAATCTCGGACAATAACTCCTACCCTTGATGGCCTTGGATTTCCTTTTGCAACCCCATCAAAATTCACCTAAATCCAATCAACCTCTGGCATTGCCCATTCAACTTTCCTCATGTAACACTATGACACATGTGGCTTTCCAAGTACACCCACATATCTAATTTTTATCTGAGGCCAACCAGCATGAATTTTCCTATCCTCTAATGTATAAGGTGAACCAAACATATAATTCGTTACAGACATCCCCATGATCTCTTCTATGGAAATGTTAATTCCAGTTTTGACTCTCTTCAGAGACTCCATCTTTCCCTAAAATATCCTTCTATTCTATTCTTTCAATATCTCTCATATAATAATGGAAGGGCATACCTTCCAAATTGAATAAAGAGCAGGTCTCCTTTGGGATATTAGCCAACTTTCAAAGACCTCCTTCACCTTGTTCTGCAAGGGACCACTCCAATTCAATTTAGAAATAACCATAGAGCAACAATCCTTAGAAAAAGGTATTCTAACAATAAATGATCAACATCTTCAGAAGCTATGTTGCACATCACTCATTTTATAGGGCCATAAAAACCAAATATTTTTTTTCTTTCCCCTATAAGGATTCTTCCATGAATTTCTAGCTAGGCAAAGCATCTTGCTTTAGGGAGACATTATTTACCCTAGCATAATTTGGTGGGCCAATACAAAAGGGTTGCATCATTATCTAAAGTCATATACCAAATTTTAACAAAATAAACTCCACTTTTTGTTGCACACCATATAATTCTATCAGTTTTCTATGTTCTAAAAAACTCTCTAGAGAAGAGTAAGTCCTTCATCATAGTAACTTGCTGATTTGGTAGCCCTAAATGATCCACACTTTTCCATCCCCATTGTTGACCAACTAAAGAGTCACTAACCTCTAAATAATCTGACACTTTGTCACCCCATCTCTCAGTGAAGAAATCCATCAACATTGCATAGTCTTCATTATCTTTGAGGGTCACATGTCCATTTCATGAATCCCTCCAAAAGGAAGCACAATTACCATTGCCCACATGCCAATAAATGTTCTCTTTAATCACCTTTTTGCAATCTAGAATAAAGTTTTATATTGCAGAGCCTTTGGGGAGGGGTTCCAGATAGTGAAGATTCTCACACTATTTTGAGAATCTAAATATTTTTCCTCGATAATTTTGACCGAAATCCTATCTGTAGTTGAGTGCATATTCCAAACCAATTTGGCTTTAAGAGATAAATTCATTTTATGTAAGTTTCTAAGCCCTGCACCACCACCCATCTTTTTCTTATAGATTTTGTCTCATGCTAACAATGGCCATTTGTCCTCATTATTAGCCCCATTCCAAAAGAATTTACTCATTCTTGCAATGAAGATAATTATCTTTTTAGGAATTTTTAGACAACTCATAAAGTAAATGGGAATGACATAAATAACTAATTGTAATAAAAGAATCCTACCTCCAAAATTTAGCCACTTACTTTGATGCAAGGAAGGATGGGGAGAGGGGCCAAAGGCACACCCTAACTAGATCCACCTCGCAGAGATCACATGTGGAAGAAAAAAACACACAAGTGAGAGAGAGAATGCATAACATTTCATATATTTATTTTAGTTGATTCATACATGTTGGGCTGTAAGCTTTAAGGCCTTCCTGATTTAGGCTAGATATTACAATCAAGTACAAAAGTCCTCCAACATGCAAGGATCTGCCAATAATCTCTAATCTTCCAAATTCTATCTTCTAATTGAATTGACTCCCCAAACTACAACCAAAGACCGCAATATATACAAGAGGCTTCTGAACAAGTCAGCCTTCAGATCCACCATCAATAGAAGGAACAACCAGATCTAGGTCCATACGCTTCCCAATGATAGATACCATCATTAAATTCATGACCATAATTACTCGCAAGAGTCGGCCTCAACGGGAAACTAAAATAAACAACTCGATAAGAAAGGATAACCGAGTGTTAGATAAGCATCACTGAGCGCCAGGGAAATAACTGAGCACTAGAGAGATAACCGACCAACTTGGTCAACAAAGAAAACCGAGCAAATACTGAGCCAACTCGAACAAAATAGGAACCGAGCAACATAGGAAAACACAAGCATGTTTTTAGAGACACAGGATTGCCAAGGACCCGAGATACTCTTGCATCAGACACCTGGGGTTATTTGAAATGATTCTCGCAATCATGAAGCAAGTACGACTCAAGCTGAATCCAACTCAAATTGTGAAATCCATGAACTATCTTCAATCGGTCTATTCTTCCACTTTACTAGATATTCCATATACTATTTTCCTCTTGTACTTTTGCCAATTCTTTGCCCCAAAATCTTCTCAACTTCTTCTATTGGTTTCTTAGGATAATTATTTGATACTGTCATTTCTTCATTTGACTCATGGTACTCATAAAAATTAGCAATGTTGAAAATAGGTGATATATCCATGTCATCAAGTAACTCAATCTCATAAGCATTTCCACTGTCAAATCTCTTCAAAATCTTACAAGGTCCAATCTTCCTTTCTTCAAATGAACCATTACTTCATCATCAACTGTAAAAGTCTTATGCCTTCTTGATCTATCAGCTCTATCTTTGTATTTCTGATTACTTTTCTCCAACTTATATTTCACATCTTCATGCAATGTCTTCATGTACTCAGAAAAATTTACTCCTTCGGTACTTCTTTTTCTTTCATCAACAATATCCCTCAAATCTGATATACCTCTCGGTTGTATGCCATTACAATCTCAAAAGGTACTTTTCCAGTACTCCTATTCACTGAATTATTGTACGCAAACTCTGCTTATGACAACACAGAATCCCAATTACTCAGTGTGCCTCCAACTAAAAATCTCAAAAGATTTCCCAAACTTCTATTCATAACTTCTGTCTGTCCATTGGTATGTGGGTGAAATGTAGAACTATACTTCAAATCGGTGCCAAGCTTTCTCCAAAGGGTCTTACAAAAGTATCCAACAAATTTACTGTCTCGGTTAGAGATAATACTCCTCAGTAATCCATGCAATCTGAAAATTTCCTTAAAGAAAAGATCTTCTATATGTACTGCATTTGATGTCTTTCTACAAGGTATAAAATGTGCCATTTTAGAAAATCCATCCACAACAACAAATATAGAATCATTACCTCTTCCTATCTTCAGTAAGCCAAGAAAAAAATCCATATTGATATCAATCCAAGTTTTCTCAGGAATAGAAATCGGTGTATACAATCTAGTATTCTGATATACTCCTTTTGCAACTTGAAAAATTCCAAAACTTTTCACAAATTTCTGAACATCTTCATACAACTATAGCCAAAAGTATTTCTCCTTAATAAAATTCAATGTCTTGTCAACACCAAAGTGTCCAACCAAACCACTACTATGTTTCTCCTTTATCAAATATGATCTCATTGATCCTCTCGCGGGTATACACAACTAAATACCTTTAAACAACATACCTTCTTGAATAAAATATTCTTCCCATTTAGTACTCAGTTGATCTTGAATAGGTTCTCTGCACTCTCTCCATGGCTCAGAAAAATCAGGATCAAATTCATAAGAATCTCTCATGTCATCAAATCCAAGAACTTCAATTTTCATCTTGGTCATCAAAGATCTTCTACTACTTAATGCATTAGCAACTCGGTTAGTGACTCCACTTTTATGCTTTATCACAAATGTATAACTCTTCAAATACTCAACCCATTTCATATGTCTCTGATTCAACTTATTCTAACTACCCAGATACTGTAAAGCCTTATGATCAGTATACAACACAAATTCACTCGGTATCAAATTATGTCTCCATTTCTTCAGTGCTTGAACAATAGCATAGAATTATTGATCATACATAAAATATTTCCTTTTTGCATCATTCAACTTTTCACTAAATAAAGCAACAAGTTTACCTTCTTGAATCAAAACAGCTCCTATTGCACTTCCACTTGCATCAGATTCCACTTGAAATACCTTATTGAAATCAAGCAATGCTAAAATAGACAATTCAACAACCTTTTGCTTCAGAGTCTCAAAACTTTTATCAGCTCCATTGTCCACTTGAATTCTCTTTTATCTCCTCTCATAGTCTCAGTCATATCATTACAAATTGAACTGAAATTCCTAATGAACTTTGCGTAAAAACATGCCAAACCATGAAATGAACTTACCTCACTAGCATTCTCAGGTGTAGGCCAATTTAAAATAGCTTCAACCTTTTCAGGATCCATTTTCAAACCATCAGCTGAAATCACAAATCCCAAATACACAATCTCCTCTTTCATGAGTGAACACTTTTTTAGATTTATCAGAAACTTTTCTTCTTTCAACCTCTGCAATACTTGTCTAACATGCAAAAAATGTTCTTCTATGGTCTTATTGAATATCAAAATATCATCTAGGTATACAATCACAAATTTACCCAATAATTTCTTCCAAACTACATTTATCAACCTCATAAAAGTACTCGGTGCATTAGTTAAACCAAAAGGCATAACCAACCACTCATACAAACCTTCTTTTGTCTTAAAAGAAGTCTTCCATTCATCACCTTCTCTGATTTTGATCTGATGATACCTACTTTTCAAATCAATTTTGGTAAAATTCTTTGCTCGAGTCAAACTTACATTATATCATCCATTCTCGGTATAGGAAACCTATATTTCATTGTTATCTTGTTGATTTCTCTGGAATCGGTACACATTCACCATTCTCCATTCTTCTTAGGTGCCAATACAATGGGTACTACACAAGGACTCAAACTTTCTCTGATCAAACCTTTCTTCAATAATTCTTGAATTTATCAGTTCAATTCCTGATTCTCAGTAGGTGTCAACTGATGCGGTGCCTTATTCGGTAAACTAGCTCCAGGGATTAGATCCATGCAATGATCAATGCTTCTATTCGGTGGAAAACCATTAGGTACATTATCATAAATGATTTCATTGTACTTAATGAGTAACTTATCAATCTCCTCAGGGACACTATCTTCAGTTTTCTTACTCGGTTTGTTAGGAATTACAACAAAACATACATCATTCTTCTTGAAATCCTTAACAAACTTTCTTCCTTCCATCAAGAAAACTTTCATAGATGTGCAAACGTTACTAACAGGTTCTTCAATCAAAGGTAACAAGATTTGTCTTCTTCCATCAGCCCAAATAGTATATTTATGCAATCTCCCATCATATATAGCATGTCTATCATATTGCCAAGGTCTACCCAATAAAATATGACAACAATCCATAGGCATGTTATCACATAACACCTTATCATAGTACTTTCCAATTTTCAAATTCACATAACATTGTTCACTTACCAAGAGTGTATGCTCATCTTTGATCCATGAAATCTAATAGGGCTTCAGATGTTCCAACCTTTTTAACTGTTCCAAACTTCATCAGAAACTCTACATCTGGTCTTGAACAAACTTTTCCTTACCGGATCTTCCTTATTACTTTCACTCCAAAGTTATCTCCTTACCATTAAGTTATTTTCCTTCTCAGGTTCATTCGGTGACTCTTCTTGCACCAAATAATTTCTACTGCTACCGACCTTCTTACTTGCATGTGTACACTCAAATGATATATGTCCTTCTTCTCCACAATTGTAACAAGTTCCTCAGAAACCACCTCTGTTATAACCACCTTGGTAGTTATTGCCTCTTCCTCTAGATGAAATTTTACCTTTCAACTCAGGCTTTCCTTTATCCAGATTTGTCTTTTCAGGTTCATATCTACTATTTTCACCATAAGATCTACCTCTTCCTCTAGGGAATCTACCACCTCTACCTCTTTGTCTTTGCTCATGTCTCTTGTTCAATTTATCCTCAGCTTTCAATGCAAATTGATAAGCTTCTTCAATGTTCTCCAATTTAACCAAACTGATTTCTTCTTGGATGGAAACTCTCAATCCATTCAGGTACCTAGAAATTCTTTCCACATCATCTTCATCATGTCTAGATCTGATATCTAATCTATAGAATTCCTCAGTACATTCTTTTACCGAGCTATCTTTCTGCCTCAAACTTTGCATTCGCTTAACTAGGTTAATCTGATAATCACAAGGTAAGAAATTTCCTTTTAGTTTATTCACCATTTTGTTCCATACCTTGATTTTGTCTTTACCTTTCCTCTTTCTATCCAACTGCAGATGTTCCCACCACAAGGATGCATGACTTTTCAACTTTGTGCTTGCAATTTTCACCTTCTTTTCCTCAGGTACATTTTCATATTCAAAGTACTTTTCCATCTTGGTGATCCAGTCCACCAATTCATCAGAATCTAATTTTCCACTATACTCAGGAGGATTAAAGTGTGGTGTAGAGTTCAGATTTGTCAAATCCTTCAACAATCTTTCTTCACCTTGATCCATCGTAGGTGCAAGTTCCACATCACCTTGTTCTTCCTCAATTTCATCATCACTAACATCTTCAAGATGTCTTCATCTTCTCTGGGTTGTTTCAACAACTTCTAATATAGAATCAAGTTATCTCAACATGTTTGTCAATCCTAGATCCACATCTTGCCTCCCACGAACCATCTTGAAACCCTCTACAATTGTAGGTCAGATCACAATCTACTACCCCACAACCAATCAACTAGGGTTTGACAATAAGGAACCCTCAAACCTAGATCCAGATCTCACCTCACTTTGATACCACCTAACACAAGGAAGGATGGGGAGAGAGGCCAAAGGCACACCCTAACTAGATCCACCTTGCAGAGATCACACACGGAAGCAACAAACACACAAGTGAGAGAGAGAATGGAAAATAATTCATATATGTATTTCAATTGATTCATACATGATGGGCTATAAGGCCTTCTTGATTTAGACCAAATATTACAATCAAGTACATAAGTCCTCCAACATGCGAGGATCTGCCAATAATCTCTAATCTTCCAACTTCTATCTTCTAACTAAACTAATTGCCTAAACTACAACCAAAGACCATAATATATACAAGAGGCTACCGGATAAGTTGGCCTTCAGATCCAACATCAATGGAAGGAATGACCAGATCTAGGTCCACATGCTTCCCAATGATAGATACCATCATTGAATTTGTGATCATAATTAATTGCAAGATTCAGCCTCAACAAGAAACTAAAAAGAATAACTCGGTAAGAAAGGATAATTGAGCACCAGACAAGCATCACCGAGTGCCAAGGAAATAATCGAGTGCTAGGGAAGTAACTGACCAACTCGGTCAACAAAGAAAACCGAGCAACTACAGAGCCAACTCGGTCAAAATAGGAACTGAGAAACACAGGAAAACACAAACATGTTTTTGGTGACACGGGATTGCCAAGGACCCGAGATGCTCCTACATCATACTTTTTCATCCCTCCATCCTTTTAACACAACTATCCATAAGATCCTTTCATAAGTGTGACTTACAAGCACCTTCAAATAGAGGGACACCAAGATACTTTCCAAGCAATCTCCCATCCTTTATATCTAAAATTATACATAATTGTCTCTACAAATCCATTCTAGTGTTAAAAAAATACACCTCATATTTTCTCCTATTAACGCACTTTCCCGAAGCTTCACCATACCTATCTATTATTTCCTTTATAACCCTATCTTCTCAAACTAAATCCTCACCCATCAGGTAGTTATCATCAAAAAATTGAAGGTGAGATAAGGGAACAATGCCCTTAGCAACACTAATGCCTTTCCATTGCCCTACCTCTCTTTTTCTTGAGACCAGTCTACCCAACACCTCAACCAAAATCATGAATAAAAAATGGTATATAGTATCCCCTTGCCTTATTCCCTTGGTAGTGTCAAAAAATCTTTGAGGGATACCATTAACTAAGATAGACATTCTAGAGGTTTATATAACTATCAATCCATTTTATCCAAACCTCAGAGAAACTAGACTTTCTCAAGACTTGCGAAAAAAAGGCTTTGTTGACATTGTCATAAGATTTCTTTATGTTTAGTTTTATCATCATTTTCTCAATCTTATCCATCCTTATTGAATGTATTACTTCATGGGAAACAATGATACCTTAAAAAATGATCTATTAGGAGCAAAAATGCTTTGTTCAGGGGATGATAGAATCTAACACTAATTTGAGTCTATTAGTCATAACTTTAGCAATGATCTTATATGTTGTGTTACACAGAGAAATGGGTCTAAAATCATCAAAAGTAGCCCTATCATCCTTCTTAGGAATCAAAGAAATAAAATAGTTGTTGAAGTCCTTGAGTATAAAACCACCTTCCCTAGATTCCTCCACTACTTCCCAAAGCTCATCCCCATCAAAATCCCAAGTTTTCTAAAAGAAGATGGCAAGAAAGCCATCCGGCCCTGAAGCCTTATCACCTCCCAAACCATAGAATGCATTTCTAACCTCAGCATTGGTAACAGGTTTCATATGAGCATAATTTTGAGCACCAGAAATGCAACTTGGAATATGATCTAGTAAATCCTTGATTCCAATTAAATTGCCAAAGTCACTAGAAAATATATTAGAGAAAAAAATCACCGCTTCCCTATTCACATCTTCAGAATCCATGAGTAAGTTCCCATGACCATCTTGGATTGAAAAAATCCTATTTTGCGACCTTTTTAACTTTACAGACTTATGAAAGAATTTAGTATTCAAGTTTCCATCTTTCAACCATGTTTCCCTTGATTTTTGTTTCCAAAACAATTCTTCTCTAGATAACAGCTCATCATATTATTTAGAAAACACTTTCTCTAAATCATAATCCACTTCATCCATACCCTCTGCAATAATTTTTGAATTCAAATATGCAATATCTATTGGAATCAAAATCCTTCCTCGATTCAAAGAAACCCTTTATATGCTTCACTATTCCTATTCAATTTCTCCTAGCCCCTACCATACTGCACTACATTAAATTTTATTTGATTCCATATCCCATTGTTGCTTCCCTTCCCCATAAAAGGCTAAAATCGCCCATGACTTCTATGATTGAAAGGTTATCTCTAATTCATGCGTTCAACATAGTTTAGACCTTGATGAATTCAAAAATCCCCTCTTTCTACCCATTGCAGATGTTCCATTCGACCATTACTTTTTATGAGTATAATTTTGGAGGTATATGATATTGATAGTGCACTAATAGAGAAGTTAGTAGTTCACCTCAAGAGCGGGTAGATGACTCATCCACAATGTGAGGAGAAGAGTGAGGAGTACAAAATAATTTTTTCTATACTGTCACACAACAATGTAGATTTAAAAGTTGCATAATAAAATATATTTTATTAAAATAAATAGTAAAGAGTTTTTATACAAAATTTATTGTACACTTTCTCTCTTTATAATATTTGAAATGATATATGTTAATATAATAAATATACAATATATTTGTATATTGATGTGTCAAATGAATATTTAAATACATTTAGTACATGCATATAAATTATTTTAAATAAATAGGCAATTTTTATTCATAAAATAAGATTGTACTATAAAGATACAATTATTCCACAACAATCTAAATTATCAACTTTCCCATCAAAGAGATTTAATTTTCCCATAGATCAACATGAATATCACATCTTCAAGATAGATTTTATCAACAACTAGTGATTTCTACTTAGAATGCCTACAAACATAACAACAAATATATAAGGTGTTAGAATAATAGTGTCCCAATCAACTAAGAGGGGGGGTGAATGAGTTGATGCTAATATAGATTACTTAAGCTTTAACTCCAAACTTATTTCTTATTATACACATAGACACCAAGACTTGTTCTTGAGTAAAACCCTATTGAGGGAAAAACCCCGATGGGGATGGTACCCACAAATATCTACACTATAGGTATAATAATCCTGTTAAGGGTTCTGAACTTGTTAGGAGCCAAGTATTACAATAGGAAAGTCCTGATTAAAGGAAAAACCCTATTAGGAGCCTTTTACAATGTGATCCCAATTAAGGAATCGACCCTACTAGGAGTCTAGCCCTGTTAAAGGCAATTACCCTATTAGGGGTGTATAATACATCAACCTGATCAAAATATTTGAGAGTTAAATCCACCCTCAGGTTCTCCAAACCTTATAACTTCAATTCTGAGATACTTATGTTCTAAAACTGCTTTCAATCTTCAATTACTGCCAAGAAAGCTCCACCTTGTGACTAAGTGCACAACAGCTGCTCTCCAAACAGTATCCAATGTAGCCTTGAGCTCACATTCACCTCTGCATCTCGCATATGAAGTTCTATACAATTTTCCAAGGATTTCAATCCTTAAATACAAGTTACAACAATTATATCCAAGTCATCCTTCATAGAATAAATCCTATTTACAAAATACAAAATGAACCCATGTGAAGATGCACACATAAACTCTTACAATGTTACAACATATTCATTACATCAATTAATCATTTAGATCCATTGATTAAGCTCACATATCATATTACTTGAAACATGTTATAGGTAAGCCTCCAAATAGGTCTTTGCCAATGCACACACCATAGATGACATCACTTGTACGATCACAGATCCATATGATCACAATAAGCTCTTCAACTAGTGTTCATGATGAACCTATGTTCACACATTATAACTTAAATAACCATGAGTGATATCCACAAAGTTTTGCAATCAACTTTGTGAAAACACAGTTTTTGTCTTCTAAAAAATACTTGCCAGTAAACTTGTCATAACTTTATCCAATCAAATCATAAGCATGTTCAATCATGGATGGTGACCCCAAACATCATTAGGAGTCTCTCATTATGTGTGCACATGATGATTCATTGTATGGTGTTTGTACAATTCTTTGCAACCTATTCTATAAGCTCCTAAACAACCAATCAATAGCATATGTTGCCATCAATGACAAACTCTATCATGGATGCAACATACAACCAATGTAGCATGCCTCTACCATTACTAGGATACTCTTCCATAGGAATACCATCAACATTCATGCTAACGGAAGGATCACCAATGAAGCTATCATTTTTTGAAAGGATAAAAACTACCAAGAACAAATAAATGCATTCACTTATGGGCATAATTTAAATATTTTTAAATAAATCATTTCCTTCATTTTTCTTACATGCTTCAATCTCAAGATCATGATATTGGTCAATGAAATAATGCAACACAATTGATTATAATACGATCAAATGAAAGTATGTAGGTTACCAACAACAAGTTTATTAACTATTTTATTAGATGACATAACTATAAACACATCACATCTTGTTCTATGCTTTCTTTTTCTACATTACCATTTAGAATTTTCGTTCTACAAGCTTTTATAGTTTCTTTAATTTGATATTTACTAAAATGATAAGGTTTTCAATCTGCTATCTACTAGCAATATTATCAATTGTAAATTTAAACTTTATTAGTTATTCATTTCCTTTCACTTACATATTATTCAAAATTACCATACATGCTATATTTATTATAAATTTAATTACATCTCTATATCTACATTTGGTGGGGATTAAATTCAATCTAGTATTTTTGGTAGGGTATAAACATTTGATGGGAATAATAAATTATTTATAACAATGAATGGTTAGAGGCTATATTTTAAAGAACATATCAAAATAAAATGGTTGATATTGACAAATAAAATATCTTGATAATATATTAGAATATAATAGAGTACAAAAAAAAATCATGATAGGTATTCTTTTAAAGAGGAGTGAATGCCTTTGATCTAGAGTTATGAACTGTTGAAGTCACAAACAAGAGACTCCATCTCTATTTAAACATTCAACAATAGCATCCTAGTAGAATTTGAACCTTGATGACATGAAGAACAATACCAAAACTCAACCATCATAGCATGCCAATGCTAGCATCATGATAGAAGGATCACTTCCTTGTTTGTCTAAGGAGTTTTTTTTTCTATTTCATGTATGTGTTTTCAAAGTTACAAGTTTCTCTTATCATATGTTATCTTCTATCCATTTGTTTTCTAGTAAATATGAAACAATCTTGAACAAATATGAAACAAGAAAATACCATATTTAATAGATAACTTCGATAGTAATTATATCACCTCTTATCATACTTAAGTTATATACTATATAACATATATATTTTTTGTTTCAGAAACTTCATAGTATTGCCACATTAATATAGTTAATAAACTAGTATCCAACCAAATTATGAAATGCTATCCTTTGATAATCATGAAATATTAATCAAACTCCAGCTTTTATTGTCTTTGCAAATAAAGGGGAAAAATGAACTACCAATCAATTAACTAAATACACATCCATAAAATCATTACTATAGAACTTGAAAGCATTATTTGAATAGTATTTGAAACCAAAGTTATAAACTATTTTTTGTATTCATCAACATGTATTAACCTTGGCTAATATTATATTCTACTTTTTCTATGAACTATCACATTCAAGTTTTTAACTTATTGGAATATATAGTCACATATTCATGTATTATTATTTTTATTAGACTATTAATTAAATGGTAATCAAGCATTTGATTGCTTATGAAAGATATTATAAAGTTGTCCCTAGTGGTGGTTACTTTGAAAACTTTGAGGAGTGTTACATTACTGAGTTGAATGCTTAAGACTCTTAGGTTCCATTTGGTTGCATGAATTAGAAATTGTTGGATTTAGTCAATTCAGGAAGTTTCCAATCTAGTTTTTCATTTTTAGAATATAGTTGGAACTGTTTGGTTGACTTGGAAGATGAATAAGAAGATGCATTTTTTGTGTTTGATTCCACAAATTTGGAAATGGAATTGGAATTTGAGTAATGTTTTTTTTAATTTTTAATTTTTTTAATATTTTTTAATCTAATGGGGTATGGCCCTTTGGTGAAATGGTGGGGCTTCTTTCTTGTAGAGCCAACAAACAAGGTTCAGATCCCCATGGGGTCACTCTCTACTGTGTAAAAATTTGAGAGCCCTTACCTTGATCCTTGGTGAATGAGTAGGGCTTCTTGCATGTAGAGCTTACAACCAAGGCTCAAATATTTAATTTTAATATATCATAATTAAATAAAAATGGCTTTGCATCGGAAAAAATGTGATTCTAGCAAAAAGAGAAACTCTTCAATTTACAGATGACAACTTTACTTCTATAGAAAAATGAAATATGCATCTCAGGGTTTCTCATATGCTTTTCATGGGAACTGGGCTCTCGTTCCTCTAGCAAAGAAGAATGAAGGATGGCGCAATGTGAAGCCTAAAGGGAGAAAGAGGGAAGGAAGTAGGGTAAATTTGGGGTCATGGAGGCCCATATATGAATGATGAAAATCCAAATATATCCCTGGTTCCCCATTGCTCTATAATCATTTCCAAAGTCTGCAAGATATTGAGGAAGCTTGTTTAAAACTAGTTCTCAATCGACATAGAAGAAGGCCTGCAAATACATTCCAGGATTATCATTGTGGACCGAAAAAAATTAGCCCTACCCTCATGCTATTAGGATGGATCCCCTACCTAAAATGGGGTTTCCAAATAGATTAGGCAGGTTGCCAAGGCACTATGAGGAGAAGACAACTAAATTATGGGCAAAAACCCTATCTCACAAAGTGAGGTAATAAATTGGTTTCACCTATGAATAAAACAAAGGAAACCCTGATTGTGGAATGTAGGGAAGGAGTGATGGAAAAAACACATATATTATGCCAAAAATATGGGATTATTGCAAGATGGAATGACTTTGGCATCGTGACAGAACATATAGTAGAGTGGTTCCAGATGACATTCAGACAGGTAAAAGTAACGATTTTACCATAAGGATTTATTTACATTATTTTCCCTATGGTATTTAAGAAATAAATTGTTCAAGGAAGAATCACCCAGATTTAAAGGTAGATATTTTAATTTTATTAAATGGAAACCTAACTTTAACCCTAGAAAATTAGTAGATTTTTGAATAGAAAGAGTAGTTTTACTTTGAAATTTATCAATTGAATTAGTAAACGAGGAAATTATTAGAAGGATAGGAAATAGTTTAGGGAAATATGTAGGAATGGAGGGAGGTAATTTTTTTAAAAATGATGTTATTATGATGGTTAAAATAGATATATCAGTAGAAGAATTAAAACCAGTAGAGGTAAGACCAAAATAATTCTCATAGCTTATTCATTCAGTCTTTTACAATGGTCTAGTGCGGGAAGAATATCCTTTAGAAAATAAAAATGTAAGCAAAAACCCTACAATAGAGAGAGAATAAGCTAAGGTAGACGTTAAATTCTTCAAATATCAAGGAGGATTTTGGTTAGAAAAAACTGATAAGGGGGGATTTTTGGAGCTCGAAGTGTTATCTCTATTTGAGCTTTAGATGTTGTCATTAGTATCAAATTAGATCAATTAGTTATCTAACCTGATCAGTCGGTAAAGGATGGAATAAGAAGCTATAGTATGCTAGTTGGTTGAACATATAAAGCCTTCGCATAGATCAATCACAAGGTAGAAGTGAGAGCTAAAAGGAAACAGGTTTAACCGGGTACCGAAGTATGTTTACCGAGCATCAGAGTATACTAAGGACCAAGCATCAGTAAACATCGAGCACCAGTGTATTCACCGAACAAGAAGGTTATGTTTATCGAATTATTTAGGAAACAACATAGTAATCAAGAATGGAACATTTATCTATGCAAATGGTTTACAGGGATCCATAAAACATTTTATCAAGATCTAGGATTATTTATTATGGATGTAATCATTAAATGTTGTGATGATTCCTATGTAATAGTTAGATCTAGGTTAATTTTGTACACCGTAGATCTTAGGTTTTCTAAGATGTTGTAAACCTAATTAGGTCATAACAGTCATAGCAATTTGCTATATAATTGTAATTGATGTCATTTTAACATGGATCGAAGAAGATACATGACAAGGAGATCATGATGCAGTAGCTGCCTATCAGGACATCAGAATTTAAACAAGGTTTGCATGACAAAGTAGTTATCAGAAATAGTACTCTTTTTATTCAAAAACATTCAAGGCTACCGAGAAGAACAAAGAGCAGTTTACTACACATCAAGGTGATATTTATTCAGTATATCATAGATCTAATTCAGACAAACTAAATTTGTCATTTACAGATACTTTTCTATTATCTTCTAATCATTATAGAGGAGTTATAAATATCTTAATAGAGTAGACTTAATAGTTTGATTGTAAATCTCTTAACCGAGTGCACACTTCATTAGTGTTGCTAAAATCCTTTCACAAGGTAGATCTAATTGATCTCATTGTTACTCCTAATAGGGTAAGATCACCAGAAGTGATCACACTTGTAGCCTTAACCGACATACTTTATTATCTGTAGTAGTGAAGATCTGTGGGTGTCATCCCCATTGTAGTTTTTACCTTCTAACAAGGGTTTTTGCGTAGCCAAAATACTTGTGTTATGGGTTACATTTCATGATTGGTTTATTGTTTGTTTTCATGTACTTTACATTGGCAAAGTTATTTGAATGAATGTTGCAAACAATGAATTCAATTAGATAGATTGACACTACCATTTTAGATTGTGTATTCAATAAAGATTTTGAGGGTACTGATTCACCCCTCCCCTCTCAGTACTTTATCTTTCCTATCCCAACAATTGGTATCAGAGCTAGATCTCTTATTTGGAAGTTTAATCACTGAAGAGGAAAGATCTTGGGATGGACAGATACAAGTTGGAAAAGAATATTGAGAATCAAAAGATCCAAGTGAAAATCTTCATTGAGCAATATAAGAAAGAAAAGGATGAGTTGAAGAAGTTATTGATTCAGAGAAAAGATATGGCTATTCGGTAATGTGAGACTGATTATCATGAAGAAGATATTGATGACCTATTTGAGAATATTGGATCTGGTTCAGGCTGTATATCTAACATATCTGAAAGTGCAATCTCTTATTTATCTAAGAAAAATCTTCACCTGACTGAACAAGTTAAAGCCCTGTAGATTGGTCAAGAAGCACAAATGGTAAGAATGATTGATGTGATGAACAATGCAAGACATGCTAAACAAGAGATAAATTTGGATGTTTAAGACAAAAGGCAAATGACTAAGAAACTACAAGAGAAAGAATCTGAGGTACTGAGACTTACCGAGCATCACTTCGAGATATCCAATTAGATGGTTATTGTAAGCCAGGAGATCAATTGAGTAAATAATGAGTTAATGAGGAAACTTGAAGACATTGGTGAGCTCAGAGAAGAAAATGAAAAACTGAGACATGAAGTGAAGATGCAAAAACAACATAATGAGATGATGAAAAAGGTTGAAGATAGTTCCAAGAAAATTGATGATTTTCTAATTAGTCAAAGAGGAATTGGAAGCACCACTGGATTAGGCTATACCGAGTAAGGAGAATCATCTAAGCAAGTTGAACATGTGAACACCTACAAGAGTCAAAGACCTAAGAAGCTATCATGCTATCATTGTGGTAAACTGGGCCACACTTTAAATGTTTGCAGGAGTAAAGCACAAGGTAATCCTAAAACCACTCCTAAGTTCAATGGTCATTGTTATAATTGTAACAAGTATGGACATAAAGAATATGAGTGTAGATCTAAGTTGAATAGGATTCCTAACAAACCCTACATGGAGAAACATTGTCGCACTTGCAACATGCATGGACATACTTCACAAGAATGCATAACAAAGATGAAGCAAATTTGGACACCGAAAGGACAAAACAAGACCTATCAACTAAGAAGACAAGGTAATGCTTATACTTGGGATTATAACACATGGATTAACTGCACAACATGTGGAAGGTATGGACATATTGCAGCTAATTGCATGAGGAAGAATTGGAGAGGTAGATCTCATAGCTAGACAACTACTGGTATGACATGTTTACACTGTCACAAAGTCGGTCACTTAAGTAAAGATTGTAGAGATCGAGCACTAGAGACACAAATCTTTGAAAATGGAAATATAATTGAAGATATCATGAGGATAAGAAACACTATATGGAGAAAAGAATCAAGTGACAATGTTGAGTCAAGCAATGCGGTTGGTGAAACCTCGTCCATTGGATTAGGTGACATCACCATCTCCACCTAAGCTGAAAAGGTGTGCATGGAACTGATAATTCTAATTAGATACATCTATCATACAGTTCCTTATATTAAGTAATCTCATACCAAATCTGCATGAATTAAGATGCATTATGGTTTTACAAGTTTTGAGCTTTAAGTGTTTACAGTCGATATATGTTAGACCGAATGAGATGTTTCCAGTTGGTAATTATTTGCAAGGTTAATCGAGTGCTAGTATTAACTGAGTAAAAATATTATGTGTTAACCGAGCCTATGTAATTTTGTGATATACACCAATGAGACAGTTGTCATCGAGCTATGTTAGGTTGAGCATTTATTACAAAAAGGTTTGAGTGGGAATTTGAAAATGCTATAAATACATGGTGAACTTAGTTCATTTTTCACATAGCGATCACAGGGAGATAAGCATTTATAGAGAAAATTTGAGAAAAGGATTTTCAGAGCATTTGAGGATAGATTTGAAGAATTTTGAGTGCTCTCATCATCATTGCAAGTAATTAATATCATCATCGAGATGTTCATTTGATATTTTTTGAAACCCCAAATGAGAATAATGGCATCTGCTTCACAAGTGAACAAATCCAAGTATGTAGAGGAGAAGTAAACTTAATTATTTCTGCTACATGTGATGAGCCTAAATACAAACTTCATCCTGAAGTGGCATCTTAAATTAACAAAATGGGAGCTTTTTCAAACATACCACCTAGGGTTTTGTTGGTAGAAGATGTATGTTCATACATTCACTGCAAAATAGGATAAATTGGAGTTTTTGAGATGTATGCTACATTTCAAAAGTTGTGTGGTGTTGATGGAAAACTAAAAATTGATCACGGGGATCTAGAAGTCAAGGGTTTGACTAATGCCCTAAGTTTTCCTAAGGTTTTTAAAAATGAATGGGCGAGAATCATTCTAAGTCGGTATCATGATGGGAAACTATGGTTGGATGAGCCCATAAAGATCACAAAGAATACCATACATGCAGTAACCAGATACCCAACTACTGATAAGGCCAAGGCAATAAGTAGTGCACCGAGGGTAGAGCTGGAAAAGAATATAGGAGCCGAATGGAACGACAAAGCAATGAAATTCAGCACAATCAAAGGTCAAGAGACAAGATTTGGAGCATATGTCATAGGGTATAAGATTTTTCAATCGAGTAGACCAAAAAGTGTATCGTGTGATGCAGTTGACATTGCATATGCAATGTACAAAATGTGGACATAGGTAGGGTTTTCAACAATGCACCTAATAGAGATCCTAAGTCCACTTTTCTTTGTGATACATTTATATTTGAATTGATAGCAATGTAAATTTGGAAATGCTTAAAATTAGATAAGATAAAGTACATACCTCATAATAAAGCTGATCTAGAAATACCTGATTTCTGGTGTCTATGTTCAATTTAAGGGAATTATGCAACCAAATTCGAGACAGGAAAATAGAGACAGAGAAAACCCAGAAAATTTTTCCAATTTTGAGTAAGGTCATCCTTGACCCAAATGCGGGGTAAGATCTTGACCTGAAATACTCTGACGTAAATTTTGTTCGTAGATCCTGGAAGTTTGATGAAAAGGGTACTCAGATATGCTTTGTAGCTTCTAAAACAATGACTGTAGATATCAAAAAATGGTGTTTTGGTGTGGCTATATAGGGTTTTTCCTTAGTCAAACCTCCATTTTGGTGATCTTCACCTCCACAAATAGCCGAATGTAATAGAATGTGTGTGCGTATTGAATGTGTAATGCCAAGATCTAATCCTCTAGATTAAAAACCCTAGCATGAATTGATATGAGACAACAATGCATATATTTGAATATGATAAGAAATCATACCAAGCCCCCAATGATAAAGTACTCTCACCAAACTCACAATCCGTAATTGCTACCCCATGATTGTATCTTTGCATGCTTTAATATTGAAAATGGTGGATCAAGGAAGAAGGGATCTCTCTTGCTCCAAAGGAATGTCCACAATAGTGTGCTCACAAAATGGTTGATATCAACAATGGCTTGATCTTCTATATCATCCTCTTGCAATCTTTCATCTTCACTTCACCATCACTAACTTGCTCCTCGTGGATGCTTGGTGTGTAGTCGTGAAAATGAAGGCAAGAGAGAGTCCTTATATAGAGGTTTCAAGGTGAGGCTCCTTGGGTAATGTAAGGGCCCATAATTCAAATTTCACCTTGAATTATGGTCCAATCACAATAACCAACTAAGGAGGGAAAATAATTAAATGAATTTCAAATTAAAACCCTTCCACATTTGGATTCAGAGGCCCGACATTGATTTCAGGGTCCTCCAAGACCAAAATTTGAAAAGGGGGATCAAATCCTAAAAAAGGTCAAGGATGACCTCAAATTTGACCTAGGTCAAAGTCTACCTCAACCTTGACCTAGGTCAAATTCGACCTCAACCTTGACCTAGGGGTCCAGATCCAATCTGTGTTGAAAATAGGAGGTCCTAGGGATGCCTAGAGACTTGGAAATGATAATAGAACATGTGAGAGTGCCAGAAAAGGGATGTAGAGGCCTATGATGAACATGATGAAGGATAAGAGGAACTATACCTAGATCCCACCTAGAAAATAGAGCCATGGAGAAGGGAAATCAAGGAGGATCCTTGGAATCCTAACCCTAATTTCACCTAGAATGAAGAGAATCAAGTGCAAATACCTCCTAAATGAAAATCTATCATAATAAATGCACTAAAAGAGGGTGCTAAACCTATCAAGATAGAAGTGCTTCCATTTTAAGATGATACATTTAGCCCCCACTTTAGCTTAGATGTGACACTACATGAATATGCAAGCTAAAGTAAGAAAACATCATAGTAAATAAAAAAGGATATAGCCAAGTCCTCGATGTAGAGATCCTGCAGAAAATCGTTAGAACCTGCAACAAACAAGGTTAATGAAAACTCATAAATCACCTAGAGCTTACTAAATGAAAACATAGAAGTGCATACAGCCTCTTATGCCCCCCTGTTTCGGCTTTCTACTTCTGAAGGGTGAAACAAGGTGATAAGGATAACCTTATACATTGGATATGTAGTTTGTTGAAAAGTCCATTCCTAAACCAATTAGAATGATTTCCATCCTTCCTAAATTGATTCAAGGAGTTAGGTATTTGAATCACAATTCCAATGCCCTAACAACATTGAAAACGGAGTTACTAAACTCAAGTTAGGATGAAAAGAGTGAATGTCTATCTAAATGCATATAAAGGGAAATTCAAATTTAACATGAGTAAACCCTAACAAAACCCTAATTTTGACTATAAATAAGGAAAAGGAAGTCATACTTACTCATTCTTACCATTTGCAGATTTGAAGAGAGAAAGCAAGATGTTGAGGAGAGAAGAACTTCAAGCGATGCGCATGGAGCTCCTGAGACAGTGCCTGGCTACCGGACGATCGCTTCCCAAGGTGAGTTTCTATTTTTTTATTTTTGTATTTCATGAATTCTTAATTTTTGTAGGCAAGGTTGACCTTGACCCTTAAAGATCGACCTTGACCTAGTTATGTCGACCTTGACCCAAAAAGGTCAACATGAACTGGGAGGTCTCTACCTTGTCTGGGGTGAGGTTGTCCTTGACCCAGAAAGGTCAACCTTGACCCAGGAAAGTCAAACCTGACCCAGGAAGGTTTTCCTTGACCTAATTAAGGTTGACCTTGACCTAGTCAAGTTAGATTTATAGATTTGATGATGTAGAATATTGATATGATGTTTGTTTATGCTTACAGGATCTGGTTCGTCTTCGAGAGCATCCCTTTGGAGGGTTACTAGCAATTATTAGAGAGAAACTATCAGAGCTAAATGAGGATGAGATGCATTTACTGAGAGACATAGGGTTGTATTGGGTGACATTCCTACCATATATTAGACTACACTGAGCCATGCTATCAAATCTGATAGAGAGGTGGGATGAGGATACATGCTCCTTTCATCTTCCCTCAGGTGAGATCACTGTGACATTGGAGGATGTTTATAGAATCTTGCAGCTTCTAGTTTGAGGTGAACCTGTCAGACTGAGAGCACAATGAGATTCTGAGGAGATCCATGTAGATGTAGAGTATTTCTTGGAATAGATTCCATAGATGCGAACCTGGTCAGATCAGATCACCTTATCATCCATACTAGAAGGTCCTAAACCTTTGGTACAGAGAGTGATGCTATGTATACTGTCCTTGGTTGTGGTACCCAACACAAAGGGTACAATCTTTTATCCACTTTTCACCCATCTTGTATGGAGGATGGAGAGTGATAGGATTTTTTTCTCGTGGGGCCGCAACATGCTAGCCCAGCTATACCATGAGCTATGTCACCTAGTGAGATATCAGAGAGAGAGAGTCTTTCAGTATGAACATTTTTGTAGATTTGGTTGTTTGAGCATTTTGCATGTACATGAGCATAGGGTGTTCTAGTTATGGTAGATGCTAGCACACCGAGAGGCTTGTCTTATCCTCTAAGATATGTCTGACAGTTCAAAGATATCCTCTATTAGAGGGTATGTATAGACCGCATTTCAGGCACAGATGTGATATCGAGACCCTACTACCGGATGATAAAGTGGCTTGATACATGACACTAGATGAGACATTCACAACAGTACAAGCTACTAGAGGGTCATTAGAGTCACGTAGTGATGCCATACCACTATGATCAAGTGATGAGACAGTTTGACCTTTTACAGAGAGTCCCTGGGGTGGTACCTCATTATGCACATTCGATGAGGTACTATCAGAGACCCAGTGTCATACGTCGACCATCAATAGCAGACATAGTAGAAAATGATGCATATGAGATAGAGGACATAGAGGTACTATCAGATGTATCCTATTCAGGCATGATCCGAGACTACATTAAGTACTTGGGTCTGAAGGGAACCCACCCCATCTTTCCTGAGGATTATCCCACAGGTGATCCAGGCCTTTCAGAGAGGACACACCTGGATAGTGGCACAACAGAGGAGGATGAGGATCTCAGAGATGAGGAGGAGAACATCTTTGAGGGAGACCCTATGGAGGAGGAGAGAGTAGATGAGAGAGCAGAGAAGATGCTCCCAGTTGGGTGATACTGGTGTGGATGTACACATTTTTCATGCATCACCACTAAGATCACGATGACCTCCATGGGCCCACACAAAGACACCACCGTCGAGGCCTAGACAAAGCATGGAGAGAATAGTCACTCCATTCCCCCACCATCTAGATCCTTTGGTGACGTCCAGGAGGGAGATTCAGGTATGAATCATGAAATTGATGAAAAATATAACTTAATTTGTAAGAAAAGAGCATCAAATTGATAAATGTATTTCTATTCTGTAGCTAGTGTAGCAGAGTGGAGGATTTTTTTATTTGAGGTTTTGAAGGATACATGTATATCCTACTGACTACCAATCGGCGAGCGAGAGTCTTCCATTGGTCACAGAGATCCCGACAGGCATGCCGATATCTTTGCATGTGTCCAACGAGAGTTGAGATTGTGCAAAGAAAGAGAAGATAAACTGATAGTTGACTTACACAGGGCCCAAGACCTCATGTGTGATATGAGCATATCGAGGAGCCACTCATAGACACACAGATCTGCATCTTCCTATCATAGACTAGAGAGATCTGAGAGTCATCGACCATCAAAGCATAGAGATAGACGTAGTGATAAATAGGGTCATGGGCCACACATGTATCAAAACTGAAAAGATTTTATGAATGAAAAACTTTCTCTACTAATTAGTTCTATTTTTTATTACTTATATTTTCATGAATATAAAACTTAACATAAAGAAAGAAGGTGTATAAATGTATTCAAATGTAATTTTACTGAAACTACACAACTTATAAAACAAACAGTATTATTTTATAAGGAATACATAAATACACTGAAAGAAAGAAAGGAATTAAGGATAATAATGTTTGAGATGCATAATATTGATAGGTTCCTTAATAGAAACACCATCCATATGAGCAAGTTTATAAGCACCCAATAGTATAATTTGCGTAAATAAATGACTAGGTGACTAAAACTTTTAGTCACGTGACTAAAAGTGATCTTGTTATACCATTTTTTTAGTAACGTGACTAAAATTTTTAGTCATATGACTAAAATTGATCATGTTCTACAAATATAAATGACTAAATAAATGATCAATTTGGTCATCGGGTAAAATCACAACTAAAATGACTATATAAATAGTTACCCTAATAAAAATGACTAAATGAATGATTAATACTCTTTTACATATTAACATTTGATAATATCATATACTTATATTCTTAGAAGTTGCATTTCACCAATAATGTGTGTTCGCTAATAGACTTATTATGCAAACATTATTCTAGCCACTATTTGCCAATATCTCTAAATGGTAACTATATTTAAAATTCATCTAAGCATTTTGCAATTAGAATTTATATAGATCAGGTGCATATAATTCATAGACATTATCAAGGTTTTTTAAAAAATGACTAATTTGGTCATCAGGTAATATCACAAGGTCAGAAAAATAAAAAATGACCAAATAATTAATCACCTGAACAAAAATGACTAAATGAATGATTATTATTCCTTTATTTGCATGGGTTTTGATCTTTGAATCAATCTAAGATGATGACACTTTCTATATTTGCATGTTTTCCTAGGCTAAGCTAAAAACCCTTGCCGCCCCCACCTCTTTTGTCAAAGTTCTTCCCTCTAAGGTAGTTTATGTTTAATTTTGTTTATTATTTGTTATAATTTGGATTTTTGGAGTTGTTTTGGTTCTTGGAATGGATTTGATGCTTTGGACTAATATTGTGTTATGTGAGTTATTGTAATGGGAATAATTTTGCAATATTTTGTAGAAACACAATGTTTGTAAAAGTGTAGTTGTATAAGCTTCTAATGGTCATTTGTCTTTAATATCTCCTACTCGACAATTGAAAAGAATTTAATATACTATAATAATATTGTTATAAACTATATTTTATATGATATATAATAATTTTTATATATATTAAAACTAAAATTTGTGTATAATATATTTTACTATAATATAGTTTTACTTTTATATTATTTAATTATATATTATATGGGGTTGATCTTATGTGACGATTAAGATGTGGTATTGTTAATGGTGTCATTTAGAAATTTGAATGATCAAAACCTTTGCTCATGAAATAAATTTAATTAACTATATATATTATATGTTATGATAATATATATTTAATTATTATTTTTATTTGTATGATTTAATTATATATACTATATTCTATAATTTTGAATAAAAGAAATAATGAAATTTATATATAATATAGTTTATTGTAATACATTTTTATCTTTATTTAGATTACATTATTTATATAATATATATCTGAAAAAAATTAGACCATAGAGAAAGAGGCGGTATAGAGAAATGGAAAAGGAAGGTTTTTATCTCTCATTTTACATCTTCGTCTCATCTCCATAACCCCCTTTGTCTCAATCTTTTACATCTCTTTGGCGGGAAAGTTCATCCTTCTGTAAAATGTATGGGATTGAAATGGGAAAATATAGCCATCAAGGGTTTCGAACAACATGGCGGTCACAGTCCCTACACCTAAGCTAGAATCGATGACAGGTTTAGGGGTTCTGCCAAGGGATTGAACTACCTTCATGAGCTTTCCAATCCACCCATTATACACAGAGACATCAAGCGCAGTAACATATTTTTGGATGAGAATCTAAATGCCAAGGTTTCAGATTTTGGTCTGTCCAAGTTGGTTGCCGACGGAGGTGTAAATTCTGGAGGAAAAAGCCACGTCTCAACTCAAGTCAAAGGGACAATGGTAGGTATGCCTTAAAATCATAAATTACCTATTAATCAGTTAGTAAAATAAGGAATTTTTTCTTAGCAATTTCCTCTAATGACTAGGCTTTTAACATCCACAAATAAGAAAAATCAGTGAAGAGAGCTATGAAAGTACAGGTAGTTTAGAGAGATCATAACAAGCACTCAACTCTGTTTTGGAAATGGTTATTCAGTTCTTAGAATGCACCAATGTGTAAGGTAATTATTTTATATTAAATAAATAATTGCCAATGTAGTTGATGCGGCTCTTTTATATCATTGGCCCATTTCTCTCACTACGGGTAGAGCTTGTGGGGAAATGAATCTCATATTTAGATTTAGAAAATGTGCATGTCATGGTTGAGATTCAAAGAGACAGGGAACAATAATGGTACGGAGCTAGTAAAACTTAGTGAAATGCATTTCCTAATTCATGGAAAAATTCCATATTCTTAAGTAAGAATTCATAAGCAATCTTTCCAAGTTATTATACAGGTTTTTGCTTTCTCATAAGACGTGAATTCTCCAGTGTCTAAAAGAAGAAAAACTATCTAAAGCCAATGATTTGAACCCTAGGTAAAGAAGAGAGATACGAACTCAAAATTTTCATAACTCTCTTCTTACAGTATATATATTTTATCAAAAATAAAAAAAGTGATAGAGAAATCATTGGACAAGCTGAAGATTAAATATCCTGAGGGTTTGTAGGCTGATCAACCAACTTCAAAACTGCAAAACTATGGTTAAACTGTCAAATAATCACATGAGAAAATAATAACTAGACTGAAATTCATCACTATGTGCAGCAAATTAGTGAATGTCTTCAAATCGTCATGTACAACAATAGGACAATGTGCAACAATTTATCAATGAGTAGTTCTGAACCAATAATTAGAGCTGCAATAATTTAAATTTGAAAAATTTAGGTACTTGATACATCAGATCTGAGTTACAAAACCTGATTTGTGTGGTTTCCTATAACTGCTACCATTGTTTGGATTTAAAGAGGGCTTTTAACGTCACTGAATGTTTCAATTATATGAAAAAATAGTTTTGTGTACAGTCTAGATAATGAGATGCCACTTAACAATCCAGATCTGAGTGTGATCACCCAATTTCTTCCTAAATCTATGTCTGGTAATACAATGAGATTGCCTCTCTTAGGGGTGGGAGGACCCAAATCTGATGTTTTGAATTACTGCAGACCTATTTTAATGGGTTTTTGAGAGTCTGGGCTTCAGTTCAGGTCTCTTTCCTATAAATTGCTACTTCTTATCTAGCCCTGGGTGGTAGATAAGGCATAGATATCTCAAGTGCTAGCATGTTCTTGCACTTTCCTTGACCTTCCTCCTATGTTCTTGAGTGCATCATTGATGCCTCTTGTACCCGTACTAGGTATGGGTTTACCCAGGGGTATGCTTGGGTACCTCCAGGGTATGTCTTCTTAGGTGTACCCAAAGTGGGTGAGCACCAAAAATTAACATGAAAATACATTTTTGACCTTTTTAAATCCCTTCTTATCTGAGATTTATGTCTTTTTTCAGGAAGAAACCTAGGCTACATTTCATGTTGTTGTAATTATAGTGATTTTAACATGGCTTACACTTTTACTAATGTTCCCATTTCCATTACACCCCAACTCAGAACTGCATGGATGCTTATGATGTTTTCACTGGGAATCTGCTGGATAAGGTGGTTAAACCATGTGTAATTATATAGGGGTAATTTTATATGCAAAATTTGCACTGGTGTTATGGTTCAAATATAATGTAGCAACTAAACAAAGTTTAAATATAAGAGAATGTGGTATAAATTCCAAAAGGGAGAATATTTACAGATCTATGATCACATGTTTTTGAATATTGTTTATGAAGTGACCATGTGGATATGTGGATGTATTTAAAATTTAAAACTTAACATCTATCATGCTTGTGGTTGTTTCAGGATTTGATTAAAGATTCATGGCATCAACAAAAGAGACTGCAACATATGCTTTACAATATTCCTCTTCAAATGTCGGGAAGTTTTAACCCTGTTTTGGACGAAAAGGCCATTAGGTGGTTGTTTGAACCAGCTCATCTCTCTTTTGTAGGTTACACTCTGATGATATGGCAAGTGGATTTATGAATGCTTGTTTTCATTGTGGTTCAGCTTGTCTAAATCAGAAGGTAATGACAGGTCTTCCAGTTTGATAGAGGAGATAAAAATACAAAAGGCAAGTTTATATTCTTCTCCAAATATTTTGATGTAAATCTTGGTGTCCAACTTATTTTCTTTCAACTTGTGCCAATTTTTTTTGTTATTCTAAGGAGCTTCTTGAAACAATCCGTTCCCCTTTAAGGACCACACTGTGATTGTGAACTTTCTTCTTGTTTACCTTTTAGCTCTGATTGGTTAATACACCATTATACCTGCATAGGTTGGCATTTCATGTTGCTATAGGAAAACAAAAAAAATGTTTTGAAGATCTTAAATATTCCTTGGCAAAACTTACAATGTCTGTGATACATGGCCTCCAACAGTAATTATATGCTATATGTTGTATTAGTTTTTTGGCACAATTGGATTTGCAGTGTCCTTTTCATACCCAGAAGCTACTAACACTTATTCATGCTAACTGAAAGAATGTTCATAATAGAAAAATAGCAAAGCCATTCGCTGCTAACTCAGAGCTACTGCAAATTTCTTAATGTGTCTGGGATAGATAACCAGACTGGTTCATGCACAAATGTTGAGTGATATTAGTATCATGAATAAGACCTGATCCCTGATGATTCACTTGCCAAACTTGGCAGACTAGATTGAAAAGAAATATCTGCCCAAGAGATTTATGTCTTAATAACCATGACCTAGTCCATGCAGATTTGTTTGACAAGCTTGGCAGGCATTCCAGAGTTAATGTTATTATTCACATGTCAGCCCAGTGAACTTGGTGGTGGCTAGAGTAAAAATTGTAGATGGCCAGATGAAATTTCAACAAATTCACCAATGACACATGCCACATTGACGTTTTGTGGGAAAATATGAATTAAAGATAAGTTGGCTTTCTATTCTTGTATAATTGTACTTGGGAAAGAAAGATAAAATCATAAATCCAAACAAAAGAAACAGTGAAAAAAGGCTATAGAAAGTAGGCATCAAGGGCCGGTGGCATTTAAGGTGCATTGGGCATTGAGTGCCATTGCTGGTAGTTACCTTTAGATTGATTTTTATTTTCAAGTAGACTTTCTACGGCATAGTAAGAGATTGAACTGGACTTGATTTATGCTAAACAACACTAGTCATGGTCAACAGTCAAATAGGAGCTAATATTGCTGAACTTATTATATTTTATCACTAAATAGGAAAGTGTTCCTAAAAAGATACTACCAAGGTACAGGGAGAATAAGAATTCATTACCAAAGCTTTAGGTTCCTTGGCTTATAGTATAATCCATGTTTGTGTGACATGTATTCTTTCAAATTTCATTAAAGATTTGAATTTACAGATATATTTTTGGGTCTGCATTATCCTAGCAAATGAAGACGGTTCATGATTCACACAGTTTGGAGTTAGATCATTATTATGACAATTGATCTACCTCAACACTGTACCATGAGTTGTTAGACTGCTAGTGGATCGAAAGCAGTAAAATACAATCAAAATGTTCAAAATGCACGAAGACAATCAAAATCAGTTTAAACTTGCTAAGTGTCAAGTATTTTCATACTTAACAAGGGAATTGGTTTCTTTATATGAGCTTCTTGAGCTTATAAAGGCTTAGTGGGAATTAGAGTATATATGATAGATTTAGGATGTTATCTGTGATAACATTTTTTGCTATGCAAGATGTTGACCTTTCTTTGTAAACCAATGCCTTTATTGTGCAAGTTGATGACCTTGTACAAAAGATGTTAGATTCTATATTCTTAAATCATTGAATGTATTGGAATATGTGATCCAAAAGACATCACAAAACATGAATATATGACCTTCCACTCTGAAGAATTTACTTGATCAACATTTGAACAAAAACCGCCATACCACTATTAGGACAGTCACATCCAAGTCTGATCATTCAAGATACAAAAGAATCCTTACCTTAGCTATTCAATATATCTTTGGGAATACCCATTCTCTATTAAATTACATAATTCAATGATCCATGTGACAACAAAACATTAAGATTTTAGTGCACATCTAATCTTTGTCAAATTTGAATTCTCACCACATAAATATAGATGGGCACTCTGACATTAATAACTTCTAGACCACTCATCTTGAAGCCAATCACTCCGATGGAATTGATAAAAACTTGGTTACCGTCATTATTTCTGAATTTCATGAAGATCCAACAGCTAAAATAGAAGTTACGTCCTTTCTACCTGGACCGTTTTTGACTGTCATAAAAACCAGTAATTTCCTAATTACAGTCAGCCTAGGGCCTGACTTTTCTCTATGTACACAAGTGCATAACCAACATTAAACTTATGTCATTTGAAAGGTTAATGAATGTACTACAAAATACAATAAATTTAGATTTTTCCAACAATGGTAAGGCTGTCAATGGCCTGCATCTTCCTCCAAATCCCTGTTTTGAGGGTTTCTTAACTATTTTTGAAGAAACTCATTGGATTTTTCACTCCAGATCATGGAAGATCCAAAAAAATGATCCAAAACAAAGCTAATTCATCCTATTTCAACCTTAAATATCTTTAAAACACATATCAATTAAGATAAGAGAGAAATGAATGGTTGAACAACCATGGAAACAGGAAATTATCATAATCACCTTGATCAAGAATCACCTTGATCAAGAATCACCTTGATCAGTAGCAGAAAGAATCACCATATGAAATGGTATTATCCTAGTTATGTGAAGAGACCTATTGGAGATAAAAATTTGGTGTATTATCTTTCATTTGAATTCAGTTAGAAGTTCTTCCATGGAGTATGGAAGAAGATCCATTAATGTCCTTCAAATCAACATTCAAATTTCAAACTATCTTCATTACCATTATTCAAATTTTTTTCGATATCCTTATTTTTCACCATTAAAAAAATCATATCTTCTAGTATTTATTAGCCTTTTGGATTATCTTTATATTTAATTTGGATTGAGATCAAAGCATTTTGTATTGGTGGAGAACTTTGATGCCCTCAGACTGAGTTTTATATTGATAATTGTTAAAAAATTAGGAAAAGTCATGTTGCAGGGAGTTGTACGGCCAAGTATGACCTATCAATGATAGGATACCTCTTGTATTTGATACATAAATGAATTATATTTAATTTGTTCCAGTCTCATTGATTTTTATGGAGAATTTATTGAATTATGGTCATTTTTGTAAAGACAGCTTATTCAGAAAAATGACTTCCAGAATCTGAAGTTAGTAAATGTATTGGTGCAGTCATGTATGGTCAAGTATGGACCTGAAACTTGGTTTATAGATATGTTATTATGTTTTGAATAAACTTCTTTCTTTCCAAAAAAAATTATATTGTGATTTGAAGGGTCAAACAAATCAATTTCTAAAAACTGTCCTGTCATGTGAGTCGAACAGTTTTCTCCTTTTCTTTGTTTGGAGTTAGTTCATGCTTTGGGGGTATCTTAAGGAATTTATTATATTGTTCCAAGGTTTTTTGGAACTCTTTGTGAGTCATGTACAATTGTGTTTAAAGGATCCTTCAAACTTTATAAGAATTGATCCAACACAGTAGTAAGGGGACTGTATTTGGGTTGACAGCACAATGTGAAGTTTTTGGGAGTTATGTTGAGGAAGTATAGTGCTTGGATGGTAGAGAATGTTAGGAAGGTGTATGAACACCAAGTTTTTCTTGGGTCCAATTGATATTATAATCCTTGTCTAGTCCAAGTATGATCTGCAACAGTCCTTCCATGACTTGGAGTTACTTTCACTTTGATGTAACAGTAAGGTTCAACTACATATGATCAGTGGATGGGAATCTCATGAAATGTTTAGAAGTTATTTGAATATGAGTTGTCTCAAAATAGAGTCTACAAGTTATACATTATGATCAAACAAGGGGATGCATGAGCACAGTCACATTGACATCATGTTCTTGTTGTGGATAGTGTCTTTGAGTCAGAGGGTTGGGTTAGTTGTGAGAAGTTGTTTGTGACAAGGATGTGTAGGGGTAAAGATTTGTCTATGAAGTTCATGTGGGTGGCAAGGCGTTAATGAGGATAAGGGTAGGGTTGCATACAAGGGTGAAGAAGTTGTGCACAGTAGATAGAGAGTAATTTTATTGATTGTTAAAGGGGATGTTGAAGGACATTTGTGAATCCTTTTCCGTAAAGAATGTTAGTGTGGAACCTTGAAAGGGTATTTTGAAGGAGATGGTGAATGGACAAGTAGAAAGAGTCCTTAATCTTGTTAGATGCATCAAATCCATGCAGTCTTGAAGGGATGTTAGGGTCAGGAAGTACCCTTAGGAGTGCGCGTGTGAGTAGGATGCTCTGCATCAGTCTCCACCTATTTTCTATTCTACTTTTTTGTAGGAGTGTGCGTGTGAGTAGGAAACATAGTTTCCAAGTTATGCCCGTAGAGCATTGTAGAAGTAGTAGAGAAGGCCACCAAAGCATTTGATGGATCAAATTGCGAAAAGCTTGATAGGATGCTAGGAGACTGTCTTCCTCAACCACGATCAAGGGTACATAATGAGCCTCTGAGTCATTTGGCCCCTTGGACCATAAGAATAGAAGGACGTCTATCCATCTTGGAGTTGTCATATTTGATGATGGAACCGATACTGGTGCATCTTTCTATCAAACATTTCAAATAGATTCCAATACAATTTCTTATGGAAATCAGATAAATAATTATTAATCTTATAATTATTGTTAGGATGATCAGAGATTCTCTTCCTCAACCAAGCGCATGGTAATGGAATGAGCCTTTGATTTATTTGGCCCGTCGGCACACAAGAATGGAAGAACCTTTAGTCCATCCATTTCATGGTTGGCATACTTGATGAGGGAAGACCAGTAATGCTGCATCTTCTTAACAAATTTAGATATTTCTTTGAGGCTTGATCAGAATACTCAAGGTAGCAGAAATATAAAAAAAAATGGAATTAATCACCAACCATAACAATTACCATACTGGTTCCTGGATCACCCTACTGAATCTTTTAAGAAACCAAAATTTTCAAAGTAAAATTTGACATATTGAAAAAATGTTGATAAACCATGATTAATCATGCTTTTGTGCAGTGTGCCACGTACCCTATTTCAAGACAGACTCATACAGGCTGTGAGGATGATGGTTAAGTTTGTGGGAATCATAAATATTTGAATCCCTTTGAAAAATCAATTTTTTGCATCCTCTAACCAATTTGATCAACGGGACTATCTTTTGATAAGGCAGTCTATCAAACAATTCACGGATATTGTACATGTTTCCAGATCTCATATTCATGCTTACCAGGATAGCTGCAACTACATAATTTGAAAAAATTCCAATGCTTTATAATTTGATGGATGTTCACACCGAATTTCAAAGCTTCCATTTTGTGTCATCTGACTATTAGAGGGCAGAGGTTATGTTTAAACTGGTCAACCCTCAGAGAAGACAAAACCAAAACTAAGAAATTGAGCCAACAATATATTTTTTTAATTTTTTTCAAATTTGTTTGGAGGTTTGACATCTTTTCTTCATCTTCGCTTGAATTGAGACAACAAATTTTATCAACAATCTCCTTACATAGATTGAGCTCCTGTTTTGGGATTGTCCTAATTTTTGCACTAGAATAAAAAATTCCATTATATTAAGAATTGTAAGATGGTTAGACGTAAAACTCTACCAATGAAAATGTCTTTTTACAAGATAATTTCTAATTTAAGTCCCGCAACACCAAAAATGAAACAAGAGCACAAATATACATTTATAGATTAAATATATTGTTAACATGATATAATCTATCTTAAACATTTATAAATGTACTGCAATTGAGATTCTAGGCGTCTGATTAAGATAACAACATTTATGTTTATTACTATAACATTAAATAGGAATATCATGAAGTCAGTATCATATATCATTTGCAAACATCTATATTATACTATGAATTCCACAACATAAATTTATTTATGTATTTATATATCTAATTCTGATTTCATTCCCATTATCATATATATGTTTGTTTTCATTGCCATCATATCTAAATATAATTTGGATTTTACTTCTCTTATATATATATATATATATATATATGATTCTATAATTTTAATTACAGTACGTGGATTATCGGTATTTTATCAATATCTATATAGACAAAGTCCTCTGTTCATGTACGTCTCTACATCTTATATGTATAAATTTATTGTGTAGGCATAAATTAATATTTTATACATTTCACAGTTTATGCAAAAGGTGCTAATGTTGTGCAGTCCCAAATATATAGTTATCTATATATATAAACAATAATTTTAATGTCTATGATTGTATTCAGAAATAGATAGTGTACCTGTGTTGTCTCTGTTTTTCCCATTACCTTTTTGTTTAGTCTTATCTCTGCTTGTCTCATTCGATGATGTTGTGTTGGGTGATTTCTTTTACTCATTTTTCTGATTACTAACTGTGCATATTGCTGATGTGTTTGGCGCCTTGGACTGCAGATGTATTCTAGTTATTCCTGTATGATGTTTCTCCTAACTGTGTCAGCTATGAAGTGCTGACTGTATAATGTATGTTGTTGTGGTAGCAGATCAGATGTTTTTGACTAGGATTTTTGTTCTTTGAAATCTAGATATTATTGGCTTACTAGATTTTCTATGTAAGGAGATTATTGATAAAATTTGTTGTCTCCACCATAAATCATGAGATTGGATTCAAATTAAAGCTTATTCCTTATACTATCTTCCAAAATCAAATACAAATTAAAATTACATCATTTTATGAGCCTATATGGCTCTGCAACCTCTGCAGATTTCTAGAATCTTGTGATAGTTAGAGGTATTATTGGATTTTGCCCTACAACTCTCCTTCAAACTGGTCACCACACTAGATCTCAACCAACATTGGTTTTATAGACCTTTTCCAACCTCTTTGACAGTTATAACCACCCTCTGAATTGATGTATTTTCCTGTCTCTCTGCTGATCAGTTATGTGGTTTTTTCATGTAATGTTTTGGTTGGGTCTGAAACTTATTAAGGCATTAAATATGTTGAGATGGTGTCATTTTGGAACAAGTTTAAAGGCTTTCCATGGATTATAGAGGGAGAACCATTAATTTATTTCAAAATAGTTTTAAAACCCTCAAAACCAAGGGTTTGTAAAAATATTGCCAGATAACTCCCAAGTGCACTGTTCAAAAATTCTCAAACTTTGGAGTTTGTGGCATTGTGGATGCTCTTTCGATTTCCCTTGGTCTCATATTGAATGGTTGTGAATGAAGGGAACAACATGATGCCCTAGTAGGTCTGATCTATTAGTTTTCATAAAACTGTCATAACAATTGCACATTTTTTTGCTAGTAACAGTCATTTGATATAGATTTATTTGGAATTGGTGATTGAGTAGTATTGTAGACAATCCAAGTAAACATTCCAGGCCACTTGAAAGGATTATTGAAACATTCTTTGATCTATTTTTGCAATCACATTCTGAACTGTCAAAACTATGACAGGGTACAGTCAGTTTTGATTCCTTATTTCCAATCATTTTGTAAAGTTGTGTGGCCCCCCATGACAAGAAAGGGCTGTCAGTGAACTTACCATGCTTCACCAACATACGGATGAAGTTTTTTTATTGTTTGAATCTTCTGATTAGCAAGGTTATCTATCTAGAGATGTCAAGACTGTGACAGTCAATGTTCGACATATTTACTTTGTCAGAAGTTGTCCTTTGTTTATAAGACATTTAAGGCACACTTTACATTGACACATTATGTATGAATCATGTCCTAAGACACACTAAAGGAAGATCAAGGTCCGTGAATTCCTTTCCCCATATTACATCATAGAAGTCTGATTTCTGTTGACAGTTTGCAATGATGTTCTTTATTTTGAGATCCCATATGTCAAGGATACTAAATGTTGTCAGGCTGTAAGGTGGTTTCTTTCACTTAGTTTGGGCTTGGAGAGGTGTCTATTCTATGTTATACATAAGGTGTGTCCATTCCATACTGTGCTCAGACGGTGAATGGGCGAGTTGATTGTCCATTGGTCAGAAAGACAAGCATTGATCAGATAATAAGGAGAAGTTCTTTGAATAGATGGAAGTTGTCTCAAAACAAAGACTTTGTGTTTTATTATATGTCAATCCACCTAAAATATTTGGAGATTGTTCTTGAGGTGTCTTGGAGTTTTGGTCTGATTTTGATCAGTTAGTGAAAGTTGAATTTTTGAATAGGGAAATAACTTTGGGACTGGGATGGAGATAGAAACCATGGGATTGGGATGCATAACAGTGGAACAAAGGCACACTCATGATTAAAAAATGTGAGAGTCAAAGGCAACTGTCAATGCCTAAAGACAATATTAGATAATTGTAAAAGTATAATAAGTAAGCTACAAAAATTGATGAAAATGCTATATGCCTTAGTGTAACAATGCTAGGCATCACATCAATTTCCCTTTCTATTAACCTTATAATAAATAAAGCAGAAGAACACAACATATCACAATTCCACATGCTGCATTTATTGCTTTACCTCCCAAATTCTCTATCTGAAGATTTTGAATCAATATTGGATACATATGTTAGAATACCATACCAGATCCACTAAGTTAGCTAATAGGGTTTAAGAACATCACTTAGCATGCCTCAAGGGCTTTACTAGACAAGGTTGCATTGCACCTGTTACCTAAGAATAAAAAGAAAAATGTCGAGGAATTCAATTCATTGTTTTCCCTTTTGTTAGCAATATTATCATCACCCTAGGGAAATTCTTAGTTAATATCTCAGACCCAGTTGAGTACAGCAACAATAATTCACTCCAAAATCACTTTAAAAATCTTTATAGCAGCAAAACATAGATTTTGTTCAGTTCATTACATAATTCAGAACCAAATGCTTAAAATTGTTAATTTGTAATCAAGAAGCAGCCAAAAGAGCTTAAATATGCCTTATTTTTTAGTTGAGACTGCTTTTATTTTCAAAACCCTTATATGTCTGTCCAGTCTGCCAGTCCTTGCTCATCCTAAAGTTTTCAAATTGCATGCAACTTATAAGTACTAACATCCTCCTGATCTCTGGGAGAAAGAACTAACATCACTTGGAGTTTTTTGTGTGCTTCGTCGGTCTCTCTGATTTGTAATTATTCCTAGCAATCTGTCATCATTTGGGACAAACATTATGTTGACTTGCTTGCATGCTTTGCGGTTTCTCTTGATTTGTGAATGTTATCACTATAGATGAGAGAAATACCATAGAAGAAATAACTACTCGTGATAAATAGCTCATTCAAGGATGATTTTAGTATTACATACCAAACTAAACTAAACATCCTAGAAAAGTAGAAGTTTCTTAATAATTTGGCACTTTAGCAACTCTAGTTACTTTTAAAAAAGTGTTGGGTGTAGATTATTTCACATTGATAATATTGTAAGGCAAGGTAGGCTTGCAATGAATTGTATGGGACAAATGCATTGCCAATGTTTGAAGTAGGCTTTGCTTACCGTCCTACTCTCTATTATTGACTTTACTTAGAGATGCTTATGTGCTTTGTGGGCCCTTTTCTCTTTTAACGATTACCAATATTCATCTGAGAAATTTGTTAGAAAAAATTCACTACTCATGGGAGATATAGGTCATTGAAGGATGACTTGAGTACTGATTTATTCATAGTTAAAAATACAACAAATTAAAAAAAAATGCAATAATATTACACTGCAGAACTCCAACTACTTTAAAATAAATGCTTTCTTGAGTGCCAATTCTCCAGGACATAAAAACTTAAATTGGATGTTTCAATAAATTCTCATGGGTCATGTCAACATCACAAAGCACTATTTCCACATGAGAAAAGCTGCCTAAGAATATGTAAGGAGGTAATATCCTTTTCATTTGTCTCATTGTAGTAGCCTTCTTAGAGGAGACACATATGAGAAAGCAAAAATGGGCGATTGCAAACTTGATATCTGTCCCACAAAATTTGCAACTTAGGAATTCCTTGAATTAGATGCTCTCTCAGAACAAATATGCCTCTGAAATGCAAATTGATCCACAATTTTGTAACTAATAGTAGAAATTAACAAAACACACATTTATAATACTATGGGCAATTTAAAATCTCAGTGTTAGTTAATAGGAGGACTGAAATGTTGTTTAGACAAGAAATAAGAACTGTAGAACAAAGAAAGTTTATAATACTACTCAAGATGCTAATCTTGGAAAATCACTAGGTAGGGAAAAACCAGTTGCATCAACAATCACTCATGTATCTAATTGATTGCTCAAAATAAATGATTTCAATAAGGAGAGATGCAACTTCTACTTGTTCTGATTTTCAACTACCACTTCACTCTTAATTCTTCTTTTGTTGGTCACTGAAAAGCTCCAAATTGACTCCGTTGATGATGCATTCACTATGGAATGCCTACCAACACTCTAATTTGTCTTATATATGTTGTTGAATATGTTTTATTGCTTTGATAAATGAATGGAGTTGTGTAGGACATTTGAAGTTATGGAGGAATGTAAGAAGTCGTGCAGGAGACGTGAAAGGTCATTAGTCATGAAGGGTTGTCTATGGAGTGTTTTGTCTTCTTTCATGGAAGGAGACAAAGTGGGGCATTCCATTCCTAATTGGATCCTTACGAATCAATAATGTTCAACATCATTTATCATTATGTGGAAGACACATACTTCACAATGAGTAACAACAAATTCTCAATGATTGTTAATTATGTTAAAATAATGATCTTAAACTTCTTGAAACTGCCTTTAAAATTGATTATTTAATATGTCTTTGTCTTGGCTAGAGGCACCATGAATTTCCACTTATAGAAACTCTATGTGAAGATTTTGGAGATCAACATAGGGTTGGTATAGTTGATACAGCTACATTTAGCTATGAGCAACAACCATCAACTGTCAATTGAAAAATAAAGCTAGCAGAGGCAAAGGTACCATTGTCTTCTTGAAGAGGTGTCGAGTATTTCAAAGTTCAAACGTTTCTTTAGGGAGGACGTGTCAAGTATTTCAATATTCAACAATGTGCTTGCATAGGAAGTTGGCTATCTTAAGGAACCATGGGTCAGCTAGGGCTCAAACCTAGGACCCCCTTGGTGAATCTCCTGAGCTATTGGGTCCCCTTAATATTGAGAGCAAATGGTGTTGGAATGTACATTCATCAACCCACCTCAAGCAAGACATCAGTTTGAGCTAACCCACTTAAGCTCTGATAACATGTGAGAAAACCATAAACTAGTTGGTAGCTGAACTATAACCCTTCAAGTACACTTCAAGGGCTCTACCACAGTGCTACCCACCCTCCATTTCAGTAATCAACTTATAGAGCTCTTGAAAAATAGGTTTGCTTGCTTACATCAAACTTGAGCTGTGTCTAATTCCTCCCTATAGTTCCACTGTTATCTATCATTTTCCAAAAGCTTCGCCCACAAAAAATTGTGCATCTCATATCACATATAAGAACAAAATAATTCAAATGGCATCATTAAGAGCATTAGCAGGCTAATACTCATTGATGGTTCCTTCCACAACAATGAATATAAGTGGGACTAATATTTCTGCCTAGTACCATATTCAAGAGAGTACATCTTAAGTGATTGAAATCCATTTTAGAAGTAATTTGAGATGTTGGTCAACACTCAAAGATGTTAAAACTTCTAGGTGAATTTTGAATGCATCACTTTCAATGGTTGCCTTATGCCTTTATTGACAATTTAATTTGATCTTTGCCAACTAGATGATAGTCTATCTCTACAAAGAAGATAGTATCTATAGTTATACAAATATATCTATGAATTCTTTTTTTATGATATTGTTTGCAAATGTTTGAGAAGCACAAGTTCACTGTTTGCTTGTTTTCAGACTTCGTAAATCACAAAAAATGCATAGCATTATATTCATTTGCATTGAAAGAGACTTTTATTCGTTTCCTTTATTGTTTGGGCAAGTTTGGAAGTAGGACTTACATTTTGTCTATATGCACAATGACGAGCAATGTTTCTAGTTGAGTTGATGTAAATATAGATGGGATGTAGATATCAACCAATCATATATTGAAAACCATAAATGAGAACAAGCCACATGTAATGTATTTTCCAATGGCATCATTCACTTCATTTTTATATTGCACATTGAATAACTTCACCATTGAGTTTAAAGTATCACTAGTCATCCTCCTCTTAAGCTTTGCTACCCTTGAACTATAGATGAAAAAACTTGAAATCATGTTTAGTGGAAAGTACTAGTATACATGGTATGATTATTCTTTAAAGGGTACTAGCTCAATAGAAGAGCACCTATTTTACAAGTAGGAGGATGATGGTTCGATTCCATCGTGCCCTAATATGACTAAATATATGACTAAATTAATGACCAAATAAACGATCAAATAAACAACCAAATAAATGACCAAATAAATGACTAAATAAATGACCAAATAAACGATTAAATAAATGACTAAATAAACTACCAAATGACCAAATGACCAAATAAACCACCAAATGACCAAATAAACGACCAAATAAATGACTAAACATATGACCAAATCAATGACCAAATAAATGACTCAAATAGTTTAGTCATATATTTGGTCATGAGATAAATGATTGACAATAAACTACCACTGGTCATGTGACCAAATTTGGTCATTTATCTACAATTTTTGGTAGTTTATTTGGTCATATATTGCTGTTTTTGTACTAGTGACCTGAACCAAAATCTTCAATCACAATAAAATGTCCAAGCCAATTAGGGATAAACTTTCCTTTTTCACCAGGTAAAGCATTCACATTTCATTGATTCTCATATAAGACTAGATCACCAACTGAAAATTTTTGCTCGATAACCTTATGATTATATTGCTTCTGAAGAGTTTTATGATAAGCTTTTATATGTTCCAAAGTATGTATTCGTTGTTCATCCAACATCTCTAATTTTTGTAAGTGTTGTTCTCGAAATGTATCCTTGTCGATTTTGCCATGAAATGAAATACATAAAGAAGGTATCTTTAATTCCAAAGGCATAATAGCATCGGTACCATAGACAAGATTGTAAGGAGAAGTACCTGTAGCAGTACAAACACTAGTTCTATAAGCCCATAAAGCATAGGTCAATTAGGTATGCCAATCTTTCGCATGCTTGTTAACTATTTTTCTCAAAATTTGTTCAATGATTTTATTCGATGCTTTAGCTTGACCATTAGATTGAGGATAAGGGTATGTGCAGGATCATGGTATACCAAACTATGGCCTTAAGTGGCAGTGAAAAATAAAAAAATCAGGGTTAGTCAACTTGACGTAAAAGGTTGAACATTTTATGAACCTTATGTGAAAAAGTTGTAAGAGTAGAATCTGTAGGAAATTGAATGTAGTTTTTAAACTACTAGCCCTTGTTTGAAATTTTTGTTGTCAAATTGTTCAAAATTTTAGATTTCAATGCAGTATTACGAAAATTTTAGGGAAAAGATAAAAAATACATGTATGTCTAACCACCTTAATCACAATCAAATAATGATATATTTTCCCAAAATTCTAGATATAAGTAGTAGACTCATGCTTGGATGTGACATTTTTTTTGTAATTTTTGGTTAAATAAATAATTAATTATGAATTTTCTGCTACAAATTTTTCAGAATAAAAAAACTCTCGTGTCTGACCACCTTAACTAATTCAAAATTTTACCAAATTCAAAACTTTTTTTTTTTTCTTATACTAGGCGAAGCATAGAATGTGACTCATGTTTCAGATTTCAAAAAGGTTAAACGGTTTGAAAGTTATAGTTATTTTTCAATCAATATGTCAATTACAACTTTAAAGATAACTCAATTGAAAAATAAGTAATAATTACTTACTGAACTCGAAATTTGACAGCAATTATATTGATGGAAAGCTGATAATGTCAATAAGAAACCCTTTTTGTTTCATCAATTTTGGATGAAAAAATAGTCGGTAGCTACATGGTCGAAGTCTTGGTATCAAGAACAATCTCCTGAAACACGCCTAAAGGGTTGACCACCCATGTTTGGCAATGCCGAAGGAAATACCAAGCCTAATTGGATATCCGAAAAAGCCGACTTATTTTGAAATTTCAATTGCCCTGCTTTTCCCAAATTCAAGTTTCATAATAAATGTATTTTTTAAATGTAATATTACTTGTCTTATAAATTAAGTTGTATTATTTTTATGTTAATATTAATTCAAGTTTTATATTAAATTATATTTTTGTTATGTTAATATTAATTTCATTTTAAATATTAATATTAAATAATAATAGCATAGCATAAATATTATAATATAAATTTTTATATTAGTATGTATTATATTATTTGATATACAAAATGATTTTGAAAAAATACCTCCACAGTTGATTTGAGGACAGACACTTTCAGCCCAAATCCTCTTCAAAGTATCCAGCACAAGATTTTTCTACAGACTCCTTGTAATTTCGACGGTTTGACTATACTGAATAAGTAGATGTTAATGGACTTCCCCTCGATTGATTACAATCAATTGATTTTTTAACTCTCGAAAAGAAATTTCACATAGTTGTAGAACCACTGTACACTCATCATCTGTTCTAGACACTAACAGTGGCATAAAAATTGATGTAAGAACATTTAAGGTACATTGTCCACAAAAAGGTATATGAAACCTTTAAATATACAGTAAAAAGTGGAGGTGAAGGCTCTAGAGAGAGAGAGAGAGAGAGAGAGAGAGAGGTCATGAGGACTTCCTAGGGGTCCTAATGCGTGATAAGGCATACTAGGACCCTTAGAAAGTCCTCATGACCCCTTTCGACACATTGGAACCCTCAAGTGTGTCCTAAGGGGTCATAGGACCCCTTAGGACACACTTGAGGGTTCCAATGTGTCGAAAGGGGTCATGAGGACTTCTTAGGAGTCCTAATGCATGATAAGGCGTACTAGGACCCCTCAGAAGTCCCCATGACTCCTTTCGACACATTGGAACCCTCAAGTGTGTCCTAAGGGGTCCTACGACCCCTTTGGACACACTTGAGGGTTCAAACATGTTGAAAGGGGTCATGGGAACTTCCTAGGGGTGCTAATGCATGATAAGGCATACTAGGACCCCTAGGAAGTCCCCATGACCCCTTTTGACACATTTCAAAATTCAAGTGTGCCTGAAGGGGTCGTAGGACCCCTAAGGACACACTTGAGGGTTCCAATGTGTCGAAAGGGGTCATGAGGACTTCCTAGGGGTCCTAACGCGTGATAAGACATACTAGGACCCCTAGGAAGTCCCATGACCCCTTTTGACACATTTGAATGCTCAAGTGTGTCCTAAGGGGTCCTAGTATACACTTGAGGGTTCCAATGTGTCGAAAGGGGTCATGAGGATTTCCTAGGGGTTCTAACGCGTGATAAGGTGTACTAGGACCCTTGGGAAGTCCCCATGACCCCTTTCGACACATTGGAACCTTTAAGTGTGTTCTAAGGGGTCCTACGATCCCATCAGACACACTTGAGGGTTCAAATGTGTCAAAAGGGGTCATGGGGACTTCTTAGGAGTGCTAAGGCATGATAAGGCATACTAGGACCCCTAGGAAGTCCCCATGACGCCTTTTAACACATTTGAATGCTCAAGTGTGTCCTAAGGGGTCATAGGAACCCTTAGGACACACTTGAGGGTTCCAATGTGTCCAGAGGGGTCATGAGTACTTCCTAGGGGTCCTAACATGTGATAAGACGTACTAGGACCGCTAGGAAGTCCCCATGACCCCTTTTGACACATTTGAATGCTCAAGTGTGTCCTAAGGGGTCGTAGGACCCCTTAGGACACACTTGAGGGTTCCAAGGTGTCTAAAGGGGTCATGATGACTTCCTAGGGGTCCTAATGTATGATAAGGCGTACTAGGACCCCTGGGAAGTCCCCATGACCCCTTTCGACACATTGAAACCCTCAAGTGTGTCCTAAGGGGTCCTACAACCCCTTAGGACACACTTGAGGGTTCAAATATGTCGAAAGGAGTCATGGGACCTTCCTAGGGGTGCTAACGCATCATAAGGCATACTAAGACCCCTAGGAAGTCCCCATGACCCCTTTTGACACATTGAAATGCTCAAGTGTGTCCTAAGGGGTCATAGGACCCCTTAGGACACACTTGAGAGTTCCAATGTGTTGAAAAGGGTCATGAGGACTTCTTAGGGGTCCTAACGCTAAATAAGGCATACTAAGACCCCTAGGAAGTCCCCATGACCTCTTTTGACACATTTGAATGCTCAAGTGTGTTCGAAGGGGTCATAGGACTCCTTCGGACACACTTGAGGGTTCCAATGTGTCGAAAGGGGTCATGAAGACTTCCTAGGGGTCCTAACGTGTGATAAGACATACTAGGAACCTTAGGAAGTCCCCATGACCCCTTTGGACACATTTGAACCCTCAAGTGTGTCCTAAGAGGTCGTAAGACCACTTAAGACACACTTGAGGGTTCAAATGTGTTCAAAGGGGTCATGGGAAATTTTTAAGGGTCCTAACGTGTGATAAGACATACTAAGACCTTTGGGAAGTCCTCATGACCCTTTTCGACACATTGGAACCCTCAAGTGTGTCCTAAGGGGTCCTATGACCCCTTAGGACACACTTGATGGTTCTAATGTGCGGAAAAGGGTCATTGTTAGGATTAACAAGACATAAATAAAAATTACATGCAAATATAACCAATATCAGAAAATAATAAACCACATAGAAGAGAACACAATACACAAAGATTTAACGTGGTTCACCAAATCCCTGGGCTATGTCCACCATCAGCGAGTCCAATATTATTATTATCCAGTGATTACAACCTATTACAATTTGTAATCCCTTACAGCTCAATTCTATCACAAGTACTAAAATCATACATTATGAAAATCCCTAACCCTAAGCCATATTATACAATATTTTTCCTCTTTAGGGTTATAATGAGTTACAATATGTCAGTGAGGTCGGGAGGAAAAATCTATAGTACTTTCCTAGATAGTACTTTCCTGATCAGTCACCACAAGCTAACAGTCATGGGGACTTTCTAGGGGTCCTAACGTGTGATAAGGCATACGAGGACCCCTAGGAAGTCCCCATGACCCCTTTTGACACATTGAATGCTCAAGTGTGTCCTAAGGGGTCGTAGGACCCCTTAAGACACAATTAAGGGTTCCAATGTGTCAAAAGGGATCATGAGGACTTCCTAGGGGTCTTAACGCGTGATAAGGTGTACTAGGACCCCTGGGAAGTCCCCATGACCCCTTTCGACACATTGAAACCCTCAAGTGTGTCCTAAGGGGTCCTACGACCCCTTTGGACACACTTGAGCATTCAAATGTGTCAAAAGGGGTCATGGGGACTTCCTAAGGGCGCTAATGCATGATAAGGCGTACTAGGACCCGTAGGAAGTCCCCATGACCCCTTTTGACACATTTGAATGCTCAAGTGTATTTGAAGGGGTCGTAAGACCCCTTAGGACACACTTGAGGGTTCCAATGTGTAGAAAGGGGTCATGAGGACTTCCTATGGGTGCTAGTACACCTTATCACGTGTTAGGACCCCTAGGATGTCCTCATGACCCCTTTCAACACATTGGAACCCTCAAGTGTGTCCTATGGGGTCCTACGACCCCTTCGGACACACTTGAGCATTCAAATGTGTCAAAAGGGGTCATGGGGACTTCCTAGGGTCCCTAGTACGCTTTATCACACGTTAGGATCTCTAGAAAGTCCCCATAACCCCTTTTGACACATTTGAACTCTGAAGTGTGTCCTAAGGGGTCGCAGGGCCCCTTAGGACACACTTGAGGGTTGAAATGTGTCGAAAGGGGTCATGGGGACTTCCTAGGGGTCCTAGTACACCTTATCACACGTTCGGATCCCTAGGAAGTCCTCATGACCCCTTTTGACACATTGGAACCCTCAAGTGTGTCCTAAGAGGTCCTACGACCCCTTAGGACACACTTGAGCATTCAAATGTGTCAAAAGGGTCATGGAGACTTCCTAGGGGTCCTAGTACACCTTATCACGTGTTAGGACCCCTGGGAAGTCTCCATGACCCCTTTCGACACATTTGAACCTTCAAGTGTGTCCTAAGGGGTCATAGGACCCCTTAGGACACACTTGAGGGTTCAAATGTGTTAAAAGGGGTCATGGGGACTTCTTAGGTGCCCTAGTATGCCTTATCACACGTTAGCACCCCTAGGAAGTCCCCATGACCCCTTTCAACACATTTGAAACCTCAAGTGTGTCCTAAGGGGTCCTACTTAGGACACACTTGAGGGTTCAAATGTGTTGAAAGGGGTCATGGGGACTTCTTAGGTGCCCTAGTATGCCTTATCACACGTTAGCACCCCTAGGAAGTCCCCATGACCCCTTTCAACACATTTGAAACCTCAAGTGTGTCCTAAGGGGTCCTACGACCCCTTAGGACACACTTGAGGTTTCAAATGTGTCGAAAGGGGTCATGGGAACTTCCTAATGGTCCTAGTATGCCTTATCATGCGTTAGGACCCCTAGGAAGTCCTCATGACCCCTTTATCTCCTCTCTCCCTCTCTCCCCTCTCTTTCTAACCTTTCTCTCTCTCCTCTCTCTCTAGGTGAGAGAGAGAGAGGAGAGAGAAAGTTGAGAGAGATAGATTTTGGCAAAATTTTCGTGAGAGATATTGGATATCTGATAATTTTGAATATCCGATTTTGATTATTGGTGAAAAAAAAAACAAGATTCTGTGGGTCCCTCTAGAGAGTCATGTGTTTTTTCTAAATTACGGGATTCGAGTTGCAGCGAGAAGACAAAAAACCACTTTTTGGGGTGATTTTCTCTATTACCAAAGGTATTTGCATCTTCTTTTTGGTCTAACTATGGAGAGTAGTAGTCGTTGAAAGCATAAACGGAAGAGGAGACTCACAAATGAAGATGTTGAAGTGTATAGAGAAATGGATAGGGTTGCCCATTGGAACAAGAGACAAGGTAAGAAATATGAATGAAGATGTTGACATAGACCCACCTTTGAATGTGGTTTCAAGTGAAGAACATGAATTTGAAGATGAAAATATAGGTTTTGAAAATGAGAATTTAGGTTTTGAAGATGAAAATGTAGGTTTTGAAAATGAACATGTAGATGTGGCCAATGGAAGTGTGGACATTGTTAATGACAATCCACCGATTGAATATGAAGGAATTGACAATGATAATGGTGCAGAAGAACCAAATCAACGTTACACATCTCCAAATTATATGAGAAATGAAGTCCCTTCAGAGGAAGAAAGACAAACTTCAAAATTGAGACCTTCAAGAATAACTAAATGGTTACTTAAAATTGATGAGAACATAATGAGCAATTTCGTTGGCAAGAGTTTAGAAAGAACCGTTCGGCTGTGGGTTTCAAAACTTTTTGATCAATTTTTTAGGCACAAGACGTTGGTTGAGCAATGTCAAATATTTGTGCAATTGTTAAAGATGTAGAAGATGAGACGTATACTAGTCAAATTGAAGATTAGTGTGAACAAGAAAAAGGAGCGGAATGCTATTATTGTGAGAAATATTTTTAGTGCTCTCAATTCCATTAGGAAGACTACCAAGGAAAAAGATAAGAGAGCCTCTAGGAGGGTTATTACAACCTCCTTAGTAAGTCATCATTTGAGAAAGACTCGTTTGATGAGACAAACTTGTGTTGACTTGAATCTAAATCGTAAAACTTTGGATAGAGCACTTGCAAGAAGAGAAAGACTTGATGATCCTCTTCAAAATGATACATGGGCTTATGATGGGAGACTTTCACATTGTGATAAGAAGCTTACTGATGCTGTGAAGGATCAAATTCAACTATTTTGGCAATCTAAGTCAAGAGTGTCACCAAATGTGAAGGATGTCTTGAAGTTGAGAATTGACATTCGAGGCCACACCCCGCATCCCAAACATTATTTGGAGGTGAGTCAAACAATTTTTCTCAAAACATTTTTTGAAACACATCCAACATCGCAAACATCATAAGGAGCTTTTGAAGCCCTGAAGCCTTTTTTTTGTGTGCCTCTTAAGATTTGAAATACTTGTTGCAAATATCATGTGGAGTTTTCAATGCACCATGAATTGTTACGATCCATTGATTGTACTTTGCATAGTAGTGAAATGTTGGAGGAGTGTGGTGCAAGTGCTCTTGCAAAATCATCAAGAGACTTTCTAGATCATTTTTTATGTCCTAGAGAAGATGGATGTTTCTTTTATAGAAAAGATTGCTTAAATGACAAGTGCTCAGAGTGTGGTGGGCTAGTGAAGTTTGTTGAATGTTTTCATGAGGGCTAGGAACACGATTTTGGAAAGACAATTGTCCACAAAAAGGTATATGAAACCGTTAAATATACATTAAAAAGTGGAGGTGAAGGCTCTAGATGTGAGTTGGTTACTAAAGAATGCAATGTAGCTGATTTTATTTCAGATTTCAAGAAGAATCTTTTTTACAAGTATGCAAGGCATAGTCACAGGTCTCAGTGGTTGGATCAACAATTCAAGATGTGTAAGGACACTTTCCCGATTGGCACTATTATATCGGTTGTTGAATTTGCAGAGAACTATACATTGCAGCCCCAAAACGAGTTGCAAGCTCAATATTACAATTCTATTCAGGTTTCTATTTTTGTGCACATAACATATAGACATTCCCTTGATAGTACAAAAGATGACCGAAAGATAATCAGAGTGTACCATTTTTATATGAGCGATGATAGATTGCACTCATCTGAGTTTTTCCAACATTGCTTTGAGAATTATTTTGAGTGGGTGCAGGAAAATAATATTGCTATGGATAGACATCTCATTTGGCCAGATAATTGCACAGGTCAATTAAAAAATGCTCGTATGTTTTATTGGTTATGTAGAATTCATGTAGAGAGAGGTGTACCTCATATTTGGAGTTTTTTTGATGCCGGTCATGGAAAAGGGGAGTATGATGGAGTAGGTGCATGCATAAAGAGAGCTCTAGTTAAGGAGCAACTGAGGATTTTAGGTGCAAAACTCATTGATGCCCGTTCTATTGTTGATTGGTGTACTTTAGCATTGTCACAGGGGGGACTCTTGACTTAGTGGTGCACATATTCTTTTGGTTGGTTGAGTTGGGCACAATAGGAGATAGGTTGGATTGTCAAACTATGAAAGATTCTTCAAAAAATGCTTTCATTTCAAAGCTTGGATGCTAGTACATGGACTATTTGGACATGAGAGTTGGCTTGTTATTGTCTGAGTTGTCTTCAGTGTGATTGGGATAAGTGTGAGTCAAGTGAGTGGGTTGATACATGGGTTTCACATTATCTTACTCCTTTATCTCTCACAGTCTCTGTAATAAATGATGACATGGATTGTTCACTTGACTACGACCATCTTTCAGATCTTCTATGGCCAGGACATGTTTTTGCATTGGTTGCACCAGAAGGGAATGATGAGAGATCAGATTACTGGTTAGCACGTTGTGTACGAGGAAAGCAGAAACTTGCACAACCGATGACAGATGATCGTATGTTCACATATCCAACAGGATCACATGTTGTTGTGGGAACATGGTTGTGCACATATATGATTAGAAATAATTGCATTCTTGCGTTTGAAGACTATGAGAAGCACAAAACCATTCTCATGTATTCACACCTTGTTATAGCAGCCAATGTTAAGTTGTTGAAACATCAAGGAAAACCAAAGACAAAGGAACTTTGGACTATTAGTAATGTTGATCATGAAGCAATACTGAATACTCTCAAGCACAGAGATGATCCTTCAGGCACACTTCAGTAGGTAAGTTAAACTCAAGTTAAAATATAGTTCTGTAATTTGCATATTTAGATGTCAAAAAGGCACTTCTTATATTATCTATTAACTTTTCTTCTACCTTCTGAATGTAGGGATTGGAGTGAAAAGGACACTTATTTTTTATATATAGTTATGTAATTTGCATATTTAGATGCCAAATTTTGTATATAAAACCAAAAATTGAATGTAATGTGCATAGTTAGATGCCAAATTTTGTATATAAAAACAATAATCGAATGTAATGTGCATATTTAGATGCCAAATTTTGTATATAAAAACAACAATCAAATGTAATGTGCATATTTAGATGCCAAATTTTGTATATAAAAAATTTGATGCAAAATTGGAAATATAAAAGAGCCCATGGGGTTGATTTGTAAATATTAAAAGCCCACATTTGTATAGTCTTAATGCCATGTAAAGTGCAAAAAATGTGTTTCCTTACTATGAATGTTGTATCTTTATATAATTTGTATCATCTTAATTTTGTATCCTTACATTTCTATTGTCTTAATTCCATTACATTTGTATCGTGAAATGATGTAATAGTTGGAGTCATTGAGAAAAAATTGGTCAAATGTGTCTAAAGTAAAATGATGATTCCCTGGGTGAAGGGATGGTGTTCAAGGATTGCATCCTGACACCGAATGGATTGTGCCATTAGCTCCGGTTGGGCGGGTAAATGCTAGGAACAACCCCATTTTGACTACTGAGTCAGAAGAATGTTCCATACCACGCCGGACCAAAGTGTCCCCAAGGTGCACTAAGCATGATTAGGTAGCAAAATTTTGAGGCTCGTAACTCAGACCCCATGAGAGGTATCAGAGATTCGTGAGATGCTATAGGATGATGTTTCTGAGGCCTACAATAACCTCTCTCCATTCTGGGAGATTCAAAATTTTTTGAATTTGGCACGCTAGTCTCACTTGATGCCAAAACTTGCAGTGAGGGTCAGTTGAAAGTTGCACCAATGGATTACTTCCAAACCGTTCATCCCGACACCGAATGGATTGCACCATTAGCTCTAGTTGGGTGGGTAAATGCTAGGGACAACCCCATTTCGACCACTGAGTCAACAGAATGTTCCGGACCACGTTGGACCAAAGTGTCCCCAAGGTGCACTAAGCATGATTGGGCAGCAAACTTTTGAGGCTCGTAACTCAGACCCCGTGAGAGGTATTGGAGATTTGTGAGATGCTACAGGATGAAATTTCCAAGGCCTACAATAACCTCTCTCCGTTCTGGGAGATTCAAATTTTTTTAAATTTGGCACGTCAGTCTCGCTCGATGCCAAAACTTGCAGTGAGGGTCAGTTGAAAGTTGCACCAATGGATTATTTCCAAATCGTTTGTCCCAGCATCGAATGGACTGGGCCATTAGCTCTAGTTGGGCAGGTAAATTCTAGGGACAACCCCGTTTTGACCACTGAGTCAGTAGAACATTCCAGACCATGCCGGACCAAAGTGGCCCCAAGGTGCACTAAGAATGATTGGGCAGAGAACTTTTGAGGCTCATAACTTGGACCCCGTGAGAGGTATCAGAGATCTGTGAGATGCTACAAGATGATGTTTTCGAGGCCTAAAATAACCTCTCTCCATTTTGGGAGATTCTGATTTGTTTGAAGTTGGTGCGCCAGTCTCGCTCAATGCCAAAACTTGCAGTGAGGGTTAGTTGAAAGTTGCACCAATGGATTACTTCCAAACCGTTCATCCCAGCACCAAATGGACTACGCCATTAGCTCTAGTTGGGTGGGTAAACACTAGGGACAACCCCATTTCAACCACTGTGTTAGTAGAACGTTCCGGACCATGTCAGACCAAAGTGTCCCCAAGGTGCACTAAGCACGATTGAGCAGCGAACTTTCAAGGCTCATAACTTTGACTCCTTGAGAGGTATCGAAGATCCATGAGATGCTACTGGCCGATGTTTTTGATGCCTACAATAACCTCTCTCTATTCTGGGAGATTCAAATTTGTTTGAATTTGACACGCCAGTCTCACTCGATGCCAAAACTTATAGTGAGGGTCAGTTGAAAGTTGCACCACTGGATTACTTCCAAACCATTCATCTCGACACCGAATAGACTACGCCATTAGCTCTGGTTGGGTGAGTAAACACTAGGGACAACCCCGTTTCAACCACTGAGTCAGTAGAACATTTCGGACCATGCCAGACCAAAGGGTCCCCAAGGTGCACTAAGCATGATTGAGAAGCAAACTTTCGAGGCTCATAACTCGAATTCTGTGAGAGGTATCAAAGATCCGTGAGATGCTACAGGATGGTGTTTCTGAGGCCTACAATAACCTCTCTCCATTCTGGGAGATTCAAATTTGTTTGAATTTGGCACGCTAGTCTCGCTCGATGCCAAAACTTGCAATGAGGGTCACTTGAAAGTTTCACCAATGGATTACTTCTAAACCGTTCATCCCGACACCGAATGGACTACGCCATTACCTCTGGTTGGGTGGGTAAATGCTAGGGACAACCTCGTTTTGACCACTGAGTCAGCAGAACATTCCGAACCACGCCGGACCAAAGTGTCCCCAAGGTGCACTAAGCATGATTGGGCAGCGAACTTTGGAGGCTTGTAACTCAGACCCCATGAGAGGTATCAGAGATCCGTGAGATGCTACAGGATGACATTTTTGAGGTGTACAATAACTTCTCTTCATTCTGGTAGATTCAAATTTCTTTGAATTTGGCACGCTAGTCTTGCTCGATGCCAAAACTTGCAGTGAGGGTCAGTTGAAAGTTGCACCAATGGATTACTTCCAAACCGTTCATCTCGACACTGAATGGACTGCGCCATTAGCTCTGGTTTGGTGGGTAAATGCTAGGGACAACCCCATTTCGACCACTAAGTCAATAGAATGTTTCGGACCACGCCGGACCAAAGTGTCCCCAAGGTGCACTAAGCATGATTGGTCATCAAACTATTGAGGCTCGTAACTCAGACCCCGTGAGAGGTATCGACGATCTGTGAGATGCTACAAGACCACGTTTCTTAGGCATTCCTAGTGTATTTGCAGGGGTACAGGCAGAGTATTGATTTTTTGTCCAAAAGACCAATATGTTTTGATATGGTCAAAAGGGTGTTTGATTATTGCCAGAAGGGTGTTTGATTATGTAATTAGGCTAGTTTGAAGTCTTTTAGCCATTGGGAGTAAAGGGTAAGTCTACTAACCTTGAAACCACTTTAATAGATATCCTTATATACCTCAAATGATGAATTACACATGTGAACACACGTAGCACATGAAGCGTGCACATAAATTTTCTTAAGTCATGAAGCATACATGTAGCACATAAATTATAAAGCATACAACATGAATTCACTTAAGTCATGCATGTAGCCCATACACACGAATTTAGGTTATGAATATTGTACTTGAATATACATGAATATACTTAAGGCATAAATTGTACAGATGAGTACATACACACAAGCATATTTGTTAGGGATAGTTCCAAGAGATAACTGAGAGGGGGAGGTGAATCAGTTATCTACAAGATTCAATTCTTTATCTAATTAAGTACACTTAAACATAAATTATAAGCATAATGAAAGAACACAAGAACACAACATCAATATTTTGGTTACGGGGAAACCCAAATAGGTAAAAACTCCGGTGGGACTTGATACCCACTAATATTCTTTACTAGTGTATAATGATCCTTGTTAAAAGATCCTTTACCCTGTTAGGAGTAGCTTTACAATATATTAAGTATAGTAGACTTGGTCAAGGGTCAGACCTTGTTAGGATTCTTTTACAATTGTCCATGTTAGGGGAGAGGATGCACTATCCGAGAGCTCACTGTTCAAATGGGTGAAGGCTACAACCTTCTGAATAACAGATACACACTATATCTAGATGTTGGTGAACTGCGCTTTGACCTACTGTCTTGATCAGTTCCAATGAATAGCACAAGTACTTTACTTGGTCACATAGACCTTCTTCTGATGGCTCTACACTTCGCACACTTTGATCTACTCTGCTTAATCAACTATGAACCACACTTCAGCAATCACAAATGAATTCCTATAAATATCTTTCCTCCAAATGATATAATCAAGTCGGCCTATTAGAACCATCTTGAAATCATATTAGAAAAATTATAAAAAACTCAAATAAACATTTTGTCAGCTCTATTATGCATGCAACTTATTCTAGGACCTGTCTAATAAAATAAATGTAGACGCACGCTACGCACTGTCGGCTCTACCAAAACAATTGGAACTTTCTCTATAAGTTGAATTAACTCAAGCGCTCTTAACCAAACATCAATAACACTTATCCAAGCTTAAATCCAAGGGCACATACCCTCAAGATAGGCGCAACTCAAGAACCAATAAAATCTTTGTCAGCTCTTCTGAACAAACATAGGAAACTGCTACTGGCGAATAACGACTGCATAACTTTACTTGCGTTCATCATTAGACCATGCATCCATAAAATTAACATCACTAACATGTCTTCAACATATATCCAAGCACACAAGGCTCCATGATAACTGTACGAACAACCATACATAGAACACTGCCTGTAACTCTGTCAGGAACACTGCTGACACCAATTGCTATATAACTATTTGTACTAAGAGTTAACCTCTATGCCCATGATATCATGTCCATGCTACATATATAGAAAGCTTACTGTATAAGACTTCCACGCATGCTACTTTCCATATGTTGTCATCAATGACAAACATACAGTCAGTACTGGCCTACTAGAAAATCTCCAACAATCTCCCCTTTTGGAATTGATGGCAACATGTGGAATGAAAAACCACCACCAACCCAATGAACATTTCTTTTATAACATTCTCCATTTCGGCCTCTTCAAAACTCCCCCAAAGATGAATCCTCCATCTGCTGCAATATTTTCTAATATTCTCCATTTCCTCAACTGAACTGCTGTCATATCTGAATGCTGCTCCCCCTTAGTATATTACTCCTCTTTTGCTTCTATTTTTCATGACTTTGTATATTACTCCCCCTTTGACATCAATGGCAAGGGGCGCCATTTATTTTAAGCACCGATACTACTCCTGAGGTAGAGTAGTCAACCTTCCACCAGTCCTAGAGGACTGATGCCTTTCCTTCTTTCTTCGAAGTAGAAATAGGGAAGGGAATGACTCCCAACTTCTCCCTGAGATACTCAAAAGTATCCTTAGGTAAGGGATTTGTGAATATATCTGCCAACTGATCTTTAGTACTCACATAGTCCAACTTGACTTCTTTCTCTACCACTTTCTCTCTTAGGAAGTGATACTTGATCTCAATGTGCTTTGTCTTTGCATGCATCATAGGGTTCTTTGACATATTGATAGTGCTAGTGTTATCACAATGAATAACAATAGGATAATCAATTTGAATTCCAAAATCCTTTATCATCTACTTGATCCAAACAATTGTAGAACAATTCAGGGCTGCTGCAACATACTTTTCTTTTGTTGTTGGCTAAGAAACACAATTTTGTTTCTTACTTGTCCAAATGACAAGTCTGTCACCAAGAAACACTGCTCCTCTTGAAGTACTCTTTCTGTCATCAACACATCGTGCCCAATCTGCATCAGTGTACACATGAAGCTCAACATTTTTTGAATTAGGATACCATAGACCATAATCTATAGTGCCCTACAAGTATCTGAATATTCTTTTTACTACCATGAGGGGACTTTGTTTAGGTTCTGCTGCAAATCTTCCAACTATGCCAACTGCATTTGAAATATCAAGTCTAGTCTGAGTAAGATATATGAGTTTACCAATCATAGACTTATACAATGTTATATCTACTGCTGGTGAGTCATCTTCTTTTGTAAGCTTGCATCTAGTGATCATAGGGGTTCCTACTGGCTTGCAATCATCCATCTTGAATTTCTTCAGTATCTCTTTCACATATTTTGACTGATTAATAAAAATTCATTTTTTTGTCTGCTGCACATGTAGTCCCAAAAAGTATTTGATAGGACCAATCATACTCATCTCAAACTCATTCTGCATTTCTTTGGAAAATTTAACACTTAATTTGTCATTACCTCTAAAGATAATGTCATCAACAAATATAGCTATAAGAAGTAAACCTTCAAATGTCCCTCTAATGAATAGATTACAATTTGCTGCTCCTTTCTTGAATCCAATCTTTTTTAAGTATCCATCTAGTCCCTCTTACCATGCTCTAGGGGCTTGCTTAAGTCCATAGAGGTCTTCTTTAATCTGCATACCATATCAAGTCTGTTTGATAAGGTGAATCCTTTTGGCTGCTCAATGTATACTTCTTTCAAATCTCCATTCAGGAATGCTGACTTGACATCCATCTGATAAACTTTGAAGTTTTTGACTGTAGCATAAGCTACAAAAAAATTAATAGTTTCTAATCTACTCATAGGTGCAAATGTGTCTGAATAATCAATGCCTTCTCTTTGCGCATACCCTTTACATACTAATCTTGCTTTGTTTTTTACTATTGTACCATCTTCATTCATCTTGTTCCTGAATATCCATTTTGTTCCAATCACATTCTTATCACTAGGTCTTGGGACCAGTTCCCAAGTGTCATTCTTAACAATCTGATCAAGGTCTTCTTTCATAGCATCATGCAAATCTGAATCATTACATGCATCTTCAACACTTAAAGGTTCAATCTGAGATAGTAAACATACCACTTCACTGCTAGTTGAGTTCTTTGCTTGGGACCTTGTTAGGACTTTGGCACTCTGATCTCCAATGATGTCTGTCTTGGAATGATTTCTTGATGTAAACTTTGGAACTTTGGGTGATGCTGACTTATCAACCTTGGGAGTTTCTTCTTCACTTGTCTCAGGGTCATTGACTAACACATCAATACTGTCAAATGTTTCTTCAATAACTATCTCGCTAGTAGAGGGTCTAGGTTCTTCCTTAATCATGGGTGAGTAATCATGATATCTTTCTTGAATCATAAACTTTTCATTAATCTTTACATGAGCACTTTCAATGATATTCTTCAACCTTAAATAGAAACATCTATAAGCTTTACTTTTAGTAGAGTAACCAAGAAAAATACCTTCATCACTTCTTGCATCAAACTTGCCTACTGCTTCATCCCTCTTGATGTAGCACTTGCTTCCAAAGATTCTTAAGTATTTTACTGTGGGAACATTACCAAACCATAGTTCATGGTGTTTTGTCAATGCCTCAATTGAATTCTATTGATGGTGTAGACTTCTGTATTGACCGCATCTCTCCAATAGGTGTGTGTAACTTTTCCTTCTATCATAATGGTGCATGTTGTATCAAGAATGATCCTACTCCTCTCTGCAATTCCATTCTACTAAGGGGTTCTAGGTGCACTTAACTGTCTCTTTATGTGATGTTCTTTGCAGTACTCATAGAATCTGTCAGAGGTGAATTCTCCTCCTCTATCTGATCTTAAACATTTTATCTTTAGTCCAAATTCATTCTCAACTTTAGCTTTGAATATTTTGAACTTCTCAAATGCTTCTGACTTATCTTTTAAGAATGCAACCCACAACATCCTCGTATAATCATCAACAAACAAAACAAAATACCTTTCACCATAGTATGATCTTGTTTGAGTTGGACCACATAGGTCAGTATGAATCAGATCCAACTTGTTCTCTGCTAAATTCTACTTGCTCCTGAATAAATTTCTCACATGCTTTCCCATCACATATTCCTTGCATATAGTATCAACTGACTTTTCTATGCTAGGTAGATCTCCTACTGCTTTTACATTGCTTATCTTTACTATGTTATCAAAATTGATATGACATAGTCTCTTATGCCACAACCAACTGTCATCAACTTTAACAACAGAACAACTTGCTTTTGAATTGAATTGAAACACATTACCTTTTGTCTTTGAGCCTGATGCAATCATAACACCATCCTTGTTGTTAATGATGCATTTGTCATCTTTGAACTCCAACTGATAGCCTTTTCCAAGTAACTGACCAACACTGAGAAGGTTATGTTTCAAACCATCAACATAAAGAACATCATCAGTACTATTCTTTCTATCCAAAGTGATGACTCCTCTACCAACTATTGGTTTAGGAGTGTTGTCTCCAAATCTGACCATACCTCCATTGTATTTGTCCAAATGAACAAATCCGCCTTTATCACCTGTCATGTGATGTGAACAACCACTGTCTATAATCTAGTCTGTCCTTATGTCAGATTGTGAAATCAATGCAAGCTCTTGATTTCCTTTCTTCTCTTCATAAGCTATCTTATTATTCATTTTATCTACAATAGCAATGAATCCAATTTCATCTTCAATAGATTCATCATCTGATACTCCATCTCCAGCATGGTAGCATTCCTTAAAATACTTAGGCTTGTAATCCTTTTAGAACTTTCTAGCTCTAGTAGGACACTTAGATGCAAAGTGACCAATCTTATTACATGAAAAGCACTTAAATGGTAATTGACCTTCATATTTTCCTTTTCCTTTCTTTTCTCTTTTAGCAATCATAGCAATGAAATCCTCTAGAGTTTTCTCTTCATCATCATCATCAAAATTACCAAAAGTGTTTGCAGATTTCTTACCATGAACTGTTGCTTTGAAGGTTGTTTCACTCTTTGGTTCTAACTTCAATCTTGAGATCTCAAAAGTAAAGAGTTTTCTGATCAAAGTCTCTCTCTTGAAGTTTGATGTAAGTTGCATGGTCTCATCAAGGATGTTGATCTTGCTTTCATATTTAGGAGTGAGAGTAGTCATCAATTTGTCCATGATGTCCTCCTCTGAAATCTCTCCACCATTGTTCCTGATTCCAACAACTGCTTCATTTATCCTTTGATTGTAAGCTTTGATATTTTCTTCAGGCAGCATCTCTAATGCATTGTATCTTTTCTTCCATGTCTTTCTATGCACATCCTTTGCTTGTTTGTCTCCTTCAAATATGTCTTCTAGGTGCTTCCATATTTTGTGGGTTGTATCCACCTTTTGTTATTTCTAAAAACTCTCCATCAGATAGGGTGCTGATAAGGGCTTCTTTAGCAAAAACATTATGATGAAACAATTCCTTTTGCCTATTAGTAGCATCTTCTTGTGCAAGGTCTTCTAGGGTAGGTATCTTAGCTGCTTTGATAGTCACATCAAAAACTTCAAAAGCAATGCACTGCAAATGAGTCACCATATTGTTCTTCCAATCAAGATAATTCTCTGCATTGAACTTGAGACTTTCTTTCCTGAAGTATGCCATCTGATCAACCTCAAGCTGTTAAACTTTCTCTTCGAGGCACTTGGCTTTGATACCAATTGTTAGGAATAGTCCCAAGAGATAACTGAGAGGGGGGGGGGGGGGGGGGTGAATCAGTTATCTACAAGATTCAATTCTTTATCCAATTAAGTATACTTAAACATAAAGCATAATCATAATGAAAGAACACAAGAACACAACACCAATATTTTGGTTATGGGGAAACCCAAATAGGTAAAAACCCCGGTGGGACTTGATACCCACTAATATTTTGTACTAGTGTATAATGATCTTTGTTAGAAGATCCTTTACCTTATTAGGAGTAGCTTTACAATATATTAAGTACAGTAGACTTGGTCAAGGGTCAGACCCTATTAGGAGTCTTTTACAATTGTCCCTGTTAAGGGAGAGGACACATTGTCCGAAAGGTCACTGCTCAAATGGGTGAAGGCTACAACCTTTTGAATAACAGATACACACTATATCTGGATCTTGGTGAACTACACTTTGACCTGTTGTCTTGATCAGTTCCAATGAATAGCCCAAGTACTTTATTTGGTCACATAGACCTTCTTCTGATGGCTCTACACTTCGCACACTCTGCTCTTCTCTGCTTAATCAACTGTGAACCACACTTCAGCAATCACAAATGACTGCCTATAAATATCTTTCCTCCAAATGATATAATCAAGTCGGCCTGTTAGAACCATCTTGAAATCATATTAGAAAAACTATAACAAACTCAAATAAACATTCTGTCAACTCTATTATGCACACAACTTATTCTGGGACCTGTCTAATAAAATAAATGTAGACGCACGCTACACACTATCGGCTCTACCAAAACAACTAGAACTTTCTCTGTAAGCTAAATTAACTCAAGCGCTCTTAACCAAACATCAATAACTCTTCTCCAAGCTTAACTCCAAGGGAAGATACCCTCAAGATAGGCACAACTCAAGAACCAATAAAATCTTTGTCGGCTCTTCTGAACAAACACAAGAAACTTCTACTAGCGAATAACGACTGCATAAATTTACTCGCATTCATCATTAGACCATGCGTCCATGAACTTAACATCACTAACATGTCTTCAACATATATCCAAGCGCGCAAGGCTCCATGATAACTATATGAACAACCATACATAGAACACTGTCTGTAACTCTGTTAGGAACACTATTGACACCAACTACTATATAACTGTTTGTACTAAGATTTAACCTCTGCACCCATGATATCATGTCCATGCTACATATACAGAAAGCTTATTGTATAAGACTTCCATGCCTGCTACTTTCCATATGTTGTCATTAATGACAAACATACAGTCAATACTGACCTGCTGGAAAATCTCCAACAATATTTACATACTAAAAATGAATAAATGAACACACAATTAACAAATTGGATCGAATATCAAGTTTCATATATATATCAAAATGAACAATAATTCTTTACATATTTATATGTCAACATATCTAAATACAATGTGGCATATGCCATCTCAAAATAAGAAGTTCAACTACAAATATTTCTAGGACATCCTATTTTACTGGTGGATCATCAAAATGGAGCCTCTTTGAAGTACTCTTCGACTCTAATGGATCCTGCATTCAAACACAAAAGTGAAACCCCAAGTTAGATTAAAATTTAGAATCATAGTCAACATAATAAATAAAATTTAAACTAAAATTGAACTCTTATATACCTTGCCTCTGTGTCTCCTCCCGTGGGTAGGAGACCTAATATATGTCCTTGGTAGCGCAGGAATAGTGCCACCAATGATGACTCCCACCTGCATATGTTTGCGAACATGAGATTGATCTACGAGTTATACTATTTAATGTTAAAAACTTGGTAGCAAATATATGTTTACAAAATAATTGAATTAACTTTAAAACTTACCTATGTTGAACTTTCTTCAAGGATTGTTGGCTGAGTCATCAACAATACAAACCCTTGTCGTTCTGGCTCCCTCAAACTAGGAGTGACCTACAAAAGTCAAATAGATACTTCATATTATCATAACTTGACCATATTATATATACTTGATAGAAAAATACACACAAATAACTTTAGAAATGTACGTACTATGGGGCTATCACTCCGAATGGATATGCCTGCGACTCTATCGTGATGATAGGGTCTCACGACATCATCACAAACCACTCTCTGTCAAATAAACCATGTAAATTAAAAATGAATATGCACAATTGACAAGTATACATGTATGCATAAACAAACTAAATTACTTAATTACCTTTCCTTTATCAACAGCTGACACCTGCACCCCCTCACATTGCCCCCCAGTGGCAATTGGTGACACCTGCATCAGTATGTAAAAGATGATCATAAAAATTAGAAAACAATGTACATATACTATTATCATAATTCAAAAGGAAACCAATGAGTACAATAAAACATATGTACTGTGGAAGAGTCCAGACCAAATGATATGGCCGAAAGCGTGGACCCCTCCACCTGTACCATCTCCTCCTCTATCATCAACTAAACATAAATGTAACACATAAAAAGACATAAGTGAGAAATTATTATAAGGAAATTCTACTAAAAATACGAACAATAAAATTTAAAAACAATGTAAAAAGTGAATGGTTTACCCTTACCGTAACAGTGGGAGTCCATGGCACTGTAGGCTCCTGATGCACATCTCCATGAGCTGCTTCAGTGCCTATAGTGTGCTATGTAGAATTGTCCCCATCGAAGCCAAAATTATATGAATAACTATTAGTCAGGGGACCAAAGAATAGATTCTTGCATATAACGCAAGTGTGGGGCACACAAACATGTGAGCTCGTGGAAGCGCCAGAAGTATCAAGACGAGGAGGCAATAATGTACTGTTCTACGTAACCAGTAGATCAGTCAAGGTGTGAATGGCTTGAATAGTCTGTGAGCCGGCCTCAACAATAATGTCTGGATGCTGCACTGTGGGAGGTGGTGAAATCTCGGGAGGGGAGACATATGTGCGGGATTTCACCCATTGTGCCCATGGCCTGTCTTGCGGAGCGCCTAAACCTACACTCTAGTTCGGTCTTAGACTCCAATAATTCACCTTGTGACCGAGCAAAAATTCAACAGATAATTTTTTAATAAAATAAAATGGGACATCCAAATTATTGTGAGGTGGTCTATCAAAAACCATCCACCAACGGTCCCACAAGTTGTCACGTATTGCACTATTTGTGCACCATTTAATTGACAACTTAGTTTTTTTATGGTCTACTTTTAGACCGGTTTTAGGATCCACAAAAAGATTAGCTATGTCATGTTTTGTTATATTTAGGTTCATGACTTTATCATAATCAAGCCCATCGTCAAACTGGGCATGCATGGAATCGTGCCAAAGAAGTGCAACATTATGTTGCTGTGTAAGTTTCTCCATGTTTTGAATAATTGAGTTCAATGTCGTAAACATGGCGAGCAATGTGGGGATATTAGCATATGTGGTTTCAAAACCTCTAAGTTCATTTAGATTATCTCCTATTAGATCTTCTAAACGGTGAGGGTTTGTGACAGGTACGTCTTTTGGAGGTGGGGGATTGTTGGGAGGTGGTTCTAGATTGTTTGCGGGATCATTAAGAGGGTTTTTTGATTCCATGTCTAATAACAATGAAAAAACAAATAGATAATTACAATGAATTTTAAAAAACAATACAAAAACTCATTGCTACCCTAATTTTTATATAAAAAACTATATATTTCTATTTAAAAATAATAAAAAACAATTAAAACAATAAAAATTAGAAGCTTTCACTTACCTGAAAATTTAGGAGAAATCAGATAGGGGATTTGGGAGCAGATATCCGAAAACCCTAGCTATGTTCACATTTTTACAATGAAAAAATGTTGAACGCGGTTGGGTACAGAGATATATATCTACTGGCAAATATCGGATATATGATAATATCAGATATCTGATTATGCCTTCAGCTTTGGCTTTTGGCTTGGCCAGGTGTACTGACACCCAGGCCTACTAAAAAGTCAACAAATCTATTTGTGCGCTTTTGGAAGAGTGAAATAGGTTTTTTTCACATAGCCACTTTTGGGCATACCATGATCCTGCACATACAAAATAATGAGTTGAAAATCTATGTTGAATTCGATATTTCTCCAAGAATTTGATGACTTCTTTATTTTTAAAAGAGGTACCATTATCCAAAAATTTTGTCGAAGGAATACCAAATTGTGTTATAATATTGTTAAGGATAAAATCACAGATAACATTCGCAGTTGTTGAATGAAGAGGGACAACTTCCACCCACTTTGTGAATTAATCTGTAGCAGTCAAGATGTACGTATGTCGTTGAGAAGAAGCTGGTGAGATTTTTCCAATAAGGTCAAAACCCCAAATACTAAAAGGCCATGGAGAAACTTGATTACGAAGCTCACGAGCAGGAGCATGAATCAAATTACTATGTTGTTGACATTGAGGACATTTCTTAACAAACATGAAAGAATCTTGTTTCATTGTTTTCCAATAATATCCCATTCTAAGAAGTTTATTAACTAGAGATTTTCCACCAAAATGTCCCCCACAAGAACTAGAATGAGCTTTTGCCAAAGCTATCGGAATTTTGATTCTATTAAGAAATTTTAATAGTAAACCTTCATAAGAACATTTGTAAAGTGTGTCTCCTAAGATGATGTAATGTGATGCAAGCTTCCTAATACAATTACGCGCGTTCCTTGTTGTTGATTCAATAAAAGTACCATCTTTCAAAAAATGAAAGATATGAGAATATCATTCATCCAAATGCAAATTAAAACAATCAGAGGTAATCTTATTAGAAATTGCAGGGTTTTTAAGAGTTTGTATATTAAATTGAAAATTTTCAGCGTTATTCTCAAGACAAATTGAAGAAGCTGTGCTCGCCATAGCATCCGCATGTCGATTATCCTTCCTAGGTAAAGTTTGAATTATGTAAGAAGAAAATTATGAAAGAACCTCAATAGCTAGGGTTTTGTAATGTGTCATTTTATCATTCTTAGTCTGATAGCCTTCCTTAATTTATTCGATAATCAATTATGAATCTCCTTAAATTTGCAAGTGTTTTATGTTAAGGGATGAAGTTTCTCGAAGGCCAGCTATAAGAGCTTCATACTCCGCAATGTTATTGGTACAAAGAAAAGTTAATTTATATGATAAAGGGATTGGTTTTTTTGTAGGAGGGATCAAGATAATACCAACACTAGAACCTGTCTTACATCTAGACCCATCAAAATATAATTCCCAAACTTCATCCTGTTGAATAGCTAGAATATTTTCATCAGGGAATTCTATTGAAGTAGAGCACGTATTGGAATGAGGACAAGGAGCTTCAGCCAAATAATCTATTAAAGCTTGTCCCTTTATTGAATTTTGAGAAATGAAATTAAGATCAAATTCTGTAAGTAAAATCACCCACTTTTCCAAACGGCCAGAGAGATTGGTTTTTGAGAAAAGATGTTTCAAAGGATCAAATTTAACAATCACATTGACTTCAACATTTAAAAGGTAATTCCTGATTTTTTGACAAGCATAAACTATAGCTAAGCATTATCTTTCCAAATCTGTGTATCTTGTTTCATAATCAAGTAAAGTCTGACTAATGTAATACACAGGTCTTTCTTTCCCTTCATTGTCATAATGAGCTAGCAACACATTGACCACTTTCAAAGTGACTGAAGTATACAAATGAAAGGGTTTATCAAATTTAGCCGGTTGCAAAATATGAGGATTAGCTAGATACTCCTTAAATTGCTCAAAGGATTGTTTACATTCATCATTCCAAGAGAAAGTAGTATCCTTTCTAAGAAAGGAAGTAAAAGGAATAGTTCTATCAGCTAAGTTGGAAACAAAGCGACGAATAGCTTGAATTTTTCCTTGTAAACTTCATAACTGAGAAATATTCTTAGGAGGCATATTAACAATAGCTTCAATCTTTTCAATATCTACTACTATGCCTCACTTAAAGATTATAAATCCTAATAATTTTCTAGAATCAACTCCAAAGACACATTTCTTAGGATTCAACCTCATGTTGTAACCTCTAATTCTTTCCAATATCTATCGTAAAATTATAACATGGTCTTCTCTTTGTATAGATTTTTCCAAGATATCATCCATGTAATTCTCAAGAATCCTATGAATGTAATCATGAAAAATCAATGTCATAGCTTGTTGATAAGTTGCTCCTACATTTTTTAATCCAAAAGGCATCATGACCCAGCAAAATGTTCCCCAAGGTGTTCTAAATGTAGTTTTAAATTGATCTTCAGGAGGAATAAAGATTTGATTATAGCTAGAAAAACCATCCATGAAAGATAATAAAGCATGGCCCGTTGTTGAATCTACAATCATATCAATATTAGGTAACGGGAAATCATCTTTTAAGGATGCTTTGTTTAAGTCTCTAAAGTCAGTACACATCCTTATCTTGTTTTCTCTTTTTGAAACAGGCACAATATTTGAAATCCAATCTGAATAATCAATAGAACGAATAAATCTAGAATCTAATAATCTTTCAATTTTAAACTTAACTAATAAGGGAATTCATAGATTCATCTTCCAAATTTTCTTCTTCACAAGCTTCATGTTTGGTTTGAGAATAATGTTGTGAGTAACAATAGAATCTATGCCTAGTCTATTCAAATATGTCCAAGCAAAAATGTCCTTAAATTCATGTAAAAGAGGAACCAGCTGATCACGTTCTTCCTGATTCAAACATTTCCCAATTTTTATCACTTTTTTAGAATCATTTTCATCCATTTGAATAGCGACAGTCTTAGTTATTAGCAAATCACTTTGTATCGAAGGATCCATCGATAAATCACTTTGTATCATGTTCTCTGAAATAAGCATCTATACTTAAACAATAAGGCTTCTGTTGTTTGTGATGAAACTTAGGTAAGTCCTCATAAACGCTTAAAAAATCCACTAAGGCTTCATCTTCAGGAAAGATATCCAAAGTAGGTCTTTGATTAATGTCAAGGAGGAGAGGATTAACCAACTTCAACTGTCCCCCATAGATATGATTAACATTAAGAGGGAAAAGTGATGGTTGTCTATAAGGATTAAATCCTAATCCATATATATGATCATAAACTTCATTATCCAAAGGAACTTGTATACCTTGCTCATATTTACCACATCCTTTCCCATTAAATCCTGACTTTTTAAGTAGATGATAACCATAACCATATCGATCAGCCATATCAGATGGAGTCCAAGGAGTGACATATGTCACAATATCATAGCAATTAGGTTTTATTGTTTCAATAGTTTCTTCAATCGAAGCGGCAACAAAGTTACTTTTTAATTCCTTAGAAAGCGGGGAAGGAGTAAAAACTTGTTTTTCAAATTCACTTTGTTGTTTCATAAATTCCAAATCAGAGACCTTATATTCTCTAGTGAAAGTAGGATTAAAGTCAAATGTTCCCCAATCATCCTCAGTCAAAGAAGAAGATGGAGCTTCAGGTTGTTTTATCTCAAGTTGCTTTATCTCAGGTTGTTTTATCTCAGGTTGTTTTCCAATCTCTTTGCTAGGTTGAAGAGGCTCATAGACTTTAGCATATTCTGCATTTAGGCAAGGATTTGGCGCATCATCCACATGTAATGTGGACATTAAGTTGTTATAAATGAACCTAACCTTGTGATGAAGAGTAGAAGGAACCACATGCATAGTATGTAACCAAGGTCTACCTAGAAGAAGGTTATAATCGAGAGGTCCAGGCATAACATGAATAGGTGTATTTAGAATAACTGGACCAAGTTTAATAGGTAAGTTAATAATACCCAAAGTTATTTTTTCAATATTGTCAAATCCACGTATAGGGACATTATTAGGTTGAATAGTTGTGAGATTTGCCTTAATTTCCTTAAGGATATCCATGCTACAAACATTAATCCCAGATCCATTATCAATTAACATTCTATGAATGATACTCTGATGAATAGAAATAGCAACCATAAGAGCATCATATTGATTCTGCACCTCAAGGGAAGGTAATTCTTCATCAATAAACACAATAGGAAGTATATAAGGCATAGTATGCATGCATTCCAAAATAGAATGAATGTTCTCTTGATTAGGAGGTGAAGTAGGAAGAGTGGATAAAGCTTTTTGCAATGCCTCGTGATATGTCGAGGAAGTTTGAAGTAATTCCCATAAATATATCTTAGAAGGAGTAGCACGTAATTGGTCAATGAAGTCATACTCCTTAAAGGTAGAAGGAAACCTGGGAGCTTGAGGAAGCATAGGTTGAGAAGGCGGTAAAGAAACTAGAACAGTAGGCTGAGGATTATTCTGGGTGCGATAAGCATGTGAAACATAATCTGTGTTATCAAAGAAATCCAAAGGATCTCTAGGTTTACCCTTAATTGTTATTCAAGGACATCCTTTTACCGTTAAAAAAGGTTTAGGATATATCATTTTAGGTTTATCAATGTTGTAAATATTAGAACATGAAGGCAACCATGCACACACCCTATGGTAACGATTAGTTAAAGAGGTTATGGAGGAGGGTGAAATAGGAATAGGATCAATGGAGATCTCATTCAAACAATTTTCATCCTCACTTCCATGTACCTCATGAAGGTATCTATCCTCTTGTATAATAAAAGTCTCATCAAAGTATTCAAAATATGAATCATACATGTTGAACTCAAAATAACTCTACAAGCATGAAAAAAATGTAAATATTTTTGTATTTTAAAAAAAATACAATTTTTTTTTTATATTTTTAAAAAAAAATTGCAAATTTTTTGTATTTTTGAAATATAAATGCAAGAGCATAAAAGAAATCTACTTTTATAAGCATGCAAGATCTAACACAAGATGCAAATCTAACACCAAAAAGAAAGAGTTGTCCTAAACGGGCTCACCAAAATGTAAAGTAGAAAATGTGGACATAGGTAGGGTTTTCAACAATGCACCTAATAGAGATCCTAAGTCCACTTTTCTTTGTGATACATTTATATATTAATTGATAGCAATGTAAATCTGGAAATTCTTGAAATTAGATAAGATAAAGTACATACCTCATAATAAAGTTGATATGGAAATACCTGATTTCTGGTGTCTATGTTCAATTTTGGGGAATTCTGCAACCAAATCCGGGATAGGAAAACAGAGACAGAGAAAACCTAGAAAACTTTTCCAATTCTGAGTAAGGTCATCCTTGACCCAAATTCGGGGTAAGATCTTACCCCGGGGTATAATCTTACCCCTAAAAGTCATCCTTGACCCGAAATGCTCTGACGGAAATTTTGTTCGCGGATCCCGAAAGTTTGATGAAAAGGGAACTCAGATATGCTCTATAACTTCTGAAACATCGACTATACATATCTTAAAATGGTGTTTTGGGGTGGCTATATAGGGTTTTTCCTTATTCAAACCCCCATTTTGGTGATCTCCACATCCATGAATAGTTGGATGTAATAGAATGTTTGTGTGTATTGAATGTGTAATGCCAAGATCTAATCCTCTAGATTAAAAACCCTAGCATGAATTGATATGAGACAAAAATGCATAGATTTGAATATGATAAGAAAGCATACCAATCCCCCAAGGCTAAAGTACTCTCACCAAACTCACAATCTGTAATTGCTACCCCATGATTGTTGTTAGAATAACTGAGAGGGGGTTGAATCAGTTATCCACAATCTCAAATCAAAATGTATAATCCAAAACAATTTCCTTAAACTTCTACAGCTTGGTAACATAAAATACTTTACTGTTTGTGCTTTTACTGATTACCAGTCAATTAACAACTAATGATTACCGACCAAATCTAACATGTAATATGTAAAGTATGATAACAAACAATCACCACAATGAACACATAACACAAAAGATTTAATGTGGAAACCCTGTGAAGGGAAAAACCACCTTGGACCAGCAACCTAAAAAATGTTCACTCTTCTGAAGTGAGGTCGGTGAAGACCCAACTCTGTTAAAGGTTACAAACACACTGTTAGGTGTGACCTTGTTAGAGGATTTTAGACCAACCATTATTGTCCAACCAACAGTCACTCTGGGGTTGACAGGATAACAATGCTCATTCTATGAATGTAACATATAAGACTTTCAAGTCCACTTTGTTAAGAGATTTCTTTGTTTACAATGGTTAAAATGTAACAACAGTTTGATCTAATTACAATACAACTTCAATTGCAGATATTTAGATCTACTTTATGCTCAATCAAATCCTTTGATCAGTATTACAATTCTGTATCACAATAATCAATGACTTACTATCACTCGGTAATAGCTTTCTGATACTCAGTAAACTTTGCAGTTCGGTTCTTCTTAACCAGTTTGATCAGGCATACATGAAGCTTGTTCATGTGATAATTCTACAGTCCTTTTTCTGGCATTAGTTTCACAATGAAACTCTAGTCTCTTAAATAAATAAGTAAACCATTTTCTTTTTCTCCATTAGATTTTTCCGCTTATTCTCCTTTGTCCATTTTTTTTCTTAAACCTTCCTCGGTAGTTGTGCTAGTAAAATGTTTTGATTTCATCCTTTAGATCTTCCTTGAATTATGCTAGCCATAGATCTTCGTAACAAACATTATCTCCATCACTGATTTCGATGTACTTTACAGCTCATCAATCCTTAATGGCTAAACTAATCATTTAATTCTTTTCTCCTGCTCGGTTAACAAAGAAATGTGTTAGTGAACACAAGCTCAGTTTATACTGTGCTCGGTATACACTAAACTGCTCGGTGTCTACTATAATGCTTCATCAACCGACCACACTGCCTTGTGTCTTTCAACTCTTTTCCTAATCATAGATGAATGAAGCATAATCAAGTCAATAACATAACGTCATAGACTCATCATCAAGTTACTCAATGTATTCTTTATCCTCATCTGTCATGTACATCTTCCTCATGTAGATATTTCTATTCTTCATTTCTTTTACTCCTTTTCTACAGATGTTTCCGTATAGTAACTTACAAAATAAGTGTTGTCAAACTAGTTGACATCAATGACAACATATTACTGATTTAATCATATTAGATATCTAATCAACAACTCGGTGATGTCTAATCATAGATCTTCAATTAGGTTCTAAATCAGTTGTAGTTCATCAATCTCTCCCTTTGACATTGATGACAACTCAAGCAATATAAAATATACCATACACATACCAAACATTTATTCTACAACTTTGTGAACAAATGTTGTACAAGCTCTCCCTTAGCTTAATATGTTTAATCACTACGTTACTCAACAACATTACAAAATGCAGCTTTGACATTCTGCAGTTATGATCTTTTTAGCTCTCGAATTCCTTCTTTTGTTCTTAGTAACTGATCTTTAGTGCTCTCCCTTTCTTCAATTTGTCTCTCCCTTAGATAGTTCTCATTGGTGCATATGCATATTGTTTCATATTGGTTATCTCTCCCTTTGACAACAATGCCAAAGAAACAAATAAACATACAACTCTATAGTAGCCATGTAACTCTCTGTTGTCCAGTGCATACTCTGTATCTCTATATACTGATATGCCAATCTATTCAAGTTCTCCAAACTTTTCACAACCTTAGACATGATCCAAAGTGTGAACTATGCTGCATCAACATGAATGATCTTCTGATAAGATTAGGTTGATGCAACATCCAGATCACATTAGTGACTGGTAGACAGGGGACGGACCCCAAGTCTTGTTCTCAAGTATTCAAATGTATCCTTCGGTAGAGGCTTTGTAAATATGTTTGCAAGTTGTTCTTTTGATTTAACAAATTCCAGCTTAACTTGCTTCTCTTGTACTTGTTCTCTCAAATAGTGATACTTAATTGATATATGCTTTGTTTTAGAGTGCATCACTAGATTCTTTGAAATGTTTATTGCACTGGTGTTATCACAGTATATAATCACCGGCTCAGTGATTATCTCATTCATACCTTCTAGAACTTGTTTGATATATGCAATATTTGAACAGTTTGTAGTAGCAGCAACATACTCTGCTTTGGTTGTAGACTGAGAAATGCAAGCCTACTTCTTACTTGTCCATGTAACAAGTCTTTCACCAAAGAAAAATGATCCTCCTGTGGTACTTTTTCTGTCATCCACATTTTCAGCCCAATCAACATCGGTATAGACTCTGAGTTCAAGCTTGCCTTCCTTAGGATACCATAATCCATAATCTTCTATTTTCTTTAGGTATCTTAGGATTCTCTTTGTAGCAATCATGTGTGCCTCTCTAAGGTTTGCAGAAAATCTTGCAACAATTCCCACAACATGTTCTATGTCTGGTCTACTATGCATTACATACATTAACTTACCAATCATTGATCGATACAGTGTCTGGTTCACTTCTGTAGTTTCATCTTCCTTAGTCAGTTTACATCCAGTAGCCATCGGTGTTCCCACAGGTTTAACATCTTTCATGCCAAATGTCTTCAATACTTCCTTTATATATTTGGATTGTGTGATGAATATATCATCATTCTATCGAATCACTTGTAGTCCTAGAAAGAACTTAATCTCTTCGAACATAGACATTTCAAATTCACTTCTCATTTCATCAGCAAATGACTTATAGATTTTATCTTGCCCTCCAAATATAATGTCATCCACAAATATTTCAGCAATAAGAATTGTATCATCAGTATCTCTTTTCATATACAAATTGTTGTTCTCACTTGTTCTAACAAATCCTATACTTAAAAAATAAGTATGCAACCTCTCATACCAGGCTCTTGGTGCTTGCTTCAAACCATATAAAGCTTTATGTAATCTACATACCATAATTTTCTTTTCTGGATCAACAAACCCTTCAGGTTGTTCTATGTAGACTTCTTCTTCAAGTATTCCATTCAGAAATGCTGACTTGACATCCATTTGGTAAACTTTGAACTTTTTGTGTGCAGCGTATGCAAGTAACATTCTAACTCCTTCCAATCTAGCAATAGATGCAAATGTTTCACCATAATCTATTCCTTTCTCCTGTGCATATCCTTTGCATACCAATCTAGCTTTATTTCTTGTTACTTCTCCATTCTCATTCTGCTTGTTGCTGAATATCCACTTAACACCGATAAAATTCTTATCTTTAGGTCAGGGTACTAAGGTCCAGGTTTTTTTCTTCTCTATTTGTTCTATTTCATCTTTCATTGCATTAACCCATTCATCATTTTCTAATGCAACTTTTACATTCTTCGATTCATATTCACAAACTAGACATGTACCTTATCTTTCTTTACTCCTTGTTTGCATGCCAGCTTGTCTGTCTCCTTTGTGTCTCAAGATGGTGTCTTCTGACAAAACTCGCCAGTATCCAATTTCTTCTTTCTTGTTCATCCTGTGCAGGTTCATTTTCTTTCTCGTTAGGGCCTTCCTGCTCGTTGGTTTCTTTTTCTTGTTCCTCGGTATTGTTCACCTGCTAACTGATTGTCACTATCTGCATCATCGGTAGGTACTCAGGTTATTCAATGTAAGTGAATCTACTGTAGTTTGTAAGTTCCTTTCTGCTTTCTTCGACATTCTTATCATCAAACTCATCAACTCGGACATTAGTACTTTCAATCATTTTATTTGTAACTTTGTTTAGACACTTGTATGATTTACTTTTACCGGAATATCCTAGAAATATCCCTTGATCACCTTTTGAGTCAAACTTTCCATTCCTTTCATCTTTCAGAATAAAACATTTACTTTCAAAAATTTTGAAATAACTTACAGTGGGTTTGTGTCCAAACCATAACTCATAGGGTGTCCTATTAGTGTTCTTCTTTAGTTGCACTCGGTTTAGCACATAGACAATAGTGCTAACAGCTTCTCTCCAATATGTTTGAGAAATATTCTTTTCTATCATTAATGTCTTTGCACAATCAACAATTGACCTATTCCTCCTTTCAGCAATGCCATTCTGCTGGGGTGTTCTCGGTGCAGAGACCTGTCTTTTAATACCATGCTCATTACACAAATTAGTAAATTCATCATAGATAAATTCACCTCCTCTATCAGATCTTAAGCATTTCAAATCTTTACAAGTCTCTTTTTCTACTTTTTCTTTATACCACTTGAACATCTTGAATGCCTCAGATTTTTCTTTTAAGAACATGATAGTCATTAACCTTGTATAATCATCAACAAAAATAATAAAGTATCTTTTTCCATAATAACTCTGAGTTCTCATAGGACCACATAGGGCGATATGAACCAACTCAAGTATCTTCTTTTTTGAGTAATCTTTACTTTTAAAACTAGACTTAGTCATCTTACCTTTCTGACATTCATGACACATAACATGATCCGACTTAGATAAGTTAGAAAGACCTTTAACTCTTTTCTTTTTACTGATATTAATCATGTTATCAAAATTCACATGACATAACCTCTTATGCCACAACCATGCATCTTCATCTTTCATCAATAAACAAGAAGACTGATCATTATCAAGATAAAACAAATTTCCTCTGAATTGTGTACCAATTCCAACAAGTCTTCCTCCATCATCAAATATTTTCACCTTTTTGCTCTCAAAAGCAACTCGGTGCCCTGAATTGTTGAGTTGTGCCACACTTAGCAAGTTATATTTCAATCCTCTTACCCAATAAGCATTTTCACATTTTAATCTATCATTTATCACCAGGGATCCTTTACCTCTTACCATACAGGGTGCTTCATTTCCCATTCTTACAGATCCTCCATTGTATTCTTCAAGATAATCAAGTTTTTCTTCATCACTAGTCATGTGATGTGTACAACCATTATCTATAATTCATGTATCATTCTTATTGACCTTAGAGATAAGTGATGTCTCTACATACCTTTCATCTTCTTCAGAATCATCCTTCATTGCCACAAATACTACCTCCACATCATCATCAGTGTTAGTATCAGTGATATCTTCTTCCTCAGTAATGTAGCAAACCTTCTTTCCTTTATCATTATAATCTTGGTTATCTTTGCTGTAGTGTCGGTAGCCTCTATTGTATCTTCTCCCATAGCTTCCTTCAAATCGGTCTTTGGTTCTTTCATCATCTTTCTTGTGTGGACATCTAGCAGCAATGTGACCAACTTCTTTACAGTTAAAGCATTCTAAAGGTAACTTGCCTCTATACCTTCCTTTTCCTTTAGGTAACCTTCTGGCCATAAGAGCTTCAAGTTCATCAAGCTCATCATCAGTATTGCTATCACTATCATCATTATTATTTCTGCTACTAGACTTACCAATCTTTAGAGAAGTCATGAAAGCGGATTCAACATTGGGTACAACACTATTATCATAATTATTCAGTTCAAATGTTGTAAGCTTTCCAATTAGATTATCAAAAGTGAGTGTGTTGTTAGGTTCTGACCTATTTTCATAAATTGTAGATATTCTAATGGCATAGATAGGCAATAGGGTTCTCAAAATTTTTCTTACCACAGTATCTTTATCAATAACTCCATCTGATGCTCTAATAGTGTGAACTACCTCTTTTATTCTGTTTGTGTACTGCACAATGTTTTCACCTTCTTTCATCTTCATGTCATTGAATCTTCCTCTCAAGCTTTCGGCTCTTGCTCTCTTGACATTTGCATCACCACTATAGATTAGAGCTAGTTTATCCCACATCTGCTTAGCAGTAGTACAGTTCTTGATATCTTCAAATTCAGCATCTAAACAGGCAACAACAATCTCCATCATGGTAACATTATGTTCATGCCTGTCCCTTAATTGATCAAGGGTCAAGGGACCAGTGGGTGGTGCAAGGTATCCATTCTCCATCATATCTAGGGCAGAATTCCCAATCCCAGATACATGCAACTTCATTCTACTTTGCCATATTGTGAAGTTGTCCTTGTTTAGCTTTGGAACTTCCCTCTTAAACATTTTGAGACGTTTGTGTTGAAGTCCTTAAAACTCTATTCCAAGCAACCAAATCTTTGATACCAATTGTTAGAATAACTAAGAGGGGGGTGAATCAGTTATCCACATTCCCAAATCAAAATGTATAATCCAAAACGATTTCCTTAAACTTCTGCAACTCAGTAACATATAATACTTTACTGTTTGTGCTTTTACCGATTATTAGTCAATTAACAACTAATGATTACCGACCAAATCTAACATGTAATATGTAAAGTATGATAACAAACAATCACCACAATGAACACATAACACAAAAGATTTAACGTGGAAACCCTGTGAAAGGAAAAACCACCTGGGACTGTCAACTCAAAAAATGCTCACTCTTCTGAGGTGAGGTCGGTGAAGACCCAACCTTGTTAAAGGTTACAAACACACTATTAGGTGTGACCTTGTTAGAGGATTTTAGACCAACCGTTATTGTCCAACTAGTAGTCACTCTGGGGTTGATAGGAGAACAATGCTCATTCTATGAATGTAACATATAAGACTTTCAAGTCCACTCTGTTAAGAGATTTCTTTGTTTACAATGGTTAAAATGTAACAACAGTTTGATCTGATTACAATACAACTTCAATTGTAGATATTTAGATCTACTTTATGCTCAATCAAATCCTCTGATCAGTATTAAAATTTTGTATCACAATAATCAATGACTTACTGTCGCTCGGTAATAGCTTTCTGAGCTCGGTAAACTCTATAGTTCAGTTCTTCTTAATCAGTTTGATTAGGCATACATGAAGCTTGTTCATGTGATAATTATGTAGTCCTTTTTCTGGCATTAGTTTCACAATGAAGCTTTGGTCTCTTAAATAGACAAGTAAACCATTTTCTTTTTCTCCATTAGATTTTGCCGCTTATTCTCCTTCATCCATTTTGTCACTTAAACCTTCCTCGACAGTTGTGCCAATAAAATGTTTTGATTTCATCCTTTAGATCTTCCTTGAATTATGCTAGCCGTAGATCTTCGTAACAAACATTATCTCCATCACTGATTTCGATGTACTTTACATCTCATCAATCCTTAACGGCTAAACTAATCATTAAATTTTTTTCTCCTACTCGGTTAACAAAGAAATGTGTTGGTGAACACAAGCTCGGTTTATACTGTGCTCAGTATACACTACACTGCTCAGTGTATACTGTAATGCTTCATCAACCGACCACACTGCCTTGTGTCTTTCAACTCTTTTCCTCATCATAGATGAATGAAGCATAATCAAGTCAATAACATAAGGTCATAGACTCATCAACAAGTTACTCAATGTATTCTTTATCCTCATCTGTCATGTACATCTTCCTCATGTAGATATTTATGTTCTTCATTTCTTTTACTCCTTTTCTACAAATGTTTCGGTATAGTAACTTACAAAATAAGTGTTGTCAAACTAGTTGACATCAATGACAACATATTACTGATTTAATCATATTACATATCTAATCAGCAACTCAGTGATCTCTAATCATAGATCTTCAATTAGGTTCTAAATCAGTTGTAGTTCATCAGATTGTATCTTTGAATGCTTGAATATTGAAAATGGTGGATCAAGGAAGAAGGGATCTCTCTTGCTCCAAAAGAATTTCCACAATAGTGTGCTCACAAAATGCTTGATATCAAAAATGTCTTGATCTTCTATATATCCTCTTGAAATCTTGCATCTTCTCTTCACCATCACTAGCTTGCTCCTCATGGATGCTTGGTGTGTAGTTGTGAAAATGAAGGCAAGAGAGAGTCCTTATCTAGAGGTTTCAAGGTGAGGCTCCTTGAGCAATGTAAGGGCCCATAATTCAAATTTCAACCTGAATTATGGTCCAATCATAATAACCAACTAAGGAGGGAAAATAATTAAATGAATTTCAAATTAAAACCCTTCCACATTCAGATCCAGAGGCCTGACATTGATTTCGGGGTCCTTCGAGACCAAAATTTGAAAAGGGGGATCAAATCCTGACAAAGGTCAAGGAAGACCTCGACTTTGACCTAGGTCAAAGTTGACCTCGACCTTGACCTAGGGGTCCAGATCCAATCTGTGTTGAAAATAGGAGGTCCCGGGGATGCCCAGAGACTTGGAAATGATAACAGAACAGGTCAGAGTGCCAGAAAAGGGACACAAAGTCCTATGATGAACATGATGAAGGATAGGTGGACCTATACCTAGATCCCACCTAGAAAATAGAGCCATAGAAAAGGGAAATCAAGGAGGATCCTTGGAATCCTAATCCTAATTTCACCTAGAATGAAGAGAATCAAGTGCAAATACCTCCTAAATGCAAATCTATCACAGTAAATGCACTAAAAGAGGGTGCTAAACCTATCAAGATGGATTTGCTTCCATTTTAAGATGATACAACATATAAGATAGTTAAGAAGGGATTCTAGTTGGACCTTGCCGAGTTTCTATTGAAGCAAGTAGAGGAGAACATGAAGACTATTCGGTCGGCTAAGTCCAACACTTGTAAGTTTGGATCTTTACTACTTTGCATATTATTTTATATGAAAAACTTTTTCCCTTCGGTCGATAATGTAGATTGGTCAACCAACAAGCCAGTCACACTCTAGATCACTGATTTGATAAATTGTTTAGGAGACAATTTTGTCAGTATGGTAGACAGTTATTTTGAACAATTTAAGGAGAGAATGAATTCAAGAAGCAGAATACCGAGACAACTAGTAGAATAATATGAACATGATATTTTCTTTCTAGTTGATATAGATCATACTTTAATAAAGGATATGGAACCAAGAACAAAATGGCTAGCCCCTATGGGTTATGAATTAGATATTGATCATGCATCTAGATCAATCAAGGCTTTATTGGCTGAGCCTAAGGACCCAAAAGCTGCTAGGTTTGGCACATATGAAGAAGCCAAAACAAGGATAAAGACAAACCTAGTCATTGGAAAAAAAATAAAGAAATCAAGAATAATGATGACTAATTTGGTTAAGAAATTTGGAGATGACATCTGAAGCATTTGAGAGCATACCAGTTGAGCTAGCAACCGAACGTCAGTTACTTATTTCTGACAAACTACACAATGCTGAGGAAATCGATTCTGATAAAGATGCAGATTCTACACCGGTTTCACCAACCCCCACTCCAAAGAAGAAGCAATCTGAAGTGCAAACTAGGGCACACACAAGGTCAACAACTACAGCTTCACCTCCACTGAAGAAAGGAGTTGTGAAAATTACAAGGCCTACATTGACAAAGACTTATAAGAAAAGAGGTAAAAAAGCTACTACCAAGGCCCCTAAGAAAAGAAGAAAGTTAATCAGAGGCAAAGATGAAATTGATGATGATGAAGATGCCACTAAAAAATTCAAGGTTGTTGTCAACAAGAACCGTTCTATTGATGAAGTTGTTGAGAACATAATAGACAATGTAAGTCTAAGTCAGTCGGGTTGAACACCTGTCAACCGAGGATCAACATAAAATTAAAGAGGTTGTCATTCAAATGATGATTAAGTTAAAAAAGGTACCCATTGAATTTTCTAAATATGTACCTCATGCATTATATGACAAAATTTCAGCAAGATGGACCTATGCATTGAGCACAAAAAAGACAATGAGGGAACATTCCCTAGTATTGGCGATGCCGACATTAACAAGCCTTGCAATTGATGAATTAATGAAGAAATATTCTAAAAGATTTCTAGTAAAGAGTCGATCTCTATAGATACTTGATGAGAATATGGTAGAAGTTGATGAGAATAGTCAGTTGCTATGGACTACTATTCTCCAATCCCAAGTTGATGCAGATAAGTTGGCTCTGGCCATTATACCCGAGAAGAAATCTTGAAGAAAAGGGAAAGACATCCATGCAGATGATGTAGATCTGGCAAAGGAAAAAGAACTAATTGAGCTATGAATGTGACCACACTTCTATGAATCCTTACATGAAAGAAAACTCAACAGTGAGCCCTCACAAATCAATCCATAGCTCTCTATGCATGGAGTTGCAAGATTTGTAAAATTGCTCTCAGCTAGAGCTATAAACTCATGACTTTGCTAGTCAACCACACAATGAGAGATTCCAAATCAAAGACAAGGGCAACAATGCCAATATCTCCAATGAAATCAATATGGATGCAATGCAATGCAAACTAATCTATGAGAATGAAAGATGCAAGTTATGCTATGAAAGGAAAATACAAGTGTTACAAATCCTCCTATTAAGCTATGTGAGATTAATCTATTGCATAAAAGAAATCTATACTAAAAATGCCATTATCATGCAACTATGATATAAGAAAACAAGCTAAATGAAATGCAACAATAATGTCTTCAAAGCTTGAATGCAAGAATGTTTTCAAAGAGCTCCAAATGACCTAGAAAACTTGCAGCATAACATTAGCATAAAAATCTAAGATATGAAAATGAGGAAAATAACTCTTTTTTTATAGAGAATGAAAATCAATGGATGATCGAGATTAAGAGGCAAAAGACTTAATTAACGATGGAGAAAAATAGAAGCTTGATCCTTGTGCACAAATATCCTCTAATAGGAAAATAGGAGTTGACTTTAGTGTCCATATGAAACAAAAAATATTTTTTTCTCTTTTTATAAAATAAGAATGATGCTTTATTTGTGCAACTTAGGATAATAAGAAAAGTGGGGATTTTTTATTTAAATAAAAAGGGGATGAAATATTCTTTTTAATTAAATAAATACTTTAGGATAAAATGGTTAGCCTATAGAAAATAATTGAATTAATGATAGAATTAGGATTTGATCAAAGAAATTGATAATGTTGAAAATATTGATTATTGATAAAACTGATTCAGGACTGATAAATCAAATAAATGGGGCCCAAAGTTTAGGCGACTATTTTTGGGTGCATACATTTGCCCCTCTTTGACTAATGTGTGATCAATTTGGGATCACATGTAGTCAAAGAAGAATTGAAATGTGAGATCGATTTGGGATCACAAAACAATCCAAATGTGTGTTCATTTTGGGAACACATCAGGACAAAAATAAGCAAAAGCTGAAAGACAAGACCAACACCGTCGCTGCTAGGTGCAAATCAAGCCTTAGACAAAACTATCACTGTCGCTGCTAGGCAATAATCAAGTCTGAAAAATAGGAGATAAAAATCAAAAGACAAAATCACCACTGTCGCTGCTAGGTGATAATCAAGTCTCCAAATAAGAATCTCAAGCTAAGCTGAATGATAAAGCTGAATCAAAGATTAAAGCTGATAGGTACTGCCCCCTCAGAATCGAAATTGAAATCAGATAGAGGAGAACAACAAATTAATAAACCTGATCAAGTCACAATAAATCATAATCGAAGGATGGAGCATGATAGGATAACCATCAAACAGTGAAGATATGCCCCAGGTTGACGAGGTTTGACTGAAAAAGATATAGGATAAAGATTAAGTCAAATATCAGAAAGAGGAAGTGAAAGGGGTGAATGAAAGACTAGAAGTTTGGAAGACATGGAAATGAAGAAATTTCATCAAAGATCGAAGAATTATGCCTCAAAAGGTTAGTCAACTGTATAGAAGAGAATGAAATGTGAGTTTGATGATCAAGGTGAACGCAAATTTCGGTTTCGATCCTGAAATGAATAGAAAATGACATGATATGAAAGACTAGAAATGAAAAATATGATCAAGAAGAATTAGAAAATGAGCATAGTTGACTAACTAGTCCATAGATGATAAAAAGGAGAGCCCTCTCCATATGCAAGATGCAAAAACTAAACTATGATGAACCTAAGAATGCAAGCTACTATGAAAGTGGTTGAATTGCAAGGTTACAACGCCTATAGACATCTAATTATCATTATCGAGCGTTATTGGTAGCGTCGTAAGATCATACGATGCACACTAGCATAACTATGTGGATATGAATATGATCTTTATCAGATAGAAATGTGGAAATCCCACCTAGGCATCAAAGACATGGAGGTCAAGATGACTAATGCAGTGAGATTACCTAAGTTTGATATGGTGAGATTATGCTTATATCAAGACACATGAAAGTCAGGATAACTAGAAGCATGCACTCGTAAAATGATCAAGGATAATATCTTGTCAATCCATAGTGTCAATTAGGACTAGCAAAAATGCTCATGACAGTTAGGACTAACAAAATCTACCCACAAGCAGATAAAAATATAAAACATGCTCTCAGTCCCTTAGTCTTCTAGCTATGCATCATCGAAAACTTCTCAGGGAGAGACCACTCATCAAAGAAATCCTCATAGATAGCACACAAAGAAAAATAAAGTCAACATATCTCAAGTGAGTTGATTGTTTAAGTGCGTGTGTGTTGGTCATAGAGTCAAACTCTGGTTATCACATCTGCAAATGAGAAATATCGCATCATACTAGACTGTAGGGTAGGACATCTGATAAGTGTTAAGAAACACTCGATGCTAGGGCAATGTTTAAAAACACAGTTTGGGGTGGTGTTGAAAAACACCTGTTTGTGAAATGCCCCAAGAGACAAACGCACCTAAAGGACCTATGCTAATAGGTATGCCCCCTAGACAAAAACAAAGACCAATTCTAGACCACGCCAAATAAGGTCAAGACATGATGGAGAAAGGCTCAGTGTCGAGGACGCATGTTAATAAATAGGAGTGCAAAGGCCTCAAGTAGCGCCTGTTTCCAAGTTTTCACCACTTGGAATTTTTTTTCATTTTTTCATTTTTTTTTTTTTGTATTTTTGCTACCAAAGCGCTTGTTTCCAAGTTTTCACCAAGACACTTTTTTTATTTTTTTTTATTTTTTAAATTTTTTGTATTTTTTCAGAACTTTTTATGCTTTTTAGATTTTTTTCAGCATCATATATCAATTTTTTTGGTATTTTTCAAGATCATAAAATATGTACAAAGGATGCCCCCAGACAGAATGGGCATCAAACTCCCAAGCAAGATCACATCGTGTAGTCTCAGTGTCTAGCAAGGTGGGGAACAAGAGGGATTAGCAAGCTAGTGATTGAAATGGAGGAAAGGAGAATAAAGGTGAACGGAGGGAAGAAATCCTCAAGGTTAAACTCCTCAAGAGTACCCAAGTTAGGGAAAAATTGTCATGAAAAGCACATTTGGACAAGCAATGAAAAGCCAACATAGGATAAGTCACAAAAGCGTAATGCAAAATAAGGAAAGGATACAATCCAAAAGAGTAGACATGTCAAGAGGCTTCATAGCATCGTGTTTTACTCTTTTTTATTCGATCAAGACCAAAGGGGAAGAAGATAGTGACAGACTAGAATGAATGGAGAAAAATAGACATGAAGGCTAAAAATGAATGGAATGAAAGCAAGACCATCATAAGATAGCTCACAAGATAGCCAATTGTTCACATATAGTTCAACCTTGCCAAGATCAAAGAGACAAGACGGAATGGATGAAATACGTGGAAGAACTACGCATGATGTCTGATTGCCAAGTTTTCATCACTGTACTTATCCAAGGTGCCACAAGGGAGTGGTTTTCACCATATGACAAATTTATTTCTCTTTACTTTTGCTACCAAGGTGCTTGTTTCCAAGTTTTCACCATGACACATTTTCAATTTTTTTTCATTTTTTCATTTTTCTATTTTTTTGAATTTTATTTTTGGAAGAAGGCAAGCTTTTTAGATAGTGCTCCTTGAAAGGATAAATCATGATATGCCAAAGATTCAAAATGATATGCTCAAAGATGTTGATAGGGAAAGGAAGATGAAAGAGAAAAATGGAGGATAAGGTTTTTATGCAAAGCGAGTGAGGTTGGAAGATATGAGGAATAGGAAAATGATAGAAGGTAGAAGGATAGTGAATGAAAAGATTGTGAAAGAGTAGATAGAAAGGAAGGCAATATCAACGTCAACACACACCTTGAAGGGTGGTGAGAGGATGGAGGAAACGTGAATGAAAGAATTCGTGAAGGAATATGATGAATGTTTAGTAGAGGTTGCGGTTTAGGCGCATGGAATGGAAAGATATTTTTGGAAAAAGATAAAGTGGAAGCCTTTGAAAGCTTGAATGTCAATTTCACTTTTTGTTCAACATTAGACTCTCTCAAGAGAGACTTTGGAATCCATATAGCCTTGGGTTTTTCATTGCTTTTTGATGATTTAGAGAGAATATCTTCAATGATGGATTTTGGAACCCATACTTGTCTTGTAGTTTTCTTCTTAGATATCTCTTTTGACTTTATGTATCCATGTCGATTAGAGGAGACATGGTGATCTTTTTTTGATGGATTCTTGTATTGCTTCTTTTTCTTGTATTGAACATTCAAGTTACTTCCAAAAGACTTGGGACTTGTGGAAGAAGAAGGAGGATATGACTGATTTAGATGGGTGGGTGGATGAAAAGGATTCAAGGGTATGCATCTATGTTGATCTTGAAGAAAGATAGGAGATGGAGGGATGTAAGGACCCAAAATGGATGACAAATTAGGAGAATTAGGAGAGAAAAGTGAAGGGACATAAGGACCCAAGATGGAAGGAAGGTGTGAAGCCCTTAGTATTGGTGGAGGAGGTCCAAGGATGGACATGGAAGACACAAAAAGATAATCAATAAGTTCATCAGCATCTATATGACAACCAAGGACATCAGCATCTTTAGAGTGAACATTAGAGTTTTCAACAGGATCATGCACATCTTGAATAGGAGCACCTTCTTTGATAGGATCATTCAAAGCTTGCGAAGACTTAAGAAGAGTAGAAAGCAGAAGTGAACATGGAGCGGTAGAACAAGAAGATGGAAGACTTTGATCTTGACAAGGATCGTTGAGTAGCATAAGCGTATCAACTTTCTTTCTATTTTCAATAGGCTTTACATCAAAAGTAACAATGCCATTTTTAATAACCTTAATGGAAGTATCATCTTTGGAAAGCGCAAGTGTGGTAAGGTTATTTTGATTATCAATAAGCTCAACCTTGTAAGTAGTAGCTTGATCTTGCTTAGGAGATGGTGGAATGAATGCAGAAGAGCATAGAGGATCAAAAGAAAAATGAAATGGAGGAGATACATCATGAAAAGAATTGGATGACATGGAGGGTTCATGATCTTGATTTTTATTTATATTTTTTCCTTTATCATCTTTAAAATCCTTTTGACATGGAGCCACTTCTAAGGACAATGAAGCATGTTGGGATTGTATGTAAGACTTTGGAAGAGATGGTGAAGGACCAGCTGAAGTAGGCATTATAGCGCATAAAGGCTTAGGCTCTTTAGGTTTAGCATTATTGAAAGTATTTATAGCCAAGTGAAGGTTAGCTTGAGTATCTTTAAGAGGTGACTCTTGAGAATAACTATATGGAACCGCATGGAAAGCCTTAGGATCTTTGTTGGATGAAGGATTTATGAAAGATTTGGAAGACTCAGAAGCTTTAGGAAGTGTGTGGGTATTGGAGAAAGTAGAGGATGGAAGGGAACCATCACAAGACAAAAGTTGAACATTAATATGATCTTGCTTGAGAGTGCAACCTTTATTTTCATCATGATAATTTTTACAGGAGAGATTTTTTTGACGTTTGAAATTAGCGCGGTAGATTTTCTCTTCCTCAGTAGGAATATTGTATTGTTCGCAAAAATCATCAAAGAATTCTTCAAATTTAGAGTCATATGGATCACCATCACAATCTACCCAATACGACTCCCCCTTAGAAATCACAAGTTTACCATGAGGATGATGCTTAGGAATAGAAGTTTTAGGGGCATCACTACATTGTCCATCATCATAGTCATCATAGTCATCATAGGTGGATGTATCACTCTTTGTGGAAGAGACATCACAAGAACTATCACGTTGCTCTTTATGGTATGTCTTCTTAAGAGAAGTAAGACTCTTAGGAAAAGTAGAAAAAGAATGAGATCGTGAAGAAGAGGAAATTGAAGACTTAGTGGAAGAAGAAGACTTGGATAATGAAGAATGCGAATAATGTTTAGAAGAGTCATGGTAAGATTTGGAAGATGAGGAAGAATGAGAAAACTTAGATGATGAAGAACATTTAGAAGGAGGTTGTGATATGATCATGTCTATGATCCTAGCAAAGGCATTTGATTTAATTATCTTTTCTTTTATTTTTGCCATAAGTTTATCACCCATGAGATATTTGGAAGGACTATTGGAGGAATAAAGATACTTTTCAAATTGAGCAATGAGTTCAAGATCATCTATTCTCAAGAGAGATTCTTTAACAAGATAGTTGAAATTCATGGTTCTAGAAGAGGAGGAATCAATCATGGAAGAAATGAATAGAAGAGATGAATAAGAGAATGTAGACTAGATAATAAGAGGAAAAGAATCAAGAAGAAGAAGAAGAAGAAGAAGAAGAATTTCCCATGGGAATAGAAGACTTTAGAAGAACATGGGAAATGGAGAAGAAAGAAGAAGACTAAGATTCATCTTATGCAATTGATACCATAACGTTCATTGAGATGTTGAGCAACATGACATCACCTAGGATCTGACCTGGACTGACCAAGGAAGACCAAACTTCTAAGGAGAACTCACTATAGCAGGACAAAACTCAGTTTCAATATTCCAATTAGATCTTTCAAAAGATTTCACAATGATGATCAATCACATAGAACAACAACTAGGGAGTTCAAGCAAACAATCTTCAAGTAATGGGCAAGAGACAAAGCAACCTTGCACATAAACATAGATAGTGACTTAGTATGCTACTCCTTAAAAGTTCTACTTGTGTATGTTCTTGAAAATGTTTTAGCAGACACATAGAACACAACAACACCTTAACAAGCTGTCTACAAGGATATACGTGGCTTTATAAAAGGAGTCTTCAATATATGCAAGGTACGTGAGGCCCAAATCCGTAGATGAGAAGAATCCAAAATCACACAGCCGGGGGGAGACGGTAACCCAAATCTCCTCCTTCACTTGTCAAAGGTATAAAGTTCTTTGAGGCTTAGCCAAGAGTGATATCAAACTCAATTCCCAAGAGAGGTGTCTTTCGATTCACCACCCGCTATTTATATTCTGTCGGAACACGGGAGTTAAGGTCATCCCTTGAGGTGGTGCGTCCCTAAGCAGGTCTTCTAAAAATAAAATTAAGTAATTCACTATCAAAAGTATTTAAAGCACTAAAGGTGGAACACTTAACTCTTCAAGTAAATGTGAAGTGAGTCCAAAAGTGGAACATTTAACTCTTCAAATGAATGTGAAGTGAGTCCAAAAGTGGAACATTTAAATCTTCAAGTGAATGTGAAGTGAGTCCAAAAGTAGAACATTTAACTCTTCAAGTGAATGTGAAGTGAGTCCAAAAGTGAAACATTTAACTCTTCAAGTGAATGTGAAGTAAGTCCACAAGGTGGAACATTTAACTCTTCACACAAACTCAAAGTGAGTCCAAAAGTGGAACATTTAACTCACACAAACTCAAAGTGAGTCCAAAAGTGAAACATTTAACTCCTCACACAAACTCAAAGTGAGTCCAAAAGTGGAACGTCACACAAACTCAAAGTGAGTCTACACCTTAGAAAACTAATGAGATTAAGAAAGCATAAAAGGGGGAAACTTTGTGGAATATTTAACGCTCTTTTCAAGTAGACCCCTCCCCCATGTATGAATGCTGACCTTGCACCCAAAGGGAAAATAACGAGAGACGATTAGAAATAAGCGAGTCCAACACCCAATTTAGCTAACAAACTCAATAAAAAGTAATCTAAAATTGCTTATCAATACTACTCACAAATGAAAAAGGGTTGAACAATGGAATATTTAACTTTCCAAGTAAACATAGAGTGAGTCCACAAAGTGGTGCATTTAACTCCCTATGTAAACAAGGAATGAATCCATGCCCTCAATCACTCAATGAGATATTTGATATTGGAACCAAGAATTACTTAAAGTTTAAACACAAGCATTCACTTACACAAACTTGTAAAAACAAATCTATGTTCTTTCATTTCCCATTAAGAGCATCAATTGAAATGTGTTCTATGAAAGTATGTAAAACACTCAAGCCAAACACATGAGAGGTTCAATTTTAATCCCAAAATCCAAATGCTGTAGAGATGGAACAAAGTACCTCAAGTCCAATGCTTTATTTAAGCATTTTCCATGAAAGCAAGAGCACCTTCAAATGAACAATATAAGAAAACAAGCAAACAAGATATGCAATGTATATTCAACTTATGCAAACCCTAAGGTTAGATCTGAAAATAAATTTTTAGGAGCAATAATAGTCAGCAAATAATCCAAATGACAACTCACATCATGCATTGAACCATGTGAAAAATAAGTGCATGCTAATCATCAAATATCTTTTTTTTAATTTTAATTTTTGACCTTGTCAACAAGATTAGACTTATACCACATGAATTCAGACCCTAAACCCAAAATGCAGAAAATAGACCTCTGTCAAAAAATAAAGAGCTTTCCAAAAATATAAATTTTTAAAAAAAATCTCTTCATTTGTGCCCTAGAGACCCATTTTACCAAAACAGACTAGTTTTTATAAATTGACCAAATGAGCTATGATATGACCTCTAAATTAAAAACACAATGAATGGACCCTTTGTAGAATTTCAAGACCTTTCTAGAAATGTAAATTTTTTTGAAAAATACGTTGATTTACGTCAAAAATTGATTTTTTATGAAAAATAAAGAAAAAATCATAAAAAATAGATATTATCTCTGAAAATTTTAAAATTTTTTTTGGAGCTTCTCTGATATGTCGCCAACTTGCAAAAAAATTTTCAGACCAAAACACTAAGCCGTTTGGGAGATATGATCAAATCTTTCAAATCTAAGGTTTTTTCATCTCCAAACAAATCTGCATAAGGGTTAGCTCCAAAAATAATCAAAACCAACATGCAAAAGGTGGGTTGCCCCACGGTGGGCACAAAAAATGTATGGTGAAAATGTGACCACACTTCTATGAATCCTTACATGCAAGAAAAATCAACAATGAGCCCTCACAAATTGATCCATAGCTCTCTATGCATGGAGTTGCAAGATTTGTAAAATTGCTTTCAGCTAGAGCTATAAACTCATGACCTTGCTAGTCAACCACACAATGAGAGATTCCAAATCAAAGATAAGGGAAACAATGCCAATATCTCCAATGAAATCAATATGGATGCAATGCAATGCAAACTAATCTATGAGAATGAAAGATGCAAGCTATGCTATGAAAGGAAAATATAAGTGTTACAAATCCTCCTATTAAGCTATGTGAGATTAATCTATTGTATAAAAGAAATCTATACTAAAAATGCCATTATCATGCAACTATGATGTAAGAAAATAAGCTAAATGAAATGCAACAATAATGTCTTCAAAGCTTGAATGCAAGAATGTCTTCAAAGAGCTCCAAATGACCTAGAAAACCTACAACATAATATTAGTATAAAAATCTAAGATATGAAAATGAGGAAGAGAGCTCTTCTTTTATAGAGAATGAAAATCAATGGACGATTAAGATTAAGAGGCAAAAGACTTAGTCAACGATGGAGAAAAATAGAAGCTTGATCCTTGTGCACAAATATCCTCCAATAGGAAAATAGGAGTTGATTTTAGTGTCCATATGAGACAAAAAATACTTTTTCTCTTTTTATAAAATAAGAATGATGCTTTATTTGTGCAACTTAAGATAAGAAGAAAAGTGGGGATTTTTTATTTAAATAAAAGAGAAGGAAATATTCTTTTTAATTAAATAAAGACTTTAGGATAAAATGGTTAGCCCATAGAAAATAATCGAATTAATGATAGAATTAGGATTTGATCAAGGAAATTGATAATGTTGAAAATATTGATTATTGATAAAATTGATTCAAGACTGATAAATCAAATAAATGGGGCCCAAAGTTTAGGCAACCATTTTTGGGTGCATACACCGGGTACCTGATTCTACTGATGCCACTGAGTTACAAGATTTAACCCAGAATGCACCCGAGTAGGTAACAATTCAAGGAATCACTGATGATTCAAATAATATACTCATTGAGGATATTACAAATGGTAATCCTGATGACATCAAGGATGACGAGGATGTCACAATTTTTGGAGCTCAACAAGAAGAGCAAGCCCCTACTGAGCCAATAGTAAGTATCATATTGGGTGACCTTCCAATCTTAGTTCAAGCAGTAGATATAATAACACAAAAGGAACTCGAAGGCTCAATCTCTAAGCAACCAAAAGACACAATAGGGGAACAGGGAACAAGTACTCCAAATACTAAGAGACAGATAAGCCTAAGGAAAAAGAGGCTGATACATAGGCACAGGATGACCTTAAGCCTACTGAGATCACCCATACCGACACTACATTAAAGGATCCATCTCAATTGATTGAGACACAGGTCAATGAGGAGCAGAAGAAGGAAGAAGCAATGTCTACCGAGCTAGACAAGTCAAGTATCGAGGTAAACTATTTAGTTCCATTTGTTAAAGCATCCCCTCAAGAGTCCAAGAAGAAAAAGAAGAAGCATGGAAAAGGGCTAGTCACTCTTGATGAAGTCATTGAAATTACTGATTGTGACCTGAGGACACTAGATTGCGAGGAATTGAGGAAGTATGGGGAATTATGCACCAAGAAAGCAACACAAGAGAAGCTGAGGAAAGAAAGCAAGAGTAAGCAGATATTAGAGGAAGATATATTGTAGCAACTTGTACTTGACATCAAAATCAATGAATAAACACCTATTTTGGACCAACTTGCAACTCTTGCCAATCAAATCAATGCCCCAGACATAGATGTTGAGAAGAGGATTGAAGAAAGGGAAGAAGCCAAAATACAACACAAATTAGTAGAGAAAATTAGCCAAGAAGTGGCAATTTATAAAAAATTCAAGCTTTCTGAGGTAATCACCGAGCTACAATCCATTACTCAGAAAATAATTCAAATTTTGTTTAAGCTATGCACTGTGGAGACTTTCACTGACGAGGTCAGTGAAAAGATAAAGAAGCTGGATGAAGACATCCTAGCCAATGCTAATGTGTCTCTAACCGGGCCAAATGCTTTTTCCAAGCATATTCTAAAAGTTCAAGAATTAAGGTGGTTGAGAGCTGATTTGAGGAAGCAGGAAGATAAAATAAGTGACCAAGTCACCGAGCTGCAAGTTGAGCTGCTTCCACACCTCAAGATAATTGAAAGACACATCATGAAGGAATAAGCCTTAGTTTCAACACCTGAAATATCTATGTTGGAGAACATCTTTGATATGCATGCACAAGTTAGTCTTGAGCACATTGCTCTTACCAACTTGAAAGAGGAATGGGAAAACCTCTTAGATTCTTTGATGAAAACCCATAAGCACATTTTTGATAAGCTGTAAGTACAAATTTTTCTTTTGGAATTAATCTCAAAAAGGGGAAAATATAATGTCTATGCCAAATGTAATTTTATATGCCGAGTGTACTACATACATATCAAGAGCATGCACCGAGGGGGAGTTATGTAGAAGAGTGAGTTTTGTAGAAGAGTCAGTTATGTATATATGGAGAGTTGGAACATTTTGAGAATTTTTGGCTTATATAAATTATAGTTTTGATACTATTGCCAAAGGGGGAGATTGTTATCTCTATTTGAGCATTAGATGTTGTCATTAGTGTCAAATTAGATCAGTCAGTTATCTAAGCTGATCAGTCGGTAAAGGATGGAATAAGAAGCTATAGTATGCTATTCGGTTGAACAAACAAAGCCTTCATACCAAGCAATCACAAGTCAGAATTGAGAGCTAAAAGAAAATAGATTTAGCCGAGTACCAGAGTATGTTTACCAAGCATCAGAGTATATGGAGCACTGAGCATCAGTAAACACTGAGCACTAGTGTATTCATCGAACAAGAAGGTTGTGTTTGCTGAGTTATTCAGGAAATGACATAGTAATCAAGAATGGAACATTTACCTATGCAAAGTTTACACGGATCCATCAAACATTTTACCAAGATCAAGGATTATTTATTATGGATGTAATCATTAAATGTTGTGATGATTCCTATGTAGTTAGATATAGGTTAATTTTGTACACCATAGATCTTAGGTTTTCTAAGATGTTGTAAACCTAATTAGGTCATAGCAGTCATAGTAGTTTGCTATATAATTGTAATTGATGTCATTTTAACATGGAACAAAGAAGATACATGACAAGGAGATCATGAAGCAGTAGCTGCCTATCAGGACATTAGAATTCAGACAAGGTTTGCATGACAGATAAGTTATCAAGAGTATTCATTTTATTTAGAAACATTCAAGGCTACTAAGAAGAACAAAGAGCAATTTGCTACACATCAAGGTGATATTTATTCAATATATCATAGATCTAATTCAAACAAAGTTAAGTTGTCATTTAAAGATACTTTTTTGTTATCTTCTAATTATTATAGCAGAGTTATAAATCTCTTAACAGAGTAGACTTAACAGTCTGATTGTAAATCTCTTAACCAAGTACACACTTCATTAGTCCTACTAAAATCCTTTCACAAGGTAGATCTAATTGATCTCATTGTTACTCCTAATAGGGTAAGATCACCAGAAGTGATCACACTTGTAGCCTTAACCAGCATAATTTATTATCTACAGTAGTGAAGATTTGTGGGTGTCATCCCCATCGTAGTTTTTACCTTCTAACAAGGGTTTCTGCGTAACCAAAATACTTTTGTTATGTGTTACATTTCATGATTGGTTTATTGTTTATTTTCATGTACTTTACATTGGCAAATCTATTTGAATGAATTTTGCAAAAAATGAATTCAATTAGATAGATTGACACTATCATTGCATATTATATATTCAGTAAAGTTTTTTAGGGTACTGATTCACCCCTCCCCTCTCAGTACTTTATCTTTCCTATCCCAACAGGAAGAGGGAGAGAGTGGAAATACATACTTCTCTCGAACATCAAGAAATAACAAGTATAGATAGAAAGGGGGAGGATTAATTGATAGACATTGGTAGAGGAAAACATGGGTTACTAGATGATTCCTTTAAAGTAGATATGGATGTGGTGGAGAGAAATAAGGTAGGAGAAGGAAATACAGATATCAATGTTGATCAATACAAAGACTCCCTCAGAGGTATCTTAGAATAGAACGAGAAGATGAGGACTAAGGTAAATAGGGAGTTAAGTTTTAGTGAGAAAAATACTCTAGTGGTGGATCAGAATGAGGTAGAAATAGGGGATAATAATGACAAGGTTAAGGATTTGAAGTTATTATCCATGGATAGGGGTGAAATAGAGTAACTGTCTGAGTTTCTAGGCTTGGATATCATTAAAGAAGACAATGGTATGTCCCAATGTAATCAAGAGATAGTTAGTAGGATGATGGTTTCTCTAGGTGATGACTTTCCTGATGAGAAGGATCAGTATACAGATATGGTCGTTACAGGTCAGTTGGCAGTAGTATCCCTAGGGAATCCTCATAAGATAATTTGGTATTGAACAAGAGGGATAGTAATATTTCTATACTAGGCATTGCCTTTAAAGATAAGGGGAAGGAGAAGGCCGATTGTGCCAAGGAACTCAAGAAAAGGGGGAGGAAGTCCCTTTATGAGTTAAGGCTAAAAGACACATTGGCAGTGGGACAAGCAAAGATTTTGACCTTATATGAAGGGAAGGGGGAGAACCTTCCAATGGGGCAATGAAAGTAATCACGTGGAATGTTAGGGGTCTAAATGCCCCTAACAAATAATGCATCATACCCTCCTTGAAAACCTTCAAAATCATCAGGTTGTTCTATGTAAACTTCTTTCAAAATTCCATTCAAAATTGCAAATTTGACGTCCATTTGGAAAAATTTAAAACCTTTATAAGAAACATATGCTAGTAAAATCCTTACTCCTTCAATTCTAGCCCTAGTGAAAAAGTCTCTACATACTCCAAGCCTTCTTCTTGAGCATAACCCTTAACCACAAGTCTTGCCTTATTTCTGACTACTTCACCAGCTTCATTGAGTTTGTTTTTGAAAACCCACTTAGTTCCTATCACATTCTTATCAATAGGTCTAGGAACTAGTACCCAAGTATTGTTCTCCTTTATTTTATCTAATTCTTCTTCCATGGCCTTAACTCATTCTTCCTTCTTCAATGCCTCATCTACTAATTTAGGTTCATGTTCAAAGATTACACATGTACTTTCTCTGATCTTTCTTCTAGTCTGAGCACTAGCATTCTTATCTCCAATAATCTAATCGGCTGAATGATTGAGCTTTACATACCTTAGTATCACTAGTTCAGGTCTAGGATCCTCTTCTACTGATTGAACTGGTTCAACCACATTGTTCTAATTTTTAATTTCTTTCTCCACCAGTTGAACATGTACAATTCTCTGATCATCTCCTGATTCATTCTTGTTGGAACCATAATTATTCTCTGGGAACTCATCAATCTTTACATTTTCACTTTCTATCAACTTGTTGGTTCTCTTGTTTAGACACTTGTAGGCTTTTCTTCTTGTAGAATATCCTAGGAATATTCATTCATCACTCTTAGAATCAAATTTCCCTTTATATTCATCTCTCTTTAGGTAGCATCTCCTCCCAAAAAACTTTGAAGTATTTCACACTGTGTGGCCATGCCATAACTCATGTGAAGCCTTATCGGTACCCTTCTTCACCTGTACCTGGTTCAATGTATAAACAACAGTGCTGACAAATTCTCTCCAAAACATTTAAGGCACATCTCTTTGAATCATCAATATCATTCTCACAACATCAATGATAGATCTATTCCTTCTCTCTGCAACCCCATTCTGCTGAGGAGTTCTTGGTGCTGACATTTGCCTCTTGATTCCATGTTTTTCACAAAACTCAGTAAATTTGAAAGATGTGAACTCATCAACTTTGTCATATCTCAAGCACTTCAAACTCTTACCTGTTTCTTTTTCAACTCGTGCTTTGAACACCTTAAATTAATAGAATGCATCTGATTTTTCTTTTAGAAAAGTAACCAACATCATCCTAGAGTAATCATCAACAAAAATAATAAAGTACTTATCTCCATAATAGTTTTTTGTTCTCATAGGATCACACAAATCAGTATGAACTAAATCCAAAATACCTTCAAATGAAAATGATTTATTGATAAAAACATAACTAGTTAACTTTTCCAATTGACATTGCTTGCACATGACATTGTTCGGTTTCACTAGCTGTGGAAAATTTCTAACAATATTCATCTTACTCACTTTGACCAAACTATCAAAGTTAACATGAAAAAATATCCTATGCCGCATCCAACTATCATCAAATTTTGCAATCAAACAACTTTTTATTATAGTATTCAGTCAAAATAAGTTATCTATAGTCTGCATACCGGTAGCATTCAGATCACCTGATCTCCCAAGTATCCTACAAACACCTCCTTTGAATTCTACAAGATAACCATTGTTATTTAACTATGCTACACTCAAAAAATTATACCTTAGGCCTTCTAACCAATAAACATCATCACAATTTATTTTTCTATTTAATGCAATAGATCCAATTCCTTTTACTAAGCAAGGGGAATTATTACCAAACCTTACTACACCACCACCAGATTCTTCCAACTTAGTGAACTTACTCCTTTCACCTATCATGTGATTTGTACCACTGTCTATTACCCAATCTTCACTGCGATCCATGCTAGAAATCAAGGCTTTTTTCATTATTTGAAGGAGGTTTTCCTTAACAACAACAAATGTAAATACATCTTCATTATCCTTAGATTCCTCATCGGTAACTCCCTCATTAGCAACAACAAAACAAGTATTCTTGCTCTTATCCTTGAATCTCTTAGGCTTTTCCTTCTTATCACCATCAGGACACCTATAGAAATTTGTCCAATCTTGTTACATGAAAAACATTTAAAAGGTAGCTCACCCTTTTATTTTCCAGTTCCTCTACGTAGCCTCCTAGCAAACAATGATTCTGACTCATCCTGTCTATTTTTCCTTAGACAAGATAGAATCATAATCATTAGAGTAATATGACATAGAAGAAGATTCATGACTAACTTCCTTTCCTTTTCTTGTAGGTGCAAGAGACATAGATGCCTTGAATGCAACTTCAACCCTTGGCACACTATTATCATAATTGCTAAGTTCAAAAGTAATCAGCTTTCCAATTAATGCATCAAGAGTGACAATTGCAGTTCCTAAAGATCTTAACTTCGGTAGCTTACCCTTCTATTTTCCAGTTCCTCTACGTAGCCTCTTAGCAAATAATTCTTCCAACTAATCCTGTCTATTTTTCCTTAGACAAGATAAAATCATAATCATTAGAGTAACATGACATAAAAGAGGATTCATGACTAACTTCCTTTCCTTTCCTTATAGGTGCAAGAGACATAGATGCCTTGAATGCAACTTCAACCCTTGGCACACTATTATCATAATTGCTAAGTTCAAAATTAATCAGCTTTCCAATTAATGCATCAAGAGTGACAATTGCAGTTCCTAAAGATCTTAACTCCTGAATAGAAGAAACCCTAATGGCATAAAGATGAAATAAGGTTCTCAGTACGTTATTTACCACATCATCATCTTCAATAGTTCTACCAACACTTTTGATAGAAACAACCACTTCTTTGATTCTATGACCATACTTCTCAATGTTTTCACCTTCAACCATCCTCATGTCATCAAATTTTCCTTTCAAGTTGTCAACCTGGGATTTCTACACATGTTTGTCACCACCATATACTAACTTTAATTTCTCCCACACATCATAGGTGATTTCAAGATCTTGCATATCTACAAACTCTATATTAGATAATGTACTTGCAATGGCTTATGTAGAAATAGTATTTTCTTGTTGTTTGCTTAGCTGATCTACATTGAGAGGACCGTTTGGAATAACATATTGATTAACAACATGATTCCAATACTGGTTACCCATACCTTTTAGATAAATTTTCATTCTACTAATCCACACCGAGTAGTTCTCCCTTGTGAACTTAGGACCTTCCTTCCTCATCATTCTTGGATCTTGACCTCAAGGTGTTAAGCTTCACCACAAAGAGGACCAAAGCTTTGATACCAATTTTAGTCCTAAGGGTCCAAGATTACTGAGAGGGGGGTGAATTAGTAATCTAAATATTTGAGTTTTTAAACTTCTTTAGTACAAGAATAACACTCACTGATTGATAAGTACATGAAACTTAACCAAATAAATACAACCACTACAATGCACGTAACACATAACACAGATTTTTCCTGTGGAAACCCAAATGGGTGAAAACCATGTGTGAGATGAAACCCACAAATTGTGTACTCTTCTGAAGTACACCCTGTTAGGAGCTTAAGCCTATTAGGAGTTCTATTAAGACATTCTAAGGTGCCACCCAGTTATGGGATTTTCATCTAGCCCTGTTAGGAGTAGCCTTGTTAGAGGAATTCATACACTAGCTAAAGTGCCACCCTATTAAAGGATTTACAAATAAGATCTGTTAGGATCTATTTGATTAAGGGATTTACATATAAGAAACTTGTTAGGGTCTTGTGATCTAGAAATAGCCACTCCTTTGCTTGATCAAATCCTCTGTAACACTTTTAATATTTTATGAGAAAACTCTGGAATACCCTGGCTTGATCACACTATCATAGTCGCGATCTACACAAACAAATATTTGATTCCATGATATAAATATCATTGCTCAAGCCCTAAACTGCCACCGACCTAAAACCTCATCCAACACATTTGAAATCATTTTTCCAATCTTCACGCCTAGATGGATCATTCCAAAACACACATCCTAATGTAACAACCATCTTTACCAAATAGGTCGGATAGAGGATAGACCCTTACAATTTATTTTATCAAGAATAGTCAAACACGTTTTGACTAGCTCAACCTTCATCTTGATAAAATATCTACCTCTATCAATGTAACGCCAAATCATCAACACAAATGAATTGAGACATGTCATCATGACAATTGTAGTACAAATAATTCATAACAACTCTATCACTATATTCCAACATAAGATGTACCATCGGTAGCTCAAAAACTAGTCACCTTTCACAAAAACAACTTTTGTAATCACAAAACATGCTTACCGATCATCCAAATAAGTTGTGGTCATAACCATGAGCTCAACATAGCATCAACAACATAATTATATGATCACACCACCCAACTCACCATAGATTTGATAGATGAATCATATCACTCATTTCTAGTCACAAACTATTCTAGCAGTTACCTTGTCACACTTCAATCAATCATAACTCACATAAATCATACATTCAAGAGTTGCGATCATACAGTTATCATCTAGAGACATTCTCAAGTCTCCCTTAAGAATCATGACCACTAGAACTACTTTAAACACATTGTTCATCCTTCTCACATAATTGGCAACACACTAAGAATACTAGATCAATACTTGACATCAATGACAACATAATAAATGATCATCTCAATCACCAAATATGTACTATCATGTCATCAATTATGCCAACACATTCAACATCATGGTCAAGAAATGGATCACATTAAAGGAAGTGTTCCATGCATGTTCATAAAACTTTACTCTACATTGGTATTTTTTAGTGTCTTCATTAAAGATATGTGAGAGAAAAGTCACATTTGAATATGATATGTCTTTCAATGTTAGAAAGGTTCTAGAATTTTTTAGAGCATAGGTGATATTAAAGAATAGTGAAGGGGTTTTCTTTCATGTGTTTATTGTATTTGATTAGTCATATTTCTCAAAGATATAGACAATGCTCTTAGATTGATAGGGTAGATCTATTCACTGATATCTTGAGGGGTAGGGACATCATGGTTTTGTTCATACCCTATTTCAAGAGATATTTGTGTTTTGAAGGTCTTGTCTTATCAATGATCAAATGAGTTTTTTGAAGATCAAAAGACTGTCCCATAGGTGAATGACTATTCTATGGAAAGAGTGGTTGACTATTCTAAAAGACCGATTGACTTTTCTTGAAGAGTTTTTCTCACTGTTTGAAGGTAATATTCACTATCAAGAGATAAGATCTCTTCACTGTTAGAATAAAATAGAGATGTGAACATATCTTAGTCAAAAAATAGACATAGTAATAAAGAGTACTTAGTAATAAGCACAAGGATACATGTTGTCATGACAAAGAGAAGCAATATGTAGAAAAATTCTATTGACTATCATAAAACAATGAAATGAAGCCTTGTTACTTGTGTTCTTGTCAAAAGGCTAAGAAAAATGTGCAATGTTAAGTGTAGAAGTGATGCAAGGTCAATCAAGCTTCTATGAGCAGTGATAGGGAAACCACATGATGGGTAAATTTGTAGTCAAGAGAAGAAATATGAAATCAAATGCTTAATGATGCAATGATACACAATAATATACACAACAACTCTAATACAATACAAGCTTGTGAGACCATTAATATTTTGGAAAGACAAGTGATGAATCTGAACATTAGAATGCAACCATCCATTCATAGAAGGACTCCTAGCTTAGGAAGATCAGAGAAGACAAAATATCGATATGTAATACATCAGGATCCAAGATTTTATAGTACAAGTAGTCATAAGGTACCAAGAACTTCACATCCTTCATGCAGTGAGAAACAAGTAAATGGGAGTTTAGACCTTATAGAAAAGTTATAAGTTCCTCCAATTGGATTGTGATGATCAGAGAGAACCACAAGGTAAGATAGGTAATGCACTTAGTTCAGGTTTAGAGTTACTGCTGTAAGGAAATAGCAAACCCATTATAGAAAATTCAAAGGATTTTGTACAATCTCTCTTTTGTACGATCTCTTTTATTTATTACAATTACTGGGTTAAACTCTATTTTATTTGCTTTCAATATATCTATTCTATGGAAATGTTTTAATTTAAAAAAAAAATGTTTGACTATTTTTTTATTTCAAATTCTTTAATTTTTCACTGATTTTTACCATTTAAAAAAAAATCCTACACTTTTGGTTTGTCGGTTTATTCTCCAAACAATTAATTTTGTTATGATATTAACAACTTTTATAATTTTTATTTGATAAAGTTGTTTCTTTTCAAAATTTTAAAATTTAATGACAAGTACAGTTTCATATGATTTTATTATAAATAATGGGTTAGGCTTTTTAGAAAGAATTTTTTGACAAACTTATGTTAGTAATTGATTTAATAGGATAGAAATATAGCTCTATAATTTTGGAGGCTATCAGACTTTTTTATTCAAGTTTTATTATTATCTACTATATGAGACTATGAGCTCTAGTTGATTGATGGGATTTTTCCATTGGTTTTTTTTTATGTTATATGTTCTCCTTATGTTGAATGTGTAAGTTTACCCTTATGTGTGCAATGGTGGTAGTTTCATCTCATTCAGATGTGTTCATCTTATGGTTGATAATTTTTTGGGTGGTGATTTGTGAAGGATAAATATTAGATTTCTTTATGTTTTGGGAGTTAAATATGGGACTTTGTGCTCACTTTAGAGTAATGTTATTTTGGAAAAAAATATCTTTAATGCTTTCAGGATAAGTTACCGGTTCGAGTGCAGTTCCAAGTTCAAGTATGAAGGACCGCTTTGCTGGTATGGAAATTTTTTGAAAGGGGTTTAGGTTTGTTTGGGTTCGTTAGTACAAAACATGTAAAAATTATATATATACATATTTATGAAGCCTAGAAGCATGATTTAAAATTAGAATGTCACATAGTATTATAAAAACATTTAAACAATAAAAACACCATAAACTTGTAATTATAGCATCATGAATTGTGATCATACCATCATATACTTCAAGCTCAACATCAAAGATTCAAAATATTAAAATTAAATCATAACATCAAGTTCAAGTATCACTGTTTTAAGTTCAACTAATGGATTAAAAGTTTATTAATATTATTCTTCTTCATCTTCATTATCATCATCATCTTCTTCTTCTTCGACATTAGTTGACTCAGCTATAGAGCTAAGGCTAATGGGATAAAAAATAACAATAATAGTATTGGTGTCAAAATCTTCAAATTCATCAAGTGCAAGTTGAGAAGTGGAAGCATCCAAGTCTGCAAGCTCTGCATTTACATCCCACCTCTTCGTCTCGCCTTCTTTGTATTCTTTACTCTTGGGTGAGATGAGACACAAGTTGTAATGCACAAATACCAAGTTCTCTGCTCTTTTTTATTGCAACCTATTGTGCTTCACTGAGTGGATGAAAGAATATGTGCTCCAATTTATTTCTGATGCAGATGAATGAGCAACCTATGAAGACAAGACAAGGTAAACAATTAACATAAAATTATTAATCTTATAAAAAATAAATTATTTGCTAGTCATGAAGATAAAGTAAGCTAAATTGTTTTAAATAAAACTTACTTGTGATATAATTTTGATTGCAAGGGGCTACAATGTTTGGAATCTTTGGCCATGGAGGTACCACCAACTATGAGCACCCTTCCTAAACTGACAACAAAGAAAATCATTACTTAGACCTCTTGCATTCACAAATTCTATGAACAAATCTCGCATATCATCATCAAGAAAGAGTCTTTTAAATGTTGCCTTATATCCATTAGACACTTCTAAATCTCTATAGGGTGGTAGCCTTCCTAGTAGATCAGTATATTGGGTGCTATAGTATTTGGGCATCAATGCATAGGCAAACACATATAGAGGAGTGCTCATTTTGTTCCATCATTTTACAATAATTGCTTGCAATTGTTTGAAGAAGGTCTCTTGGTGATGTAGGAGCATCCTCGGAAAGTTGGCAATCCTGCATGTTGGAGTGTTTCCGTGTTGCTCAGTTACTGTGTTGACCGAGGAGGTCGGTCGTTGAAGGACTCGGTAAAACTTTTGGTGCTTGGTAGAACCTATGCTTGACAATGCTTGTGGTGCTTAGTCGACGTGCTGGCTCGATGATGTCTGGCTTGCTTGGTAGTTTTATTGTCACTCAGTAGCCTGGCTTACCGATTGGAGTTCTTGTGGATTTGGTGGGTTGACTTGATGAATTTAATGTGGGTAGCTTGTGTTACATTCTCCTAGGTAGATCTGGAGGCCGACATGGAGAATTAATTATTTGTAAGGCTATTTGAGAGCCGACTTGTAGTGCATTTAATATTTATTTGTTTTAGAAGTCGACTTGGGCTTAGGAGTTATTTATTTCTTCTAGCCGACTTGTGACTAAAGAAGTGTATTTAAGAAAGGTTTGGGGTAGTTGTTGAGGTGGCGAGGTAGTGAAAAAGACGAGAAGAGATTCAGTTAAGAATTTAAACCTACGAATTGTGAGCATAGCTAGTGGCTGAGGCTTAGGAACAAGGAGATTGCTTGGTGGCTTGCGAGCACAATTTTAGATCTTGCTAGATGTTTCTACCAAATTTGTGTAGCCTATTGTTATAGATCTGACTAGCTAGGGTTAGGATTTGAATTGGATCTTGAGGGATCTTGCAAAACTATTACTTCTCTTTATAATTGGCCATAACCGGGAAGGCCTTACAGCCTGACACATTGCATGTAATCAGTTATTTTATGAATAAAGAATTCAGATTGTTGCAAATCTTGTTTTTTTGGTGGATTCCTTTATGTGGTTTTTTAGCTGGGGGCTTGGACATCTCCTTTGGGGATTCTCTCGACCTTAAACTGTGTCACTTGGGGATCTTTCTCTTTTTCATTTATAATTTGCTTGATCTTCTCAAGCATTGAGTCTATGCCATCATAGATATCTCCAAGGAAAGGTCTGTCTATGTTAGTGTACCTAAGCATGCTCATAATGGGTTCGGTGAACTTAATGAGATATTCCACATGTTCCCACCATAAGTCATCCAATATCCTTCGCTTTATTTTGGCTTCCCTCTCATTGTTGCTTTGCCTCCATATAGCCCAATTGTTGTTGATTACTGTTATACACTGAATTTGCACCTCTGATCTCAAGCTCTCGTAGTCTTGATAATCCAGTATAACATGGGAATCATCTCAAGGTTGTGGGACCTTTTGCTAACCGAGATGAGACCTCCAAATTCTAGGCTGGTTCCTCTTGGATAGTCACCCAGATTTGCTTTTAACAGGAAAGTAAACTTTGAGGGGAAAGGGTTAGAAGGAATGCATAAAATGAAAATGACTGAAAGCAAATCTACCTACTAGGTGATGCACCGAAACTGGGGGTTTGGATCTCAGTATAGAGGGACGAGATCAATGGAGGAATCAGGTCTAATAAGTCACCACTCACTAGATAGGTTTGCATAAGTATTTCATAGGAAGGCTTGAACAGAGGACTCAACCTATGACCTGCAAACAAACATCCTCCTCTGCAACTAGGTGTAGGAATGAGACAAGGCTGCTAGGGGCTATAGTATACCCACAAAACACCTAAATCAGATCAGACACAGTAACATATAGAATCACAGAAAGTGAGAGGGACTAGGAACCCCAATTTCTATTGACAACATTCATAAACTTCAATCCAATAAGAGACAAACTCAGACAAGAAGGCATGAGGACAACAAGAGTGCCACAGAATGCTTTGCAATATTTGAATTCATCAATGAAAACTTACAAGATGTGGGAAACCAGAGAGCAGGAAAAAATGCTACAGATAGTTTTCCAAGAAAAGAGTCTTTCTTTTTACAAAATGTCAATTCTGAGCACTACAGGCTCCAAAAAAAGAATATATACACCACTCACTGCATGCCGACAGGAGTAAAAAATATCTCCGAATTAGGGCTACATAGATATGCATTATAATAATCACCCCTAAAATTGGTCACTTTTGATCATAAATGAATCCCCCTGGAAATATCTCAACCGATCAGATATTTCCTTCTTGCATGCCCATCTCTGAATTGATCAACCTGCAGACAAAAGACCTCATCCATCTACCTCTCTGCAAGATGGACTCTGTCATGACTGTTCAAATCCGATCTCAAATCCTCGCAAAGACCCCAAAACGACAGTCTAGATAACTCTGCACATTCTTCCAACTGCAACCGCCCTGGCGACATCAATTCTAGCTACCCGCAAAATTCTCCCTCAGAAGAAAGCTCATAAAAAACAAAAGGCCGTACTGCCTTGAAATGAACCTGGTCGCATGATCGCATGAGGCCAGGAAGCCACATGCGATCATGCGACTGACCTTGAAAACTGCCACCGCTTGACAAAGCAATGGTCGCATGATCACATGTGGCCGAAAGGCTTCACGTGATCATGCAACAAGCCTTTTTAAATCTGTCGCACAAAACACCTCGGGCCCGCAAGACCGCACTGCAAATCTAACCTTGGTTCACCTTGGGTTCAACTCTTCCTAGTCGCCAAGTCGTGTTATCTTTTCTTAACCTCGGGCTCCTCTTAGCAACCATGCGAAAACCGTTGATCCTTGCTTTATCCGATGACAGTTGCATGGTCTCGTAAGACTTTTGGCATATTCCCTTTCGTCAGGAGATTACCCGACTAAAGGAAGTCTCGTAATCGCCATATAGAAAGAATATTCTTCTTTTTATTGCGAGATTACCCGACCGAACCTAGAGCCGGGCCCACCTCCAACTGCGCAACCGTGCAAAGCTTGCCAACCCCGAGCCCAGAACCGCCACGTGTCACTCCCCTATTCGTCTCGGCCGCTACATCAACAAACACTTCGGCACCTCTGGCATAGGACCCACCTAACTCAGCAGATCCCCATCGGACGGTTGTCGCATGATCGCATGGGATCAGAAGATCCCATGAGATCATGCGACCACCGTTGATCTTTGTCGCACTTGCGCTAATGTAGAAACCTCGGGCCCCACCGACCACTTGTCGCATGATCTCATGCGGTTAAGAGACCGCATGCGATCATACGACCAACTGCATGACGTTAACTGCCCGAACCGTGAACCACCACCACCGAAACCGCTGATGGTTTGTCGCATGGTCGCATGGGCTCCGAAGAGCCAATGCGATCATGCGACCAACCGTAAGGTGTTAGTCACCGACCGCCACCTTGCTGTGGTTTGATTGCTTACCGTTTGTTGCATGATCGCATGCGGCCAGGAAGGCCCATGCGATCATGCGACTAACTGCGTGATGCTAACTAATGACCGCTTACCGCTTGTCTTGACTGCTGATCTTTACTAACACCGCATCAACGGTTGTCGTATGATCTCATGGGATCGAAAGATCCCATGCGATCATGCGACAGCCGTCGGATCTTCTCTGCACTGGCACGGCCTTAGGCACCGGGACCCGCCTGTTGGAGTTGCGTGCTTAGGGTCAAAAACATAGAAGGTACCGAAAACACAGAGGGTTTTCGAGTGAAGGTCGAAAACACATCGAACTTTCAGAACGGAGAGGTCGAAAACACACTGAACTTTCGGACCAAAAGGCAGAAACATCCCGAGCCTGCAGAGAGGAGGTCGAAAACACACTGGGTTTTCAACACTTGAGCAGAAAACACATTGGACTCTCGACACTAAAAGACAGAAAACACAGAGAGCTTCGACACTTGAGCATTTCTTTGGAAAACAGGACTGTGGCCGAAAATGAACGAGAGGGAAATTTTGGGCAATAATTACCATATTGAAAAGTTCCTCTTTCACTTGCACAAGTCATCTCAAGATGATTAAATTTGATGCAAAATGAGTCTCAGCAACCTGTAACATAAATTAGAGAAAAAAATACAACTATTAGATACATACTTTAAAAAAGGATACACATTACACAATAAAAAAAATGAAAATAGAAATTGTAAGATACTAATTTAAAAAAAAATAAATTACTAACTTGAGTTTAAGTTCACTTACCTTCAGTAACTCCAAACGTGACAACATTCTTAATATTCCTTGAGTCATGTGGTGGTTTGTGCTGAAGATGAACATTTGGATGTCCTCAGCCTCTACATACACCTCCTTGATCCACTAAATTTTGTTTCCAATATTTTGTAGCATAAGATTGAGTGAATGGACTACACAAGGTGTCCAAAAGATATGTTGATATCGCTCTTCAACCAACAAACCAGCTCAGCTCTACAATTCTTTGTGTTGTCCATTATGACTTGGACATCGTTTCTAGCACCTACTTGTTCAATGGCAGAGATGAGAATATTAGCAATAAATGACCCATCTTTTACTTTCCCCTCACAATCCACTGCTTTCAAAAATATTGCCCCTTTAGGGGACACCACCAAGAGATTGATCAAGGGACAATTTCTAGAATCTTTCCACCCATCTGAAACAATTGATACCCCTATCTCAATCCATGAATCCTTTATGGGCTTCAATTGATCATCAAGCAACTTGACCTCTTGATCCAACAAGGTGGTTCATACTCTCTCAAAACTAGGGCCCTTATACCCTCTTGGAGTTTCATTGTCACTTTTCAACATCTTCTTCCAATATGGAGAGCGAACAACATTAAAGGGAAACCCATTTGCATACAAGCATCTTGCCACATCAATGTTGGTAATTTCCTGAATTTGATTTTGAAATGCAGCTTCTAGTGGTTCCTTTCTTTTGTGTGTAAGGGGTGCTTCACTTTCAAACTCAAGGACAACTGAGGTAGTATAAAAGGGGTGGTCTTCTATCACAACACCTATGGGGGTTTGCATTCCCTTTGCTTTTTTTTTTTACTTTTATTTCTAGTGCCATCGGTTGTATTTTGCCTACTTTTATTTCTAGGGCATTTTTTGACTCCTCTTCTTGGGTATCCACACAAATGGCCTACAACACAAAAATATGAACTATTCCTTTCTACATCACAACTCTGACATTTCCAATAGAATGCACCACCTCCTGGAAGAGGTCTTACAATATCAACATACTTTCACAAAGGAAAATCGAAGTGGGGTTTTATTCTTTGTTCGGTATTGCCTACTGAGGAAGAGGTAGATGCCATTGTAGTTCCTTTTCCTATGGCAAGAAATTGTATACATATTCAATATAAAACTTAAAAGAAAGAGAATGAAAAATTATGAAAAAAATTTGCTATATCTTATGGACAATGAAAGAGAAATGAAAAAGATAAAAAGCTTAAACAAAAACAAAAAGAAAATGGAACAAGCACTTACCTCTTCCATTCATTGTAAGCTTGCAAAGGTGTAGAAATGAGGCACAAACACTTTCAAAGAAGGTCCACAAATCAATCTTCCAACTCCTTGCACAACCAAGCTCTTGCTCAACCACCTATTTTCTCTTGCTCAAGACAAAATAACCTATTTGCACACCACAAATGAGAATGAGAAGTCAACATAAGCCTTTCATATCCATGTTTTAGGGCTGTGAATGCCAAAATTTTATAAAATTTGCCAAAAAAAATCACTTAAACTAAGCCGCAGGTCCCAATTCGACGTCAGTTCGATTTAGGAATGACTGGTCCGCCTAGGTTTGATCGCATTCCCTGTTGGTTCTAATTGGGTGTGTAAATTTTGTACCCTGCTCGAACCAACAATCAAATTGTACCAGGGCCAGGTACTAGTTCGAACTTTGCTTGGTCCGGTGGGCAATTTGGGCGAACTGGGTAACTTAGCTTTTAGGTTAAAAGCCTACTCCATTTTAGCTAGTTGAATTATATTGCTTGAATTTTTTCAACTTATTCAATTGTTAGTAAAGTTTTGTTGCTATTATCAGGGACAAGTCACTTCGTATATTCAAATATTAGCAATAAGTCTGTTCACTAACAACGTCTACCCTTCTTGAATGGATTTTCTTTTGTAATACAGAGGAAGAAAATCATTTCAAAATGATGCAAAATAACTGTGAATCCCAAATCTAGTACATGAAAATTGGTTCTATACAATCATAGCGCACGAAAGAAAATGCTAGCACACCCTATTATAGGGGTTGGCATGGCCTTATCTATACCAGGTTGGCATCACATATTTATTTCCATGCAAACATAGATGTGGAGAGCACACGTACACACATATGCTTCATATGCCCCCTTGTCCTTGAACACCATTTTTCACCATACATATTTGTATTGAAATTTTTTCATCGTACAAGCATACAGGGTATAATCAAATAGGAAAGAAATTTAATTGACATTATTCCACACTCAACTACCACATGAACATATTTACTAATTCTGCCTTCACACTTAAATGTGTGAGATGGAGTAGGGAAATGAAATGATGGCACCATTACTGTAAGCCATTATGCCAATGCAAAAGGTTCCACTAACCACTCTATTTGTCCAATTGAAAGTGTAAAGTTTGTTTATATGTACTACCTAAAAAAGTTTATAAATTTTCAAAAATTGGAGTTATCGTTCTTATGATTTTCTTGAAATCAAGAGTTACTAATGTTTTTACTTGATGAAACAAGAATAGTGTTGAGCTAACCAATCCAATGAGTATTATGAGGCTTTCAAGATATTCAAGAAAATTCAAATAATCAAAATTTCTTAGGAGACATTGATGATGATTTGCTAGGTTTGTCACTTTTAAAACCATTTGCACAAAATTTGCATGTCACTTTAGAGTCTAGATATTATTTAGATGGTTTTCCATAGATAGAAGGATTCATATACAAAGATCGAATATCAAATACCTTAAGACGCACTGAATATTCACCAAAACCACAAGGCATAAAATAAGCCATATTCATTAGTGCCACAAGGCATAAAATTAGCCATATTCATTGGTGGGTGTGGACCAAATGATTATCATGATGAAGTAAAACTAAATCCCTATAATCATCTTTGAGGCTAGAAATGTATTTAATGAAAGTTCTAGCTAGATAATTATAAGAGGAGTAGACCACAAAAGGTTTTTATTAAAACCAACATAAATATCGATCAATTAGATACAATCAATTAGATACAATTTGAATTTTCTTATCAAGGTAATATCATCATCATTAATAATATTATAATTAGCATGCAGTATGGTTTTGACAAATAATGAGAGCATTTGTAGAAATATATAATCATCATTGAATATATGAATAATAAATCATCATCATTCCATGAGTGGTGAAAATAAGTGAAATTTTTTTTCATTATAGAGGTCATAGACTATAGTGATAGGTAATAGAAGATTTACACATATTAGTTTGTTCATAACACAATCATAGGGATAGCAGACTTCTAGACTTCCATTGAATTACTATTCTTGAAATCCATCATTCTCCAAATGACAAAGTTTAGAAACCAAAAGCAAATAAAGATATTTGAAATCAAGGGTTATTGATGTTTTCACCGAATGAAACAAGAGTAGTCTTGAATTGATCAATATATTAGTTATTATTAGGCTTTTAAGATGATCATGAGTGAAACAAGTTACAAGTGAAAAGAAGGTTCAACAAGTTTATCTCTTCACAAGAATTGAAAGAGAACGCTTAAAGGTTCGTTCTCCCAAGAATTGTGATTGTGATTTCTTTTGTCGGGCGGATAAATTTTTTGAATTTGTGATTTGCTGATTTCTCCCACAGGTTTCCGCTTGACTAATTAAGGCGAGTTTATTAGAGATAAGTTTACACGAATATCCAACAAATAGTGAATTAAACATGATGTTCATATACATCGCAATGACTAAAGGGTGACTACACCAGTTTGAGTTGGGCAGTGATGGTTGAGCGATGATGAGGGGTGCTGGTGCTAGCAATCCATGTGCTACTTGTTACGTTGATCCCCTTGGGCATGGTAAGAAAAGAGGCTCTATGATCCAAGGGATCACAGATTGCAGCCCCTCCCTATACATGGAACCCACTTTTCTAACACTCATACACAATACCATGATTCTGTGCCACGACGTACTCATTGACAGTATACGATGATGTAGGCATATGCCAAATCTTTCTTCCAAGCTCTACCCTGCGATAGTACATCCATACAAAATTGTGTTATGATTTGTATAGTCATGTGAATTTCTGATAGTAAATTCTTCCAAACTTAAAAGAATCTCTTTTTTGGTTGCCTAACCCTATTGAGTTGTATATCGATTTATAGATTTTAAGCCTTCTAAGGTCAACGGCAATGTCATTTTTGCACTAGGATATATCATTGAAAGTTCATGGACAAAAATCTCCATAAACAGGGACAGGGAATCGTAGATCTGGTGCTTTGGTATTATTACGTAAGAGTTGTTGATAGGAGCCAAAGATGATCTCCAACCAAAGCAATCTTCCTTACAAGAGAGAAGGAATTGAAATGTTATGAAGCTAGAGAATTAATTAGATGCATAAATAAAACTACTACAATATAGAATGATAAACCCTTTGTTACAAGGACAAGGAAAAACCCTAGGACAAACTAAGATCACAATAAATGTCTTGAGACAAGTAGTAAATGATCTACATAAGCTGAAGTATGTAAGTGTGAAGATGACATAATGTGAAACTGGTTAGGTGATATACCATGTCTGCACCAACATGTAATTGGTTTAGCAAGGTGATGACTCGACTAATATCCTAATTGCCAACTAAAAACTGTGTAAGGAAGGCCCATTATGCTATTGCATTGAGCGGATTTTAGGGAGAATCTAAACCTGCCACAATAACAACTGTCGTGCACAATGAATAAGAACATGTGGCTATACACATAATGAGATATAAAACATGTGGCTATACACACAATGAGATATAAAATCATACATTTTAACGCACTTGGTCTGGTCTGGTCCATAGAAAAGGTTGTAAGCCAATTAAAATGTGAACATGTACGTGTTGTGGCAATATATGATACGTACATATAGGTTTAACAATGTGATTGGTTACTAAGTAGTATGGCTTAGCAAGTGGTCCTGGTCTTAGACAAGCAATTGTGTTAAAGAGTAGGGCACTCTTTGTGCTAATGCATTGAGTTGGGCAAGCTGGTTAAAAGACTAAATACAATCAATAAACGTCTGTCCGATACATTTTTAGATGCATTCGCAATGAAGAAACCTACAAATTGTAACGCATTTCTAAATTCCAGTGTGCAAAGCTTATAAGGCTATTTGAATGTTCACACCAATCCATTGAGTTTGGTAAATGCCAAAAGGACTTAGCACCGTGACAATAATGCTGTACAAAGCCATTTCTTGATGTGCAAAACACACATAAAGGGATGGGTAGAAATGGGCACTAAATGAACCATATAATACAATCAAGAAGGTCAAAGGCTATTTTTATCAAAATACAAGGTTTGAACATTTGCACAGGGAAAATTTAGCCTTTGATTTGAAAAAACACATCTTAACAAATAATAAACTTTCTGGTGACACATTGATGACAACAATAGCCTCATTGTTGAATTTGATTAAAAAAATGCATCTTAACACACTACAAGAGCTGGAAAAGACATCTTAAGATCAATTTTTAATCATAGCTCCATGGACATGGGGAATTGGGGATGGGTTTAAGGGACAGGGGGACCAAGGGCCTGAATTTGGGGATGGTGAGAAGACGGTGGGTGGATGGCAGGGCTGTGGTGTTGATGTACAAATTGAGGTGAATTGGAATCTGCAATATAAGATCTTTGCGAGTGCCTCATGAAAGACAAACTAACTTTCACAAAGTTAAGCTTGCAATCAGTATGTAATGACACGTGTCATATAGCAAGCGACCCGGTGGAGGTGGCAAAGGTGGTGGTGCTGTGTGGGGATGTTTCCCCCAAGTCCCCCAAGTCCCCAAGTCTCGGATTTTTTTTTTTTTGGTGGGGGGGTGAGTTGGGGGGTGGGGGGATGCAAAAAAAGAGGAAAATGTAGATTTGAATTTACTGTTAACATGCTAGATAATTGATGAAATCTATAAAGCCAAATTTGTTTGGATCCAATATCCTCATTCTTACGTGTACCTTTCAAAGACTAGTTCTACTTGAAAATAAAAATGATACCAGCATGCAACTTTGATGAAAACATTACCAAAGCTTGCTTTTCTGAGATTCAAATGTTGGAAGTGAAGATAGAAATTAAAATACAAAAATAGTCTATTTACATAATTTTGACAGTTGAAATTCCGTTGTAAGTGTAGATACACATTATATGCTGAACTCTCAAGTCCCTTATTCATTATTGTAGTAAGCATGTTAACCATGAGCAATGGATGTAGATATTTCACCTCCTTAGAGCTTTGTAAGTGCTCTATAATTTTGCAATTCTCAGGTGTAGAGGTTGCTATGCAACATTAACTGGATGAACATTTGAATATGCAGATTCCTATCCAAAATTTTCCTGGGCACCATCTTGCCCAAAGGAAAAAGATTACTACCAACATTCCAACAATTAATTGTATGCCTACTAATCAAAAGCTGGAAGATCAAACTGCACGCTTGAAAAGTTATTACTATGCTATAAATCCTACTTTTGGGTACACTGGCCTGAAATATTTGCAATCACAAATCCTGCAAAAACCTGTAAAAAAAATGATACCGAATATTAACTAAGTTTTTGAAAGCTGTATTCTATGATAAACTTAGACCTAACCACAAACTACAATATGCCTTCTTAACTAAGTTTTTGAAAGCTGTATTCTATGATAAACTTAGACCTAACCACAAACTACAATATGCCTTCTGTTGTGAAACTACTGCATTAAAGTTGCTTGAGAGCTATGCATACCTGTGTGGAACCAAGAATGTAGATGGTGGAATAATGACGACCATGTATTATCATATCAGCAATCATTGCTAAGGGTATAGTAAGAGAAATTCCCAAAGTGGCTACTAAAGGTGTTGTCCACACCACAGACAATGCCCTGCAGAAAGGCATGATTCGCATGTGGTTTATCTATATTTTGCTTCAAATAATAATGAACATGTTAAATAATTACAAGGTGCATACCAAAAGTAGTCTGAAAGCACACTGCCTACGAAGCCATTGGCAAGTACAACTTCATCCACTCTCAGTGAAGGGGGCATGCTAAACTTTGGTTCTATACCAATAGCATTTAGAGGCCATACTGTGCAATCACACAAAGTACAAAAGACATTTTAATTCAGATATTCTACTCAGCCGATTTTAAAGCAAATGTTTGAATTAAAAACCACATAAAAATAACTTTAAGGCTATCTCAGCTAGAAATCTAACACAAGTATAGAAATGAAGGAGATAACTTGGGACTGAACCAAAGGACTTCAACTGGTGGATAGAAAATGTGTACCATTACATTCTATATGAGTTCCTTTCTTCTGGAATCTTTGTTCATAAATTCAAGATCAGGCAACAGAGATTTCTATTATGCTATGGGATCAAAGCTGCATTTCTAAACAAGTAGATTCAATGTAGAATCAAGCAGTGATTTGAATTAATGGAAGTGTTTTCTTCAGTGCTAAAGCTCTGAGAGGTTCAGTTATTGCAAGTTGACAGCAATTCTTTCCTTGAAAATATTGACATAGTTAGTTATAGGTCAATGATTTTGGCTATACAAAGGTTTGCTCTATTTGGTGTGCTTGTGGGATTCCAGACATTTCTAGGCTCTTGGATCTGCCATGACAAGTGAATCATGATAGCTCTATAACAAATCAGGCTCAGGAGCACATATTGGCACTATATAAGTAGGGGGAGTGGTGAAGCAGGGCAATTTTGAATTTTATTAAAGGGTTTATTATTTACAAATTACTGCAACTCTGTTGATCCAGTAACAGTGCCATTAAAACAATTAGTGGCATCACCTTACAGCAGACAAGCATGGGAGTCTCAAAGTATATTGTTGAATTATTTCTCTTTTTCTTTGCAGTGCTGATAACACAGGGACATGTAGCTAGCGGCCTACTACTATGAAGAAATTGGGAATACAGCAGACAAGTAAGGGGTTCGAATTATATTGTTGACTTCATTTTTCACTTTTTATTTGCAATGCTAGTAACAACATCAGGACATGTAGCTTGTGGCATCATGCTACCATGAGGAAATTGGGAATCAGGAAAGTCCTGCTCAATTCCTCAACTATGAATCGCCACATTGGATTGTGCATATGACTGAACTGGCACTTCATCATTTTGTTAATTCAGCTATCATTTGGAATCATCCATAAATTTGCTAGATTTCTTAATCACGATATAATAATATACCTATCCCAGGTATATCCCGTCAAACTCATAATCATGACCTTTCATCCATCATTCCTCCACTTGGCAGTTCTCCACAACTTGTGATTATTTCAAGAGCATTCTGTTCATTTGCATTGCAATAATGGTTCTCCATTGTCCACTCTGTCATACTATATTCTACTATATATGCTACTGCATCCTGCACTTATTTTCTACAGCAGTGCAATCTCCCAGATTTGGAAAATATTTTTGGCAGCTGCAGGATGCTCTTGCATTGAGCTCTTCTTGACAGTATGAGCTTCCTATCTCACTAAACATTGCCTGGATTGAAATTGAATTTTGGTCAGCCAATGAAGATTTGGTTGTTGATAGTGAAAAATGTCAACACCGCGTGCAAAAACTTAATGCCACCGTGCAGGTCTGATTGCAGTGTACAATCCCTTGCACAGGCCTTAAATACCTTCTTTTTTAAATTTGTTTTTGATTTAATTAAAACAAATTATTTGCAATAAAGGTTAATTTTATTTTGAAAATTAATTTTTTTGGGGAAAAATGATTAAATGACCAATTATTTTTAAAATCTTGATGTATCTATACACCTGCAAGCATTAATGGCAACTAAGCATGCATGAATTCCTATGCAAGATGCTCGATTATCTTTTTTTTTGCTTTTTTGCAACTTTTCCAAATTTGATGAATTAACAAACATTCTTAGGGTTTTTGGCTATTTTGGATCCAATGGTGATGCCTATTACACTTCAAGATGGGCCAACTTTTTCCTCAAGACTGGATCTCTCATAATTTGAATAGGAAATCATAGATCTGGTACCATTGTGAAGTTGATAGTGAACCTCACAACTCCCAAAACTCACTTGCAACCAAAACACCTATCACATCTTAAGAGGAAAAGCCATGACTATGCTATGAAATCTAGATAGCTGAATTGATCCACAAGACAATTATCTGAGATTGAGACGAATTTGAATAACTTAGATTGAATTGATTAAAGTAGATAATTGCAATAAATGCTTATAAAAGCATAAAGATAGAACCCTAGATGAAAATTCAGGTGAGAATTAAATTAGATCATGACAAGTCCCCTCATTTTATTCTATGAGACAACATGACCTAAATATAGCTTAATCTACATTTAGAAAAACATTTGTAAGTTTAACTTACATGTAATAAAGTAATAGGGGTTCTGAGTAATTAATTACATCAACAAGCACCCTCTCAATTTAAGTGGGTGTTTTTTCTAGAAGGCTATCATAGATGCTATTTTAATTTTGGAAGAACGAAGGAAGCAATGATGCAAGTTTGAATGCACCATACTTTTAAATGGATAGACAAGTGGAAGGAACCACATCTCATCAACTTTCAAGCGACTTCAAACAGTGAGAATATTTTTGAAATCCATAGATACCTCCTATAAGATAAAGAATGCAGAGAATTGAAGTATAATGCTAGAGGTGACTGTGTTAGAGTTGGGCATTGAAAATGTGGTGCAACTTATAACCTAAGTTACCGATTCAGGTGCAGATTTGGATGTGGATGCGTGATTTTTTTTTTAAGGGGATGCAGATGCATGAATATATATATATATATATATTTTAAATATATATATATATATATATATTATATATATATAATATTATTAAGGATAGTACATAAAATCTGAGTACATCAAAATCTGAGAATGCTGTATCTGAACGATCACAAAGTTATTGTTATCACAGAGATACTACTACCATTAGACATGTCCATATTTACATTGTGATACAAAGACAAAAATATATTAAACTGATAAGTTCACTTGACAGCTAAGTATAAAGGAAACAAGCTCCATGTGATAGCTCACTGGAATCTGAATCAGAATATTAAAAAAAGATTAATGGTTATTACACACATGTTTTTTGTTTAGGAGCAAAAAAAAGAATTAAAAATGTTATTAAGCACATGTTTTAATATGCTTTAATTGTTTTTTATCAAAAAAAGTGTCAGTTTTGATGTTGGGCCCACAAATGCTTGTGGAAGCTCACGGGTGCCCTGTCGATGCGTGCAAGAAGCGCATCTTGGGCACCTGGATGCTCTATGGTGCCCAAGATGCGCTTCCTGCGTGCAAGAAGCACATCTTGGGCACGTGGATGCTCTGTGGTGCCCAAGATGCGCTTCTTGCGTGCATCCATAGGGCACCAAAATCTGCACCCACATCAGAACACATCCGCTTCCGAATCTAGGCTAGGATGCTGCGAATCGATAACTAGGGTTATAACTGTTAATACAACAACATATGTGGCAACATAGAGACTACTTTAGGAGAGGCATGCAAAAGAGCAAGCGACTATGCAAGGAAAAGGCCAAGAACAAGGTGGTGCCAACAAGTTAACAACACAGAAAAACTCATGAACTCCACCAAAAAGAATCAGTCTTTCTTCATTGGTCAATCTGAATGTCATTCAAACAATAGGCAATAAGACAAAAAATAAGCCTTTCGTGCTGGGTCCAAGACCATATGAGGTCAAAATTTTTTGCTAGTGTAGAAGAGAGTCACCAAGGGAGAGAGAGTTGATCTTGATTGGCGCCTTTCAGAAAATCAAACACCACATATAAAAGACAAACAACAAAGTTGAGGAAATAGTGACAAAATAGGAGTTTGCACATAAAAAACTCATCGTCCCTTTATTAGTCAACCTCCTGTAGTGCTTGAATTCCCATAGCAGATAATCCTATTGCACCTTTTGTCACATTAGCTTTTTAGACAACAACTAAATGCTTATGGCTAGTTTTTATGCAACAAACAATCCCTTTCATAAGGCAAAAAGCTGTGACAAAATTCACAAGGCTTTCTCAAATCACAGGGAATACATCTTTTTCCCAGCCATGTCTCCATGAGCATACACGAGCAATAATGACACAGATCCATGATACTTTGAGATCCGTAATCTCATTCAACATCTCCCTTCAATTGTACTCAAATTAAAATGGCTTAGAATAAGTTGCACAAAATAAGACAAATTAGCATTTGTATTAGGCAAAGTAGTGATACCATGTGAGAACCAAGAATACTAGATGAAATGCAAATCGCAAGAAATTTTACAAAAATTGAAAGCCAAAGGATAAACTGGATTCTGTTGATAAGCTTAGGAAAGAAGTACACATATATAGCAAGAGATGAGCCATTTAGAATAGCAACTTCTATCTAGAATATAGGCATGTGATCTCATTCAAGATTGCACACCTAAGCAACATTATCTTGGTAGTATAATATCTACTAGCAAGCTTATCTAGAAGGAATGTTCTAGGTAGAATATTCTACACTAACACAAGTTGTCAGTTCCTTTGTTATAGAGAAGAATTGATCCACATACAACTTCCTCCACTCTATCAAGAGGAATAGACTTACCTCTAGGTGGGTGCACAAGTTGGTGGCTATGCATAGTTCCATGCAACTTCAAGATCGTCAAAATTCAAAGTATTGATTGAACTCCAACTTTATGATAGAATATTGATTCCAAAGACGCCACCCATATTGATGAGGATGTGACACACGAGGCATTGGTTAAGATTCCATTTGATGAGGCAACCCCTTGTAGTGGCAATGAGAGAGTAAGACTCTGATTTTGATATCATGTTGACAAATGCCAATCAGGGGCAGCAACATACTTTCTATATTTTTGTTATTTTATAGTTGAAACTTGCAGCCTTTGAACATTTTGTTGTATTTTTTAATTGTATGCAATATATTAAATATCATATGCATGTTAACAATTAATAATGAAAACCATAGAAGCATTAATCTGGAATTAATTGGGAATCGGGACCTCTCCCGATTTTTCCCCCCAAAATCGCAGATAATCAGTCAATGTAACAAGTCAATGATTTTTGTGAAAAAATCAGGATTTAATTGGCAAAAATCTGCAAATAAAATGGGATTAATCGGGATAAAATGGTGCCAAAAAATATGCCACCAAAAACCCCTAAAAAACAGCAAATGTTTCTTATAAAATGACTTTCCTTCATCATATCTTATAATGCCAAGGATTTGCAAAGGAATCGGGTCCAGGTTTTGTTTTATTTTGAACTGCAATCTTTTTAGACTTTATCAAATATTTCCATTTCTTTTCTTATCTTATGTTTATCTTCTTCATTTTAAATGTATGCTGCTGTAGGAAAAAAAAACCGTCCCTCATTTCCTTTGTTTTCATTTTGAGTTGCATTTTCCTTGGAATGTTGGTTTCAGCCTAGTATCTTTCTTTCTCCATTTTTATAGTTGTTAGCATCAATGTTGTTATTGATGGTCCCAACCAGTCCTGAGAGGGGAGGGGTGAATCTGTCATGTCCCCAAATATTTAATCATTATTTGGTTAATAAAGGAGTTAATTATTTAATATTAATTACATAGTCAAATTAATATTAAATAATTAGGAGTTTTTTTGGTTTGAATAAAAAACTAGTGTTACTCTAACACTATGTTAACACTATGTTATGTGTTAACTAAGGTAGTTTCCTTATGGGAATAATCCTTCAATCGATTTTGGCAACAATAAAGGGTGGTCTCATGGAGGGACCAAGCATGTTCTGAATTTGAAGTTGTTTGGTTGGTAGCGCAATATTACTGACTCCTTTCGTCACCTTTCGTCAAAGAACTCTGGCCTAGTGGAGACTGATAGAAGGATTCATATAGGAGATTTTTAGTGGGGTCCGCCTTGTGACACACAATGGTGGGAAGGAGTCTCACGTAGCAGAAGACTCACGTCCGCCTTGTGACACACAACGGTGGGAAGGAGTCTCACATAGCAGAAGACTCACATTCGCATTGTGACACACAATGGTGGCAAGGAGTCTCGCGTAGCAGAGGACTCACGTCTGCATTTTGACATGCGACAGTGGCAAGAGTCTCAGGTAACAGAGGACTCATGTCCGCATTGTGATACACAACAGGTGGCAAGGAGATACACAGAGCAGTGGGTCACGTTGAGATTCAATACGTTTTGGCAGAGTGTGGGAAGACAAACCGCAACACGAGCAATGACTCATCCTTCTATGCCATTGGCCAAGCATGGGAAGGACATAGTTATGTTCGAATTCAAATTCCACGATACATGGGAGACCACAACAATTAAAGCGATCAATTCAGAATCGACAGTGCAAGGTATGGGCGACATCCTCTGCTGACAATCGGGTCTACTCTCAACTCGAGTTCTGTAGTTCTAGGTACATACGTATCGAAAGACCAAACTGTGTAACTCAAGTGTTTTCTATTTCAGTTTAACTCACATAGAATACAATTTGTGAAGATAATTAATTATGTAGAAGTCCAATGATGCTCCTTTAATGAATTATGTTTCTTTCTCTCGCTGGGTTGATTAATCTTCTCCATGAAATAAAACAATGGGACACAGTTATTATTTATGTATTTTCTAAAATTTTTGGAAGTGTGAATAAAGCATTGTTAATAGAAAACTGAGACTGAACAAGCCTTTAGCAGAGGATTTTACAGTGGTATTAGAGCTATCAATTTTTGCTAGCCTGTAGGGTGTTTAAAATTTTGTTTGCCAAAAAACATGTTCTACTTAATATGCAATCAGGCTATTATAACTTCTGGAATACCAAGGATCGACAAAACAAAAATCCAACCAGTCAATCTAGTTCAGCTCCACAAATTTGAAATTGAGGATAGCCATATTGAGATAGAAGAGGAAATAATTTTTGAACAAGATAATAACATGGGGGAACCAGGAAATAATAGGGATTTAATTGCTGCATTGATGCAAAGCCAACAGGACATGCAAAATAATATAAATATGATGACCAATCTGATGACTCAATTCATGGCTCAAAATTTGAATCAAAATCAAAATGAAGGTGGTACGGATGACCGTTCAATAAATAACAATCAGCCTGAAAGAACAACAAATAGACCTTACATGCCAAATTTTACTCCTAGAAATATGCAGCTTGAACATGAACCTACTATTAGAGAGGTACAAGATGAAATTTTGAATGATTGGGAATCAGCTGGGGTAGAATTTAGAACTCACATGTCTTTCAAAGAATACATGGATGTCAGGATGTAGAACTCACATGTCTTTCAAAGAATACATGGATGTCAGGATGAAACATAGGCCACATAGGGGCAGAAATTACAATAGTGAACTTCAAAGGAAAATAGGGAAATGTCCATACCTTATTTTGATGGCACTGGCAAGACTACTGCCAGGGCTTGGGTCCAAAAGTTAGACACATATTTTCAATTAAACCCTATGATGGAGGATGAGGCTATTAAATATTCAGCATTACATCTAGATGGAGTAGCACATGAATGGTGGCACCATGGGCAGGTCACATTGGGTCATAATCAGGTGAACACATATCTTGTTTTCACTGAATGCCTCATTGATAGGTTTGATTCCAAAGATCCTAAATTACATTTGAAAGAATTAACACAACTGAAACAAACAGGGACAATTGAACATTATATAACAAATTTTGAACGGGTGGCTGTACTTGTCACTGAAATATCTGAGAGGCATAAAATTGTTATTTTTATTGATGGACTTTCTGATTCTTTGAAGGGATGGGTGAAGTCTTTAAATCCTACCACACTACAAATGGCTATTAAGAAGGCTAGGGAATTAGAACCTTCCTCAAAGGAAAAAATTTGGAATAAAAGCTCTCTACCAAACTGGATAAAGACAAAGAGCCTTCCAACAAAGAAACGTTTCCAAAACCTAGATTTGATAAAGAAGAAAGGGATGAACTCAAGAGATGCAAATTGTGTTTCAGTTGTAAGGAGTCATGGCAACCAGGTCATAGGTGTTTGGGAAAAGGGAAAATTCATTACATCGAAGTAGTATTTGACAGTGAAGGAGAAGAAAATATGGAACCCAACCCAGAATAGAAACCGAATACCATTGAAAAGACTCAAGAAGGGAAAGTTGTAATAGCATCCATGACAAGAACCCCACATTATAATATCTTCAGAGTTAGAGGAGTCTTACAGGGACAACAAGTCATACTTATGTTGGACAGTGGAGCCACTCATAATTTTATTGATGCTTCTTTAGTTAAAAAGTGTGGTTTATACATCGAGGAACATGCAAGATTTGATATTCAGGTTGCAAGGGGAATTAATCTAGTATGCACTCACAAGGTTCCACAACTAAGAATTGCTCTTGGTAATTATATAGTCACAGATGATTTTTATGTGGTTGATTTGGTTGACACTAATGTTATTTTGGGAATTCAGTGGATGGAGACTTTGGGTAAGTATTCTCAAAGTTTCAAGCGCATGGAGTTTTCTTTCAAAATTGATGGAAAAAAGGTAATTCTCAGGGGCATGATGAATGGTGGACTCCGAATTGTCTCAGCTAACAGGATGGAGGCTATTTTTCGTCATAATGATGTTGCTTGGTCGGCACAATGTTTAATTTCCACCAAGGTAACAGGTTTTGAATCAAAGCACTACTCATATGATTTGTTATAAGTACTAGATTTACATAAATTGGTTTTCAATGATATACCTCCAGGAGTACCCCCGGATAGAGGATTTGAACATACTATTGAATTAGAGGATGGGGCAAAGCCAGTAATCACTACTCCATATAGGCATCCCAAAACTTTCAAAGATGAAATAGAAAAACTGTTAAAGATTAATTAGATATGGGTCACATTAGGCCCAGTTCGAGTCCATTTGCTTCATCAGTGGTATTGGTCAAAAAGAAAGATGGAACTCTACACATGTGCATCGATTACCGAGCCCTCAATAAAAAAACCATAAAAAACAGGTACCCAATTCCCCGCATTGAAGAACTGTTAGATGAATTACATGGTGTTGTGTATTTTTCTAAAATTGATCTAAGATCTGGGTATCATCAGATTAAGTTGAGGGAATAGGATATTCATAAAACAACTTTTCGTTGTCATTATGGTCACTATGAATTTTTAGTCATGCCTTTTGGACTGACGAATGCTCCAACAACATTTCAGTCTTGTATGAATCATATTTTTAATAAGAGGTTGAGGAAATTTTTGCTAGTTTTCTTTGATGATATATTGATTTACAACAAGACTTGGGAGGAACACCTGTGTCATATTGATGAAATTTTGGGTATAATGGAATCTCAGTCTTTTTATGCAAAAGCATCAAAATGTGAATTTGGTATGACAAAATTTTTATATTTGGGTCACATGATCAGTGCCAAAGGTGTGCAGGTACATCAGGGGAAGATTAGAGCCATTTTGGATTGGCCACCTCCACAAAATCTTTTTGATTTGAGAGGTTTCTTTGGTTTATGCAGTTATTACAGGAGGTTTGTTAAAGGTTTCTCACAGCTTGGAGCACCATTGATAGATCTCACCAAAAAGGGGGCATTCAGGTGGACTGTGGAAGGACAACAGGTATTTGACAAACTTAAAGAGGTAATGAGTTCTTGTCCAGTTCTTGCACTTCCCGATTTTCATAAACCTTTTGTATTAGAATGTGACGCTTTTGGTGACGGTATAGGAGCAATTTTAATGCAAAATAAATATCTTATTGCTTATGAGAGCAGGAAACTTACTAGTGGTGAAAGGTTATATTCCATATATGATAAGGAAATGTTGGCAATAACACATGCATTGGCTAAATTTCGACAATATTTGGTTGGAGGTAAATTTGCGAACTGATCATAATAGTTTAAAATATTTCTTGGGTTAGAAGGATTTGAATGATAGGCAATAGAAATGGATTAGTAAAATTCAAGCTTATGATTTTGAAATTGAATATGTTAAGGGCAAGAACAATGTTGTTGCTGATGCTTTGTCTAGGAGGCCTAAAATAAATGCTTTATTCAGGGTAACAGCTGATTGGAAATCTCTCTTGTTGGTAGAATATTCTAAGAATTCAATTGCTTGTGATGTATTGGATGGGAAAGTTCAAGATGATAGGTACAAAGTTGTGAATGATATTATTTACTACAAAGATAGATTCTTTTTAGTACCCAAGTCTAAGTTAAAATTGAGAATTTTGCAAACAGTTCATGACTTGCCCTTAGCAGGACATCCATGTTATTTCAAAACTTATAGGCACATCCGTGAAAGATTCACATGGAAAGGGCTCAAAAATGACGTTTTGCAATACATCAAGGAATGCATTACATGTCAACAGAATAAAGCAGAGCATACTTATCCAGCAGGATTATTGCAACCTTTACCTATTCTGGATCAGAAATGGGAAAGTATATTAATGAATTTCATTACTAGATTACCCCGGGCTCAAGGTAAAGATTGTATTTTCATTGTGGTTGATAGACTAACAAAATTTGCACATTTTTTTGCTATCACTACAGAATTCACAGTTCTTTAGATTGCAGAGTTATTTTTCAAAGTATTCCATTTACATGGGCTACCAAGGAATATAATCAGTGATCGAGACAACAGGTTTTTAAGTAACTTTTTGACATAATTATTTAGGTTGACGGGTACCGTATTGCATCACAACACTAGTTACCATCCACAAACAGATGGTCAGACATAAATAGTCACCAAATGGATTGAAGGCTACCTTCATAATTATGTGGCAGGGCATCAAAAGGCTTGGATTTGTTGGTTGCATTTGGGGGAGTACTGTTATAATACTACTTTCCATATGTCTATAGGTATGATGCCATTTAAGGCATTATATGGGTATGATGCTCTATCCTTTGTCGATTTTGTTTTTGAAAACAGTAATGTGCCCAAGTCACGAGATTGGCTTCAGGAGTGTCAGGATATCTTGAAAACCCTCAAGGCAAATTTACATTGTGCTCAAAACCAACAAAAACTTTATGTTGACAAAAAGAGGGTGGAACGGAGTTTTGAGGTGGGTGATTTCGTGTACCTCAGATTACAGCCCTATCGCCAGTCATCTCTCAAGCATAGTGGGGCTGAGAAATTGAAGCCTTGGTTTTATGGTCCTGATCGGATTGCTGACAAAATTGGAGAGGTTGCATATGAATTGGATTACCAGCCGAAAGTAAGATCCACAATGTGTTTCACATATCATGTCTCAAGAAGGCTTTAGGACAACAGGTCCCTGTTTCAGCAGATTTACCAACCTTGGATGAGGAGGGAAAACTTGAGATGATTCTTGAGGTGATTATAGACACCCGAGACTGGGATCTGCATAACTGAACTATTCAAGAATATGTTATCAAATGGAAGAATTTTCCCTTGGACAATGCTACTTGGGAACATAAGTAGATTCTGGCCCATCTAGATTCATAGTTGCTTGTGGGCAAGCAACACGTGGCAGGGGAGACTTGTCATGTCCCCAAATAATTAATCATTATTTGGTTAATAAAGGATTTAATTATTTAATATTAATTACATAGTCAAATTAATATTAAATAATTCTAAGGAGTTTTTTGGTTTGAATAAAAAACTAGTGTTACTTTAACACTATGTTATGTGTTAACTAAGATAGTTTCCTTATGGTAATAATCTTTCAACCGATTTGGCAACAATAAAGGGTGGTCTTGTGGAGGGACCAAGCATGTTCTGAATTTGAAGTTGTTTGGCTGGTAGCGTAGTATTATTGACTCCTTTCGTCAAAGAACTCTGGCCTAGTGGAGACCGATAGAAGGATTCATACTGTAGATTTTAGTGGGGTCTGCCTTGTGACACACAACGGTGGGAAGGAGTCTCACATAGCAGAAGACTCACATCTACCTTGTGACACACAACGGTGGGAAGGAGTCTCACATAGTAGAAGACTCACGTCTGCATTGTGACACACAATAGTGGCAAGGAGTCTCGCGTAGTAGAGGACTCACATCTGCATTTTGACACGCGACGGTGGCAAGAGTCTCACGTAACAGAGGACTCATGTCTGCATTGTGATACACGACGGGTGGCAAGGAGACACACAGAGTAGTGGGTCACATTGAGGTTCAATACATTTTGGCAAAGTGTGGGAAGACATACCGCAACACGAGCAGTGACTCATCCTTCTATGCCATTGGCCAAGCACGGGAAGGACACGGTTATGTTTGAATTCAAATTCCATGATACATGGGAGACTACAACAATTAAAGAGATCAATTCAAAATCGGCAGGGCAAGGTGTGGGTGACATCCTCTGCCGACAGCCGGGTCTACTCTCTAGTCGGGTTCTGTAGTTCCAGATACATACGTATTGAAAGACCAAACTGTGTAACTCAAGTGTTTTCCATTTCATTTTAACTCATAGAATACGATTTGTGAAGATAATTAATTATTAGAAGTCCAGTGATGCTCCTTTAATGGATTATGTTTCTTTCTCTCGCTGGGTTGATTAATCTTGTCCACGAAATAAAACAATGGGACACAATTATTATTTATGTATTTTCTAAGAATTTTGGAAGTGTGAATAAAGCATTGTTAATAACAAACTGAGACTAAACAAACCTTTAGTAGAGGATTTTACAGAATCAACACCCACTAAAACTTAAAAATAAATCTGATATAATGTAACTAAAACTGTAAGCGGAACAGATTCTATCATAGAAATAGCTATCATACAATCAAGCAATAAACAACACCAGATTTATCACGTGGAAACCCAAATCAGGAGAAAACTACGGTGTGAGCAAACTTCACAAATTTTGCACTCTTCTGAAGTGCGTCCTGTAAGGAGCCTTCCCTATTAAAGGATTACAAATGCACTGTTAGATGCGACCTGATTAAGGGATTTAAGAAATAAGGCCTGTTGGAACGTGCCTGATTAGAGGACTTAGAACACCTAAACATGTCACCCAGTTAAGGGATTTAATACAAAGGACCTATTAATGTCCACCCAAAATACTGGGATTTTGCTATTGCAATTCTTAGAGAGCAATAGAGGGTTTGATCTTTTAATAATGGCTTTGCTGAGCTTGATAAGATCGCTGTTCTTCTCAACTGAGAATCATCACCGGTCACTTCAGGTATGTTCTCCTTGGCTGTTGTGCTTCCTTGCACACTCTTCTTCTTTTCTTCACCTTTTTCGTAGCCTCTTTCAGCTTATAGGTTCACTCTTTTTCTTTGGCAAAATGAAGGTAAACAATATTCTTCATAGGCAGAGGAATAATAGGGTTCTTGCCCTTTTTGCTTTTTGCATGCACGACCTGTTTAAAGATCACCTTTGGATCCATCACCCAGTGGAGTCTCAATTCATTGAGGAAACATCTGATGCATGCCATGTTGTAAAGAGCCCAATTGGCTCTCTATTGCGTCTAAGCTCTTTGCTCAATTTTAATTGCAATTTTCTTGTATTTTCAACACATAAATGACTTTTGATAACTTCAGCAAATTCAATACAACATTTCCAAAGAGTATGCAATTTCTTTTAATCCAATTACTTGCATTAATGCGGAGATAATAACAGAACAATTAATTGTCTTTCCAAAATTCACAAAAAAACAATTTGATTGCTTGCCAAATTAGTGAACAATACATGAATTAATATGGCACCTTATTATCAAAACGTGGCTGCTGAAGATAATATCTAAACAGATTGCAGAAGATTGTGAGATAGCTTGAGAAGAGTTGACGCCAGCTATCCCAAATGATCATAATTAACAGCCATTAAAATTCCACCAAATATAGTTGTTGATAGTGCCCAAACAGCACACTTCCTCACACTCAAAGCCAAGTCCGTACAGCAGCAAATATCAGGTCCATACGGCAGCAAATATCAGGTCCGTATGGCTATCACAAAGATCAGAATTTAAATAAATTTACTCACTTCTAGCCAATGCAAATTCTATTCCAATTCCACTCTGCAACCAGGCAATGAATTCAATGTTTTCTCCAAAGTTGAAGACCAAACATTAACCAAATCTATACCGCCCTTGCATTAAATGTACGATAGCTCCAATAAATGCTAATAAATTCTAACCAGCAGCACATAAAATTTTTGATCATTTACCATTCAATGCTATGTAAAATTGAATGAGTTCTCTCCAAATCTGAAGACCAAACTCACAAAACAGCTTCTCAATAACAATAAACATAGTAGAGAAGCAAACTCAATTTGCTCTACCTCAGCAGCAAATAGGTGCAATACACCTCTTAGAAAATCAGACTCTTATACCACAGCAAGGGTTTAGAAATCAGAAAACTCAGAAACTCTTCAAAGGCAACGAAAGAAAATAAATATTCAAGTGTGCTTTCTCGAATGAAATGAGCTCATATTTATAATGCTTTGTTGATAAAGGTTTCCAAAAGAACTCAACTTCTGAAATTGTGAAAGTTTCCCAAATGATCTCCACTCAACACGACTCCCTTTTAACAACTTCCTTTAAAACATTATTATAATAAGATATCATTATAATAATGCGACTTGGGTTTAATAATCAATTAAATAATGGCCCCTTCCAATGATGACTTAACCCTCAACTTAAGTGAAATTATAAAGTTAGATTATAACTTTATAATAAGCCATTTAATAATTTAATAATAATTTGGCCACTAAAATTGTAATAACTCCCAAAATACTCATCATTTAAATATGTCGTCTAAAGTAGGAGTTATACCTATTATTTCTCCATGTGACCAAATGCACTTTCCAAAAATAGAAAGACTCCATCTCAATCAACACCCAACTTACCACAAATAGTAAGTACACAAATCTAAGCCCAAATGAAGTCCAATCTGAGCCAAACTAAGACCAACCTGTAGCTTACTGAATTGTGGAGAAGACAAGACCCTCCCAAGCCAAGCCACTGCACAATAATTAGCCTACGAGGATCAAAATAATAGGCTAATCCTTGAAACGCCAATGCTGACAAAATTGGGGACATTACACATGTGCTCTTTTTGCTTTATCAAGGAAACGACAAATGTGTGTCGAAAGCTTCCTTCACAAGAGATATCGTCATGTTTTAATGCCACAAACTTCAGCATTAAAACCTTCAATTGCGCCTTGATTGATCATCTTGATAACACAAAGTCGTCCGGATTTTGTGCAACAAATCCCGGTTAAAGAGTCACACAAGAGTTTGTCAACTGTGACTTTCCCCGGTTCATCAGTCTTGATGACATCTTCATTGATCGGTCCATATCCTTAGGTTGTGCACAAGTAAAAACATTTGCTTGTCACCATTCCTTTCTCTGTTTGTATCGGTAATATTGTGTACCTATCATAGTACTGAAACCTTGATTACTGGTGGCGCTATTAACAGTTACCTATTTCTGTGATGATCGCCTTCCTTGGTTACCGGTCCAAACCAGTCTCTCCCCTGACACTTATTATTGTCAGTTGTACCAGACCTGTAGGCTTTCCGAGTCATAACACCTCCTTGCCAATCAATGACAACACCTTTTTAACCATGTACCGGTTACATCCTTACCGGTTAATGCCAACAGTTATGCCTGTTGTCATGTGCATAGGAAGGCCCTTGTGTATTTATGGCATATACAGGAAGGCGCTCATCCTAATCACAATTGCAACTTGCATGGCCATCGCTTTCTATTGTTCGTAGTGCCTAGTCTAACTTTTGTGTTTGAATGATTCTCCAATAATGTGATATGGCTTTTTGTTGCTTGTAGTGCCCAATCTGACTTTCATGCTTGCCAATAGTAGTGACTAGATAAACAATGTTGTTCGGACCCAATAATGTGATTACGGCAAAATGCCCCCATGGCAGCGGCCTTGGTTTGAAAAAAATATATATAAGGGGAGAAAAGGATTCTGTAGCCATTGTAAGATTGAGTGATTTAATGCACTATCCCCCATTGTAAGATTGAGTGATTTAACGCACTACAAAAGCCTTACTTTTAGTCTGAGAAATAAATGATGAAAATCTATTCTCTACAATCTAAAGGTGTAACTCTATATTTTATTTTCTATCAATATATCTATGATGTGGTAATGTCCTTTAATTTTAAAAAAAAAAGTAATTTCTTATTGTTTTTCTTTAAGTTTTTACATTTTTTTGTATATCTAATTTTTTCCCGATTTTTTCACAATTTTTTAAAAAAATCCTAATCTTTTGGTTTGCTGATTTTTTCCCAAAAAGATTAATGCTACTATGATGAAAACAATTAAATTTTGATATTTGTTGATTTGTTCATCTCTCATGTGAACTCTCAATTCAACTCTAATGTTATTTATTAAGGATCTATAATGTATATATCATAAGACCATTTGAAATTTCCCTATAATGTATGTGATGAATGCTTTATCAATGTTATTATACGAACATTTGAAATTTCCCTATATTTTTTAAAAATTCATAATGTATATGATGAACGCCTTATTAAGGTTATTGTATGAATATTTGAAATCTCTTTATATTTTAAAAAAAATTCTATATTTGTTACATAGCCTTCCCCATGTCATCCCCTACCGTACCTTAAGATGGCCTGAAATTGTATGAATATTTGAAACCTCCTTATTTTTAAAACTTTTTAAAAAATTTTTACATAGCTTTCCCACTTCTTGTCCCTTACCTTACCCTAAGATGTCCTAAAAAACTCCATCCCCAAAATGTGAACCCTGGTGTTCCCATCTTGGAAACCTAGGAACATAGCCATTTTGTGATTTTTTTCCCACTTCTTTCATTATGTAGATGATCCTACCAAAAGGATGCATGTCCTAAAAAACTCCATCCCCAAAATGTGAACCGTCCTCTGCTGTTCCCATCTTGGAAACCTAGGAACATAGCCATTTTGTGATTTTTCCCTCTTCTTTTTCCATCATGTAGATGGTCCTACCAAAAGGATGTATGCCCTTTAATCTTGGTACATACAAATCTCATGCATTTAGTGAACCACAAGTTCTCAAACTGAAGTATTTGTCCATTTCATCAATGGAATTCACCAACTTATGCATGTCCTTTAACCTTGGTACATGCAAACCTTAGGCATTTAGTGAACCATGAGGTCTTGAACTCAAATTTTGTCCATCTCATCAATCCAATTTACCAACTCTTACTCATCCAAAATTTCAGAGTATGTAGGAACACACTTTGGGCCTGCCTCTAGCTTATCATAAAGCCATTTTTACTTGCTCTTTTGAAGAACTCATTTCATTAGCTTATTCCTTAGTTGTTTCTTCTTTGTCTGATTCACTTTTACTGTTGTGAGCAACTCTTCCTCTATGCTAACTCCAACTCTTCAGACTATCTCTACCAGCTATCAACTCCTTTGCAATTCTTGATACACCTCCTATACCATCAACCTAACTCATATATGCTTCTGATAAAAAATCTTAATCTTCCATGATGCAACACTCCAAACATTGGCCATAAAATCATTGTAATAATAGTAATACAGTACAAAACTCGCTCTAATTTTTCTAGGGGTTCATGGTAAGGAGAGCCTACTAGAGCACACATATGAAAGTATTCACATCTCCAAACACTCATATATGATAGAAGATAGAACAAACTTAGATTCTATTGCTATATAATTCTGATTAAACTTGGAAGAAATCCCTAACAATTCTGATTCAGAAGCTGAAGGTCTTCCCTCCTCTGACAATAATCTAAACTAACAAAACTTACAAAAGCTAAGTTGCTCTTAACCTCCCTGAAACCCTATGCAATTTAGAAAAGATACAGTGGCTAAAGGAAAATAGATTATATTGAGTTTCCTGGCGCTTTTTGCCAAGACAGAATCTCCTTCCTCACTGCTACGGGATAGTTTGTAATAACCCAGATGGTTACATGTCCAGATTAGTTAGATCAACCCCACAATCACTGAAAGACTGTTCAGATTCCTTGGAAACTGTTAGAACCGTGACATAGACAAAGGTGAATTAGTAAACATGCACTTGATAAGGAAAAACATTTTGGTTTGGCAAGAACCAACTTGCCCTCTTGTGGTTGTATTAAATCATATCTATCATACGTAAGGTGATTGAATATTTCATTTACATAAAAATCTGTTACAGAACACAGTATTAAAATCAAGTACAAAATTTGATGAATGGAATCGGTCTCACCAAGCCACCAAAGACCAACAAGGCTGAATAATCCAATGTATCCAAAAAACTTTTGCACATCAACCTTTTCCCCTTCTGCACCAGCATATTTCTTGAGCAATACTGAAATTGTAGAAAAACAACACCAGCATGAACAAACTAGTTTTGAAATTCATTCACAAATTTATATCTAGTCTGTAACGAGACGAGTATGAAACTCAGAAAGTGATAGTATTGCAATAAGGATGTTACCAGTGAAAATGCCATAGGTGGCTGCAGAAAGAAGTCCAAATATATCTCCTAGAATTGAATGTTGATGGGAACTGCAAACGAACGTATAAAATTGAAAAATCATTAATGCTTTCAAGCACCAGGAGGCCAAAAACACTGACATAACTTAGTCCATAATATAACAGTGTACCTAGAAGTACAATCCACTCACCACCAACATAACTGCTACAACACAAGCTTTTGTGTATTCATTTATAAATAGACTGACTCAATCCTGTAAACTATACAGGACTTCTTCCTGTATGGCAATAAAATTTTAAACTAAGAATGTTCTGGTGTGTGGTTATAATTTTTTTTTGTTCCAAAAGATAATTGCTATATTATATATTTTGATAAACATGCATGAAAAATGAGCACAGAAATGAAGAATGTACCCAGAAATGCTCAACTTTGATTCATCTGCAGCCCACGTCTTTCCAACAGTTGTCATGGCTACTCCAGCCATGCTTACAAACACAGCTACGACTTTTGAAATGTTAAGGGAATCTTGACCCAACATTACCCCAAAGAAAAGAGTGAACAGACCTGATGTCGAAGATATGACAGTTGTGCTTGCCACGCTTGTTCGTGCCAAGGCAGCATTTGATAGGTACTGCAATTGTTCAAATTGTTATGAGACAATTCTAATACATATTGCTTAATGGTATGTACACTAAAACAATACAGAGTTTTTAAAATAGCTGGTAGTACAAGTAACTATGGAATCATCTTAGGACTTATGCAAGGTATCCAAGTTGAAATGCACATTATTAAAATTGAACTTCAGATAGGTAATAATAACAAAATGACTTAACAAAAATTGCATTTCAACACTTTTCGACATGGAATCAAGGTGTTCCCTTCCTTAACTAAGCAATGGCAGGCCAAGCTAGAAGGAAAGAATCTGCAGAAGCTTAGAAACACACACACACACAACTTAGAACCCTCGGAGAGGCAGTTGGATTTTGCAAAACAGAAAAGGATGATTTTAATTTGGATAAACAAGCTTTATGCACACATATGAGAAGGACTAGCTCCAAGAACTTTGAAATTGAGCATTCTACGGTTTTCTTGGGAAGTATACCCATAATTGCAGCTTCTTAAGTTATTTCATTGATGCATCCAGTGGGCAGCAATGCGAACATACAACAGTGGGAGAAACTGCCAACTTAATTGAAACATTCCCATGACACAAGTAGAACCACTACAGCATAAGAATAACTTGCATCTTACTGAATTTGATAGTTTTGTCACTGCCAAAATTGTACTCTATAATTTGCTTCTTAGAAACTAACTTCAACTGAATTTGACTCTAAGTTGTCTAAATTTGCTAAGAACCTCCTTCAAATTTGTTTAGACCCCTATAATACGTGTATACTTAGATTTTTGCAGAGAATAACTGGACTAGGAATGCTTTTGAGTGTTTAGTGTGTTACATTGTCATTTTGACTAGAGATAGTAGTAGGATGGTAAGTTAAACTTATTTTCTTATGATCCAATTTGGATATTTAGTACATATTCCCCAACAATATTTTGTTTCAACATAGACAACTTATAATTACAATTCACCTAACTTTCTTAACAAGGAGGTTGGATATAACAAGTTGTTTGAAGTTTCCAGTTAAAAAGTCTTGATATGACAATGAATGTCAAGGGATGCCATTGTTTTGGTATAGTTTTGGTGTTGATGGTACCCAAAATCTAAACAGCATGTTGGGTAAGTCCCTAATGTTTACATCGTCAAATCCTATTATCAATAAATTCTTCTCATGCATCTGGTATTTAAGTTTTTTGTGCATTGATAGGAGAGATGTTGCATAACACATTTGTGGTCAATGATAAGGTTCAATCAACACTTGCCATATTTTTTCATAGGAAACACTAAATATCAAGAGATTGCTTATAAATGAAAGAAAATTGATCAACCATCCTAGCAATATCAGTCACCTTTAATTTTTTATGCTTTTTAATAGCTACAACCCTATAGGATCTACCAAACTCAATGCCTTGACGTACATATAAGACTATAGGGCTTAGTGTGTTTTACCCCCAACATTCCTATTCGAAGAAGATCCCTATCATAAGAGTGTAAGGATGTAATGTTCACATTTTTATGCAATGTTGTTCTATGAGTGTTTGGCCAGTTTCTAGGGTTTTTGTAAGCCTATGGACGTATTGGAGAGAACTAGGGTTCATTTTTTATTGGCTTTCGCTAGCAATATAGTGATCAGTAGATGTTATAATTAGTTGTGACACTCTTTGTACTTTGTAGCATTTTTGGCCTTTTGGGTTCTCCATAGTTCTTGGACATATATATTTCTAGTAAGTGCCCATATTGGCTTCCAACATCACTCTTCAATATCATTGGCTTCTTAGCATGATCAATTTCAGTATTAAGTGCCTTGGCAGTGCTTTCTGCAATGTGGTCGAGATTATTTAAGTTATAAAGTTAATGTTATACTATTTGCTTTAGTGTTTTGATTTTAACAAAGTGATGTTATGTCCCCTCATGCATAGGGGAAAAGGGTACTTGGACATAAGTTAATTTTATATTCTAAGGCCATTTGAGGGAAAAAAAATTAGAATTTTGAATTGCTCTTTTTTCCCTCCAACTCTATAAAAGGAGGATTTAAAACTCTCATTTAGATTATTCAAAGAAGTGCACATAGCAGGATGCTGTTATTATTCCAGTGTTTGATTGAGGACAAAAACCTCATTAAAAAATCAAGAGTTTTGGTGGTGAAAGATCCTCTCTAGGTAGTAGGGTGATTTCACATAGGAATCACTGGTGTTTTAATTGAGTTTGGTTAATCCGGATTTAAAAACAAATGAATATTTTAAGGTAAATTGATTAGTCTTTTTGGGATTATTTTGTTATTAGATTTATTGCTTTTTGGTGTGTTTGAAGGAGTTTCTAAAAAGCTATCAGACCTGTCCATACAACCCCCTCTAGAGCAAGCTCCACTCCCTTAGTTTCTGGTTTAGGGCGTCAGATGGTGTGAAAAGTGATTGAACTTGTCTTGTGGAGATTCTCTATGGTTAGGCAACCAAGTTGGGTCTGATTTTGGGATTCATTGCTGCAAATTTGCTGCAAATTTGGAATTTATTTGAAGGGTCAATTTCCTTGTGTAGGTTGTATAGGTACATGGGAGGTGGTGTGTGAGTTTTAGAAGCCTAGTGTAGGTTTTGAAGAGTTTGTTTGCAAATGACGAGGGTGCCTAGACCTTTGTGGTCATCTGCAGGTATTAGGACATGCTTCCAGCTGATGTTGAAGGAGATATGAAATATTTCCCAAATTGCCCCTGCTCGAGCCATGGTTGTTTGAGGAAATTCAATCATGGAGATGTTAATTGTTTGCATTCTGGAAAAGGTGTTCAGAGCTGGGAAGCATATAAAGAGTTTGTGACCATTGGTAGGAAGTCTGAAGTGAGTTTGGAACGGATTGATGAGTCCTCCATTTCCACTACACTTAAGAGTCCATTTTTAGTTTAGCCAACCACTCAGAAAAGAACAGCAGGCCGGTAGCAGCCAATTCCTTGGTTTTTTGTCAGTTTTGGGTGTTCATGGAGACATGCTAATCACATCATTGCAGCTGGAATGTGGAAAATATCAGAGGATTGACAAATTCAGATGGTTGTTGTTGACTGTTATTCCTAGCAACTCTTCACAGAAGTCCACATACTTATTTTCTATTTAGAGGTATTTCATATTAGTAATCTTGCGTTCAATCATTTTAATGACTCGAAGCAACTTTGCATGTGATAATATCCAAAGGAAAGTTGTAACAGTAGGATATGTATATTGGAAATGAAACCCTTGAATAGGACTGGGAAAGTGATGAATATACATTTTATCTAGTTGGTATCCATTACTAAACCATGACTTAGTTGTTGCATTTATCTTCTAAGAATATTTGTGATTTAGCATACAAATGATATGCAATTTATGTGGTCATTAATGTGTATTTTTATCTGTTGGCTTGAGAAATAATAGTTTTTTTATATCTTTATTGAGAAATAATGTAGGCCTAGGCTTAGGAATATTCATAAGGTTGGGTAACCAAAGATGTTGATATCATGTAGTTTTTTTTCAAACACAGAATCGATGCAATTTATTTCAATGGAGCGATATTATTGATTGAAGGTGTTATGAGTCGAGCATGTTGATCGAGTGGGGATGATAAAAATGGAGAGGCGTTAATAGATCTTGGAGAGCACTTGGTGTTAAATATAAATAAAACAATTTTAAATGGCTGTTTTTTGATGGAGTATGGTGGAAGTTCTTGTTGTCTATCATGACTTTCCATTTTCTCTTGTGCTGTGAGGCTCCTTACAGAGTAGTTATTGGAAATCCCATTTTTGGGTGTTGGCTGTGAGTGGAATTTTTAAATGTGAAGGCAATGAAGGTGCGAGATATTGAATCGACTCAAGGATTGTGTGTGTTAGTTCATTCCTGGGAGTGATTGTTATACACTGAATTTGCGCCTCTGATCTCAAGCTCTCTTAGTCTTGATAATCCAGTATAACATGGGAATCATCTCAAGGTTGTGGGACCTTTTGCTAACCGAGATGAGACCTCCAGATTCTAGGTTGGTTCCTCTTGGATAATCACCCAGATTTGCTCTTAACAGGAAAGTAAACTTTGAAGGGAAAGGGATAGAAGGAGTGCATAAAAGGGAAATAACTGAAAGCAAATCTACCTACTAGGTGATGCACCGAATCTAGGGTTTGGATCTCAGTATAGAGGGGTGAAATCAATGGAGGAATCAGGTCTAATAAGTCACCACTCACTAGATAGGTTTGCATAAATATTTCATAGGAAGGCCTGAACAGAAAACTCAGCCTATGACCTGTAAACAAACATCCTTCTTTGCAACTAGGTGTAGGAATGAGACAAGACTGCTAGGGGCTGTAGCATACCCACAAAACATCTAAATCAAATCAGACACAATAACACACAAACTTACAGAAAATGAGAGAGACTGGGAACCCCAATTTCTATTGACAACATTCATAAACTTTAATCCAATAAGAGACAAACTCAGACAAGAAGGGCATGAGGACAACAAGAGTGCCACAGAATGCTTTTGCAATATTTGAATTCATCAATGAAAACTTACAAGATGTGGGAAACCAGAGAGCAGGAAGAAAATGCTACAGATAGTTTTCCAAGAAAAGAGTCTTTCTTTTTACAAAATGTCAATTCTGAGCACTACAAGCTCCAAAAAAGAATATATACATCCTCTGCACGCAGGCAGGAATCAAAATATCTCCGAATTAGGGCTACGTAGATATGCATTATAATAATCATCCCTAAAATCGGTCACTTCTGATCATAAATGTTTTCTCGAAATATCATGGCCAATCAGATATTTCTCCCTTTGCGTGTCCATTCTTGCACTTGATCATGCCTGTCGACAAAAAACCTCATCCATCTACCTCTCTGCAAGCTGGACTCTGTCATGACTGTTCAAATCTGATCTCAGATCCTCGCAAAGACCCCAAAACAGCAGTCTAGATAACTCTGCACATTCTTCCAACTGCAACCGCCCTGGCGACATCAATTCTAGCTACCCGCAAAAATCTCCCTCAGAAGAAAGCTCATGAAAAACAAGCTGCACTGCCTAGAAATATCATCGGTCGCATGATCGCATGAGCCAAAAAGGCTTCATATGATCATGCGACAACCCCTTTGAAATTGCCACTTAGCCATGCAAGACACCTGGACCTGCAAGGAAAGCCACCTCAGCATCCCTATGAAAAGGTCATCGGTCACATGATCGCATGAGCCAAAAAGGCTTCATGCAATCATGCGACAAGTCTTTTATAATCTGCCTCCGCTTGCCACAAATGTTCGGGCCCAAGATGCACTGCAAACTTAACCCCGGGTTCACTTTAGGTTCACATTTCCCTTTAGTCACTGAACCGCTTGTTTCTTTCTTAACCCCGGGTCACATTCAGTGACCATGCGAAAACCGTTGATCCTTGCTTCATCCGACGGTAGTCGCTGAGTCTCATAAGACTTTTGGCATATTCCCTTTCGTCAGGAGATTACCCGACTAAAGGAAGTCTCGTAATCGCCAGATAGAAAGAATATTCTTCTTTTCATTGTGAGATTACCCGACCGAACCTAGAATCGGGCCCACCTCCAACTGCGCAACTGCGCAAAGCTTGCCAACCCCGAGCCTAGAACCGCCACGTGTCACTCCCCTATTTGTCTCGGCCGCTACATCAGCAAAACACCTCGGCAACCCCTGGCATGGACCCACTTGTCCACTGAGATGTCCATCGAACGGTTGTCGCATGATCGCATGGGATTGGAAGATCCCATGAGATCATACGACCACTGTAGATCTTCGTCGCATTTGCGCTATTGCAGAAACTTCGGGCCCCACCGATCGCTTGTCGCATGATCTCATGCGGTTAAGAGACCACATGCGATCATGCGACCAACCGCATGATGTTAACTGCCCGAACCGTGAACCACCGCCACCGAAACCGTTGACGGTTTGTCGCATGGTCGCATGGGCTCGGAAGAGCCCATGCGATCATGCGACCAACCGCATGATGCTACCCGATAACCGCTGGCAGCACTATCCACTGAACCCCTGCTGACCGCCACCTTGCTAAGAAAATCGGACCCACCGAAACCGCTAACGGCTTGTCACATGGTCGCATGGGCTCGGAAGAGCCCATGCGATCATGCGACCAAGCGTAGGAGGTTAGCCACTGACTGCCACCGAAGATTGACCGCCGATCGCCGATACCGCATCAACGGTTGTCGCATGATCTCATGGGATCGGAAGAACCTATGCGATCATGCGACAGTCGTCGGATCTTCCGCACTGGCACGGCCTTAGGCACCAGGACTCGCTTGATCGGAGTTGCGTGCTTAGGGTCGAAAACGCAGAAGGTGCCGAAAACACAGAGGGTTTTCGAGCGAAGGTCGAAAACACACCGAATTTTCAGAGCGGAGAGGTCGAAAACACACCAAACTTTTGGACCAAAAGGCAGAAACATCTCGAGCCTGCAGAGAGGAGGTCAAAAACACACTGGGTTTTCGACACTTGAGCATTTCACTTGGAAAACAGGGCTGTGGCCGAAAATGAATGAGGGGGAAAATTTGGGCAACAGTGATATAGAGTCGAGTATATTCATGAAATTAATGCTACATCATTATATATTGTTGTGCGTGGAATACTTGTAGGATATTTTTTCATTGTGTCAAGGTTGATGATCAAGGTCGTATGAATTTTGGAGGATTACTCAAAGTAATGGGGAACTATTGCACAAAAAGGTTATACCCGTGTTGCTTCAGACTCTCAATTTTTACTGTGGTGCCAGAGGAATGAAATGCTTAACAAGTTGCTGATTATTCATCAATTCTTTATCAGCTACTTGCTTACTTGCTTGAGCTTCTTGGTTACCTGTTTGATCTGCTTGGTTGCATGCTTGAGCTGCCTGGTTGTTTGTTTGTGCTGGTTTCTTGTTATACTTCACTGTTCTTTGTGCCAAGTCAGATTGACATGTCATTAGGTGTATTAAAAAAGTTGACACCTATGAAATCTTAATGTAGCAACTTCTATTGAAATTTCAACTATGGCGGCTACAAGTGTATGACAGCAATCTATGTATGGTTCATTGCATATACTCCATGTACTCATTAATGCCTAACATTTTCTTTTCTCTTGGAACATAGTCTTTCTCTGCGAAGGCTTAAATTTTCTGGCAGTTTTGTTATGTATGTGAGTGGGGGCAGCTCCAAATTTGTATAACGCCTTTCTATGCATTAAAGAGCAGTCGTGCTTGTTGATATTGTATAGTTTTTTTTTTCAAACACAGAATCGAATTTATTTCACTGGAGCGATGTTATTGATTGAAGGTGTTATGAGTCAAGCATGCCAATTGAGTGGGGATGATAAAAATGGAGAGGCGTTTATAGATCTTGGAGAGTGCTTGGCGTTAAAGAAAAATAAAATGATTTTAATTGGCTGTTGATTGAAAGAGTATTGTGGAAGTTCTTGTTGTTGATCTTGACTTTCCATTTTCTCTTGTGCCATGAGGCTCCTTACAGAGTAATTATTGGAAATCCCATTTTTTGGGTGTTGATTGTGAGTGGAACTTTTGAATTTGAAGGCAATGAAGGTGCGAGCTATTGAATTGACTCAAGGACTTGTTAGCAAATTAAGTTGTCATTAGTGTAAATTCACAAACACCATGAACCGGTAAGGGTTCACCGATCACTTACGTTACTCTAAATGCCACCGGTAGACTGAGAACAGAGTGTATGCACCGGTTGACTATATCGAAAGATACACTGGTAGACCAATCCAAGTACATAGTACTGGTCTTATGTTGCATACAAGGATGAACTGGGTATAAGGATATACCGGTCTAACTGCAAGAAAGATCCGATCCGGATTCTGCGGATTAGTTTGCGGATCAATTTGAGTTAAAAGCCTGATTATACGGGACATCTACAGCTATGAAGTGGAGTTAGCTTTTTAATAGGAATTAGCTTTATTCTTATGGATGTTTTGCAAGGTAAACTCTAGATCAGAACGGAAAGCTTAACTTCTAGTTGCATGATTTTTTGGTTGAGTTTACAACCCGACGGTTCTATGAGTTAAGGGTTTCATGATGATGAACTCTTGTATAAATATAGGTCATGGGATGCAAGAAAGATGTTTTTGATTGTTGGTGATTGCATAGAGCAGAGGAGAGACATCTTCTGAGAGAAGAGCTATAGACATAGAGGTAGCAGAAATCGACAGCCAGACAAACCGGGAAAGAGGTATGATCTAATCAGACATTCAGTGTCATAACAGATCATTGCTTTTATCAGTAGTGAAAGCAAATTGAAATCCCTTTATTAGGGTGGACCTAAGCGGTTCGTTGTAAAAATCCCCTAATAGGGTAACATCTTTGTTGATGTTCAAAGTCCTGTAACTAGGCAGCTCTTAACAGGGTTCAGATCTTAATTGATCTTTTGTAAAATCCCTTAATCGGGTAGCACCTTTACCAATGCTTTGTAAGCTCCTAACAGGGCGCCTTCATTCTACAGTAATGAAGTTGTGAGCTCTGTCTCACCGTGGTTTTTTCCTTCTAACTGAAGGTTTCCACATATAAATCTTGTGTTATTTTGTGTACTTCTTTTACAGTTATGAATGTTTGATTCACACTTTGTTTAGATTACAAGAAGTATTAACCAAGAGAAAGAATTTGAGTTGGTACTAGTTCTTACTGATTCACCCCTCCTCTCAGTAATCGATTGGTATTAACAATTGGTATCAGAGCCTAGTTCTCTATACTTCAAAAGTTTAACAACTTGAAAGAAAGATCATGGAGGGTTACTGGTATCAGAAACAGCCAGAGGAAGCCAACGACATTGTTGCCTCTCTAGAGAATAGACTAAGGGGATCACTTGCAAAGAGAAAGGAGTTGTCTCTACAATTGAATGAGAGCAATGAAACCATCGATGAACTCTCTGGTTAGAGTGGATCTGATGAAGCTGAGGAGGCAGTATCTGAACTCATGGAAAAGAATCAGATCCTGACCGATCAGATCTCCAACCTTAAGAGGAAACAAGAGGATGATGCCCTAAGGATGATTGAATTGATTGAGAAAATGAGAAAAGCTGAAGATGAAAGAAACACGGCAGTCAAGTCTTTGACTGCCATTGAGAGAGCAAGGGATCGGGCAGTGGATGTTGTAGGGGCGACTGAACTTTTATTTCTACAACTTCAAGAGGACATGCAGAGTGTCACCCAGGAAAACGCCAGCATGCACAAGGCATGGCAGGATAAGGATGATGCATGCAAAAGACTGGCGATCGAGGTGTATCAACTCAAGGAACAAAAGAAAGTCCTTGAAGAAAGGAATGAAACCCTAAGAAGATACAATGAAAGTTCGGTCAAGCTTGATGAGCAACTTAAAGCTCAAAGAAGGCGCAAAGACCAAACCAGTCTTGGATTCACCAATGAAATTACCAAAGAGAATGGTGAATCTTCTGGAGCCAAGACAAGCAAGAAAGAAAAGAAGAAGCCGCTGGCACAAAAGGGCAAGAAGATCTCTAACAAATCTTGCAATCATTGTGGAAAACCAGGTCGTAAAACAAATGACTACAGAAAAGCACCGATAAGGCCTAACAACAGTTACTGCAAGAACTGTTGTAAAAAGGGCCACAAGACCGATGAATGCTGGTCCAGCCCCACATCGTTGTCCAGTGGAAGTAGGGGAAGCTTCAAGGGCTACTGCTATGCCTGCAACAAATTCGGACACAAGGTTGAAGAATGCAAATCGAGGACTATGGCATTTAGAACCCCAAGACCGGTATTCACCAAGAGAAACAAGAACCGGAGCACAACCCCTTGTGCAAACTGTGAAACACTCAGCCACAATGACACTTGGAGCAAGTCACCCAATCCAAGAAGGGTGAAACCATGGAAGGCAACCAGAATAGTCTGCTATCACTGCAACAAAGTTGGACACTTAGCAAAAGACTGCAGGAACCGGTTGTTCAACAAGAAGAAAGAACCGGTCAAACCGGTTGACAAGATCAACAAGGAAGAAAAGACTGAGAAAACAATAAGACAGATTTGGTTCAAAAAGGAATCAAAGAGCTTTGTTGAGGAGAAGACGGAAGAAAGATCATCATCTGCAGATGGTGATATCTCTTCAGCAAACTGAGCCGAAAAGGCCTAGAGGGAATCAGTAGATTCTCTATCGTTCTCGATAAGACTGGTGAGAATCGGACTCACTCAGTCTATAAGGAGAACCAGACAAGGGAAGATGTAATAAACCGGGGTTTGCCTAACCGAAAAAGCAGGACAACCGGTAGGGATTAACGGAAAGAAAAGTTAGGTAAGGCATTTATTACTGTAGCCGTTTAACGAATAGTTACCATTTCGTAATTACCATTATAACCTAACCCTATAAAAGAAAGGAGAATTACTCAAGTTTTTACTTTGCTTACTATGTGATTTACGAACTCTTGTGCTAAGTAACATTCTCGCGCTTTGATCACTGAGAATTATTGTGTGTAACGCCGATCTAAGCTACTTTTTGCAAGTTACCAGTTAGCAAGAATGGCCTCATCTTCCGCTACCGTAAAGTTGATCAAGGGAGATCTGGCAAACAGGCCAGCATACAACATTTTGCCGATTCAGAACAGAGAGAAGGACATGGCTAGTGCGCTCTCTTTTGTACCAAAAGGAGTCTTCTTAACCGAAGATGTCACGACATTTATTCACGCCAAATAGGGAGAATTGGGTGAAACATATATTCAAGGCGAGTACCTGTCACTATGCGAAGAAGGGAAACTTCCTGACAAGTACACCAAGCTCATATCATCTGGATTGATAAATGGAGTATGCTACCCGACAATCTTACGGGAAGACCAAATCAGACTAGTGCTGAGCCATCTTCATGAACCAGGTTTTTGGCTCACTAGAGGTGCATGTCACGAGATCACCAAAGAAGATCTCCATAGAGTAACTAGATATAGTGACAAAGGGGAAGCACTAACCCTGCGGACCATTGCCAATGCCGTCGTCAACAAGCTGACCAAGTCAAGATCTGATGGTTGACTTATGACCGTGAACGACATTGAAGATGATGGAGTACGGTTTGCGTCTGTTGTTAATGGGTACAAAGTTTATCAGTCAAGCAATTTGAATAGCATATCGGGTGGAGCTATTCACGCCGCATATCGCATAATGCACAACAATGCCCAATACGACATCTGTGCAATGCTTCAAAATCAAATATTTGAAAACATGAAGAAGCTTGAAGTTGTGAAAAAGAAATCCATGAAGTATGGAACTCTTCTAGTGTGCCTATACTTCTACTACTTAAACTTCTTCTTGAGTATCGGTGAAGTAGCTTGGAGAACCAATAAACCGGTCATGCATCAAATCGCTGAGATGGCCAATCGACTGGGAGACCAGTCAAACAATGCAATGACTGAACACTTTGAGGCATTTCAATTAAAAATGCATGAAAGAGAGAGGGTGCTATCAACTATAGTTGACCTGTACAAGGACGATGTATGCTTTCTGGATACTACTGACAACTACATCATTCAAGCAATGGAACCGAAAGACGCATATGCTCCTGAGCTAGGATACGAGATCACTACCAGAATTGCTAAGGCATATGCTGATGCCCTAAATGATGCAAACCTGGATCTCGATGCAAATGGGTTTGGCACATATGCTGAGATTCTACAGAATCTGTCAAAGAGGGCACCAATCAAGAATATCTACAAGAGGACCCCCACACCAAAGAAGAAACCGGCGACAGAGCAACCCAAGGCTTGGAGAAAGAAAGTAGAACCGGTACCCAATATTCAAGAGGAAGAACGAGAAGAGACAGAGACCGAGGAAACAATTCCTCTGATTAGAAGAAGAAAGCCCACAATTGACGAATTTGTGGTAGGACTAAAAGAATTTGGTAATTTAGGTTCTGTTAGAGGAAGATATCAACTAGCCAATGATGAAGACAAAAGAAAAATTGAAGAGGCTATAGTGTTCTGCCTTCATAAATTCAATCTACATCCCAGTGGACTTCACACAACTCTACCTGAAAATCTTCTACAAATTATTGAAGATCGGTGGAAGGCTTCAGAAGATAGAGAGAAGCTAAGGATACGAGCTCTTTTAGAGGTCCAGAACCACCTCACTCTAGAAGAAGCCACAAAACAAGTTGAACTTCATCAGAAAACCTTCTCAACAATAAGAAGGATAGGCCTCATGCTTATTGGAGAAGTTGAGAAAATACATAATGAAGAAGTAGCAATATGGACCAAACTTCTTCAGACCCAGCAACAAGCAAAACAAGAAGCAGCTCAAAGAACAATAGTTCCACCGATCTCGGACACCGATAAAGGGAAAGGTGTGCTCGGAGCTGAAGCACCAGTAATAGTGGACATCACTGATGACAAAAGCAACAAGCCAGTAAATCCAACAGTTCTTATCTCTCCGAGAAAAGGTAATACTAAACCTATGTCTGTCAATGATATTGTTGATGAGGTGACGGACTTTGGAGAAGTAGACAATGTTGCAAAGTGGTTGAGTGTATTAGAAGAAGACGATAAACAGTCAGTTATTGTAGCAATAGTGGAAACTGTTATACCCTGAATTTGGGCCTCTGATCTCAAGCTCTCGTAGTCTTGATAATCCAGTATAACATGGGAATCATCTCAAGGTTGTGGGACCTTTTGCTAACCGAGATGAGACCTCTAGATTCTAGGCTGGTTCCTCTTGTATAATCACCCTGATTTGCTTCTAACAGGAAAGTAAACTTTTGAGGGAAAGGGGAAGGAGTGCATGGAAAGGGAAATAACTGAAAGCAAATCTACCTACCAGGTGATGCACTGAACTTGGGTTTGGATCTCAGTATAGAGGGATGAAACCAATGAAGGAATCAGGTCCAATAAGTTACAACTCACTAGATAGGCTTGCATAAGTATTTCATAGGAGGGTCTGAACAAAGGCTCAACCTATGACCCGCAAACAGACATCCTTTTCTGCAACTAGGTGTAGGAATGAGAAAAGGTTGCTAGGGGCTGTAGTATACCCGCAAAACACCTAAATCAGATCAGACACAGGAAACACACAAAATTGCAGAAAGCAAGAGGAATCAGGAAACCTGAGATATCATTGAAATCATGCATACACTTTGATCCAATAAGAGATAATCCAGACAAGCAAGCATGAGGACAACAAGAATATCACAAAATACTTGCAATATTTGAATAATCAATGGGAATTTTACAATTGCAGAAAGCTAAGGAGCAGAAAGAATGCCTCCAATAACCTCTGGGGAAAGAAAACTTTCCTTTTTTACAATTGGCCAATTCTCTGCTCAAAAGCTCCAAAAAAATAATATATACAACTCTGCATGCAGGCAGGAATAAAAAATATCTCCTTAGGGTTACATAAATCTGCAATAGAATAATCAACCCTAAAATCAGTCACTTCTGATCATAAATGTGTTCTGTAAATATCATGGCCAATCAGATATTTCGTTGCGTGTCCATCCCTGAATTGATCAACCTGCAGACAAAAGACCTGGATTCAACAACCTCCCTGCAAGCCCATATTGCCATGAATGTGCAAAATCCGATCCCATACTGGGAAGGACTCAAAACGGCGCCCTAAAAATCTCTGCACATTCCTCTAACTGCAACCGCCCTGGCGACATAAATTTTTTGAACTACCCGTGTTCGCAACGTTTACCTTGGAAGAGAGTCCGTCAAAACAGGCTACATCTCTTTGACAAAGCAATGGTCGCATGATCGCATGAGCTGAAAGGCCTTCATGCGATCATGCGACAAGTCTTTTGAAAACTGTCGCTCTTCCACACAAGACAATTGGGGCCCGCAAGATTCGCCACCTATCAAACCTTCGCCAACCGCTAGCCACCCACTGTAGACTGGACACGTCACCAAACCGCAAGCCCACCGAAGCCCTATTAACCACCATGTGTCACTCCCCTATTCGTCCCGGCCGCTACATCAGCAAACATCTCGGCACCCCTGGCATAGGACCCACCTAACTCAGTAGATCCCCATCGGACGGTTGTCGCATGATCGCATGGGATCGGAAGATCCCATGAGATCATACGACCACCGTTGATCTTCGTCGCACTTGCGCCAATGCAGAAGCCTCGGGCCCCACCGACCGCTTGTCGCATAATGTTAACCGATGACTGCAAACCGTGAACCACCGCCACCGAAACCGCTGACAGTTTGTCGCATGGTTGCATGGGCTCGGAAGAGCCCATGCGATCATGTGACCAACCGTAAGGTGTTAGTCACCGACCGCCACCTCGTTGTTCGCTTGATTGCTTACCGTTTGTCGCATGATCACATGCGGCCAGGAAGGCCTATGCGATCATGCGACGTCAACTTGTGACCCTTGGCTTCAACACTGTCGGCTTGTAACCACCGTAACCACAGGCGGTTAGTTGCATGGGCGCATGGGCTCGGAAGAGCCCATGCAATCATGCGACTAACTGGAAGATGCTACCCGTGGTTAAGGCTTGTCGCATCGGAAGGAAGATCGACGGCTGTCGTTACACCGCGCGCTTAAACAGGCAACATCTTTCCTTAGCGCTGTAGCAACAACCATGAGATTTCGCCGAGCTTTAACCTTTGCAGACGAAGAATGGGCCCACCGACAAGTGTCGTCCTGTCACATGATCGCAAGGGCAAGGAATATTCCTTGCGAACATGCGACAACCACAAGATTTTTGAGGGAAGCCAGCCACCGGGCCCACAGGTCGGAGTTGCGCACTTGAAGAAAATATGCCACCTTACTCGAAATGCGGACTCACTGAGAACCCAATCCGACCGTTGTTGCATGATTGCAAGGGCAAGGAATATTCCTTGCGAACATGCGACAACCGCAAGATTTTTTACTCCACTTGCACGGCTATGAGGAATTGGGACTCGCCTGTCGGAGTTGCGCACTTAGGGAAAAATTGCAGATGCCAGAGAAGTGTAAAGTGCAGAAGGGGTCGAAAACACAGAAGGTTTTCGAGCGAAGGTCGAAAACACACTAAATTTTCAGAGCGGAGGTCGAAAACACACCAAATTTTTGGACCAAAAGGCAAAAACATCCTGAGCCTGCAGAGAGGAGGTTGAAAACACACTGGGTTTTCGACACTTGAGCATTTCATTGGAAAACAGGACTGTGGCCGAAAATGAATGACAGGGAATTTTTGGGCAACATTTTGGCGACCTCTGTGGGATGTCAACCCGCTTGACATTTAGACCAGTTGTCAGAGAGGGATCCATTGGGCATGGGGTCAATTCTTAGCACAAAAACTGTCATGTCCCCATTTTGGTTGACATTGTTATCATGACGGATTTGCCTATCATCGACTCTCGTAGGCAAATGGTTTGGAGAGAGGGTCATTATGTTGATCATTTGATTGCATATTGCTGATAGAGCCTACATTCGGTAGAGCCTACATCCAGTTTGAGGCCTACATGCAGTTGTAGTGGAGCCTACGTCCAGAAGTGAGCCTACATCCAGTTCGAGCCTACATTCAGTCTAGTTGGGCCTACATTCAGTTATGAGACATTTGGGCCTACATTGTTATAATTTTGAGTTGAGAAATGTACTTTATTATTATAATGTTATTTTATTATAAAGTACATTATAATTGGATGTTTCTAGAAGTTCTAGCAACTTCTCAAGGAAAAAAATAAATAAAGGGCTTGGGCTTTCATTTGGACATGCTTGGATTTGGGATTTCTTCTACTTCTTCCATTGTGGAGCAATTTGTAGTCTTTTGGTCTGCAAATTCTATTCGATATTTGGGAATGATAACTCCCCTAGATTGGCATAACTGAGGTAGTGAAATATCTACTGAAGGGTTGCATGATTGGAGATGGTACTCAGCCATTTCATGTTGGATTTCATTTGAAGATTGATTTGAAGGTTTGTAATTGATTGAATAAGAGTTTGTTTTACATCCTTGCATTGGAGAATCAGTTTGGAGGGATTTGGAGATCATTATGTGCATTTTTTGAGAGGACAAAAACAGGGCCTGAGCCATACATTTTTGCTCATACTTCTCAATCTACTTGGAGTATGATTTTATGCATTTGAGGGGTTATACATATACCCCAGGCGATTCAGTTTATACCACTTTGGGCACACAACACTCTGAAAATTATTTTATAACAGTGCCGTACATGTCCGTACTGTACGGACTGGTACAATATAGGGTACAACAGTAATCAGAGGGGCAAATCTTGGTCCAGTTCGGGTTGCAGCTCATGTGTTAATCCATCAGCAGTCAGTCAACAAATAAGTGCAGCATTCCAGGTTCTTTCATGTTGATTTTTGATGTCAAAATTGTGTAAAAATTGCATACATTTTCAGTCACTGTCCAACATATGTCATAAACAGTCACTGTTATCTGTTATATGTAAGTGGATGGTCATAGTAAATAAGAATGCATTGATAGGATCAAGTCATTACAATAGTTTCTTTGTTCATGTGTGGAAGATATAACAGTTCATTCATTCTCAGAAAATCAGTCAACTGAAATCAGTCATTATCATTATAATCAGATTTGGAATGTTGGACATTTGCATTGATAAGAGAGTTCAATCACTGTGGATATATTTCATTGTATGGTGCCAAGTTATGGAATTCTGAATATTGTTATTGGCAACTCTCTTGTAACACATCATTGTTTTGGTACTGTTATTACATCATTGCATTAGTATGCATTTGTATTGGGTATTCAGTTGTATGCCAACTGTTTGACAAAATGTCAATAGTGTAGTTGTGCTTATCAGCATATAGGTTGCATACCAACTGTTTGTGAAAATGCCTCTTGGTTGTAGGTGTGTGATTTACATCAGGATTACATGCATTTGTACTTGAAAAGGAATAAATATAAGTTGCATATCCTTTAGACTTTCTATTAGTTACTTTGCAACCATTTGCAATCATTAAAACATCATTGATACAAAACAATCAAATCAAAACAAGCAGACATTAGCAAACTCAAGTTGCAGGGAAAGTGTTTGACGAATTGTCTCAGTTCAGATTTGGGGGTTTTAGTGGCCTTTATAGTAAGGGTCATTACAAAAACTTGACAGGGATAGGGACAAAAACTGAACCGGGAAGACAACCTGTGCACGCGCACTTCTTGGGAAAACAGGGAAAAACTAAACTAGAAAGCTGGAAGAAAGCAGGAAAAATATTTACAAGGATTTACAAGGACCTACAAAGAGGGATTAACTTCAAAGCAAGGCTTCAAGTGGAAACCATTCACTAAGATTGGCAGGGCAACTCCTTCAAGGGTTGAAAGCTGAAAAGCGTTGGATCCTCTGCACTCTGTTATAACAAATGGCCCACCCCAAAAGGAATCAAACTTTGTGTGTTTGCCAGGTTTTGACCTGAACTCATCCCATTTGACAACTACATCTCCAACCTTGAAGTCTTTGCCCCTAGCTCTTTTATCAAAGCTTCTCTTTGTTTGAATCTGATGGAATGCCATATCCTGCATTGATTTATCTCTGATCTCTTCTAGCTCCATCAACTGGGCATATCTGGTTTGCATACGATCACTTTCTTCAAACAAGGCATACTGAGTGGCCAAGTCCAAAGCTGGTAATTCAGTTGAAATAGATAACTTAGCCTCTCTACCATACACCAACATGTATGGGGAATTACCAATGATTTTCTTTGGAGTAATTCTATCTAACCACAAAGCAGATTTCAATTTAGTATGCCAGTCCCTCTGACTGTCTTGCAGGGTCTTTTTGATTATTCTAATCAGATTCTTATTTGTTGATTCTGCCAAACCATTCCCCTGAGGATAGTAATTGGAACTTGTATTCAGACAAATGCCCTTCTTGACTGCCCACTCTGAGACTTTGAGGCCTGTAAATGCTAATGCATTGTCTGAAACTATAAAATCTGGAATGCCAAATCTATGAATGATGTCATCATAAAAACTTAAAATAGCACTCTCATTAGCTTCTTTTAAAGCAACTGCCTATGTCCACCTAGTGAAATAATCGGTTGCAGTGATTATCCACTTGTGTCCTGCACTAGATGGAGGGTTAATCATGCCAATGAAATCTATACCCCACTTCATGAAGGGCTGCTCTGTTATGACTGGCTGTAGGGGCAGAGTTGCAAATCTTTCTTTCCCTGCAAAAATAGCACATTTGACGCATCTTCTAACATAATCGTGACTATCTTTGAAGATAGATGGCCAATAGTATCCAGCCCTCATGATCTTAAAAGCTGTAGTCCTAGGAGAGAAATGGCCACCAGAAGCTCCATCATGAAACTCAAATAAGACATCTGCAACCCTTTCTGAATCTATGCATCTTAGAAGGACACAATTGTGATCCTTTTTGAAAAGAATTTCATCTATCAGCACAAAAGGAACATATTGTAGCCTGTAATACCTCCTTTTTGCTGAATCTAGGCCTGCAGGACATTGTCCTGTCTTCAAATAATTGATCATATTAGGCAACCAGCTAGCCGCCTTGGCTTGCTCTCTTGTAGAATGCACCACCAGAGATGCATCTATATATTCCAATTTCTTTGAACTTCCATCTTCTGCTAGATGCTCACAAAGACCTCTTCCTCTAACCAGCTTGGTAGTCTGAATATCTATGTCATATTCCATCACCTTAGTGATCCGACTAGCTCTTTTTTCATTTAGGTCCTTAGAAAGCAAAAATTCTTTGACACTTGGATGAGTAACCATCAAATACACCTTGCTATGGGTCAACAAATGTCTGAATTTTTTGAGGCTCTTTACCACAGCAAGAACATGTTTTTCTACAAAAGAGTATCTTTGTTCATACTCTTCTAAACCTTTGCTAAAGAAAGCAATAGGCTGCTCCAATCCTTAAGCATTTTCTTGAGTCAACATTGCAGATATAGCATCATGACCCCTATAAGCATAAAGGATAAAATCCTTACTGAAATTTGGGTTTAGGAGAGCAGGAGCTTTTGTTAAGGCTTCTTTAATAGCTTGGAAGTTAACTTTTCCTTTTTTGGTCCAACTGAAGGCTGAACCCTTCCTCAACATGGCTGTCAAAGGCTTGAGTAACTCTGCAATGTTAGGCAAGAATCTCCTAACAAAATTAATCTTTCCTATGAAAGATTGGAGACTTTTCTTGTGATGTGGTAATGGTAGTTCTAAGATGGCTGCAATTCTCTCAGGGTCCACTGTAATTCTTTCTTTGGATACTACATATCCCAATAGTTTTCCTTCATGAATTGCAAACACACATTTCTTGGGATTAAGGGATATCCCAAATTCTCAGCATCTTTCAAAAATCCTCCTCAAATGCCTGATGTGGTCTATTGCATGCTTTGAGTAGACAGTTATGTCATCTAGGTAGACCAGCACAAACTTGTACATGAGGCCTTTAAAGGCCATATCCATTGCCTTTTGAAATGTAGCACCTGCATTTGACAAACCAAAGGACATCTTCTAATATGCCATGGTTCCCCACTTGGTTGTAAATGCAGTCTTATATTGATCCTCTTCTTTCACTAAGATTTGATTGTATCCTGAATAGCCATCCAACAATGAGAATCTCTTGGATCCAGAGACACATTGTAGAATTTGTTCCATAGAGGGTAGTGGATGGTGGTCTTTTAATGAGGCTCTGTTCAAATCCCGAAAATCAACACACAACCTCAGCTCCCCATTCTTCTTCCTGACGGGAACAAGGTTGGAAACCCAACTAGTATGTTTGATGGGGTAGATGATGCCACTTTCTATCAATTTGAGCACTTCTTTATGCATAAGTGGTTCAAGCTTGGGATTAACAGGCCTTTGCTTTTGCCTTACTGGTTTAGCATTAGGCTCCAATTCAATAGTGTGATGAGCAAGGGTAGGATCAAAACCCTTGAGGTCTCCATACCCCGATGCAAAAACATCACTGAATTCTCTGAATAATTTAGTGTAAGCTTGCTTTTCTGAATTAGTGTTTACTTTTCCAAATTGTAGGCTCTTACCTGGCTCCAACTCTAATTCAGCACAATGTTCCTGTTGGACTACCAGGCCAGCTTTATTTTTCTTGACTTCATCATCCTTGTTGAAGATAGTCTCTAAGGTGACAAGACCTTTAGGCATCTTATTAGATATAAGTTGTATCACTTGATCAGTATAGTTCTGTGATAATCTCTTTTGATTGTGCCTTGAAAAGACATCTTCTTCAAACAAGAACTGCAGAATTTGTTCATCATTGTCAAACACTTGCCAACTAATATTATTATCTGGAATTGAAGGTCTGACAATAATCTTGATGTGTTGCTTATCTGCCTCTTTTGAAATGCTATTGGGGATGTCAAACTGAGATCCAATAGCAGCTAACCTATCAGCATTTTGATTTAATTTTCTAGGGATAGCAACGATATTGAAAGCATAGAAATCTTCAATTGCATCCCAAACTCTATGTTTGTATGCTTTCATGACATCATTTTTTGTTGCACTCGTCCCTCTTACTTGGCTGACAACAAGTTCACTGTCACCATATACTTTTAACACTTTAAGCCCTCTTTTTCTAGCCCATTCTAGTCCATTAACCAGACTTTCATACTCGGCAGTGTTGTTGGTGTAGGAAAAATTGAATCTAAAGGCAGTATAATACCTTTCTCCTTATGGGGACACTAGCATAGCACCTCCACCAGAACCATGTCTACTCCTAGCTCCATCAAAAAAAGCTCCCAGACCTGACTATCCCGATCATCTGAATCAGTGCATTCTTTGAGAAGGCTTGGTTCTATGGCTCCACTTTCCTGAATCAGATAACTCCCCAAACCAAAATCCCAAACAAGACTCTCTTGGATCTCTGAGGTTCTTTCATCTAGGAGAATATCAGGGATACTCCCTATTTTGGTGCTTGCTTCACTAGTGGTTGGGAAATCATTGTCATCAAATATAGGACAATTAGTATTGATGGAATTGGACACATATGGCTCTATATGATGTATTGCTAAGGCTTCTGATTTAATGGTGACTTTGGTACCATACCTTGTATGAAAGAGCATGTGAGACCAGTCGAAAGAAAGATAACCTCCTATCTTGGTTGTGAACTCCCTTGAGAGACATATGGCAAACAATGCAGGAAGATCTATGATATATATGTCAAGGAGAATGGAAAAATTAGGACTAGCATGGAGAATTAGACTGGTATCCTTGGCCACACCTATAGTACTGACTGAGGATCCATCAAGTTGTGTAACCTTCTTTTGGAAGGGTTCATATTTAAGTCCTAATTGATCAGCCACTTTCTTGGGCATTACAATGCTAGTAGCTCCACTATCTACCATACAATTATGCACTAAAGATTTCCCAATAATTAAAGATATGTAAAAGGGAGGCGGCTTTAAATTCCTACCTTGCATGGTATTGGCCTTGGAGTTGCTAGTTGGAGTCTCCTTTTCTTGATCAGCGTTGACCAACACTGGTTTTGCAATTTCTTTTGTAGGTTGAGGATTTGCTGCCTCTCTCATGGCCTTCTCCAAAATTTCAGGTTGTCCTGGAATAGACAGAGAATCCCACATAGACATGGTGACATTCACCTTCTTCATGTTGTCCACAATATTATAAGGTGCCACAATGTGTACTCTTTGTTGTGTTTTTATTATGATGGGTTTTGCCTCTTTTGGGACTTGGCCCTCTTTGCTTGTGCCGACAGGGACCTCCTTGGATGTGATAGGGGCAACTTGCTGTAGTGGCTCTACAGATGTAGTGGCCTTAGCACCAGAATTTGCTCTCTCCATGTCTTGGGCTCTTCTCTTTGCTCTTGTGTAGGCAACAAAAGCAGCTTCATCATTGACTCCATTGAAATCCGGTTGCTCCCAATTGAAAAGAGCAGTCTCATTCTCTTGTGTTTCTTGTTGAGGAGCTGTCCCACTAGAAGGAGCTTCTGTTTGAGCTTGTGAAGCATTTTGAACCATTAGTGCTTGGTTCATCCATCCATTAGAACACGTAGCCTGATTGTGGGGCTGATTGCATGGGAAACACCATTCATTATCCATGGCCATATTGTTTTGACTAGGAACCATATCCTTGACTGGATTTACAGAATTAAGAGGTGCAGGGTTATATGGTTGGAATGGTCTTTGACTAAAATTGTCTTTGCCCTTGATAGCCTCCTTGGTATGGTGGCCTATTTTGTTGATAAGGCTGTCCTTGATTTTGGTATTGCTGATTAGGACTTTGGCCTTGTGATTGGAAGGGTGGCCTGATGCCTTGGTTTTGTTTCTTCAAGTTTGTGACCTCTTTGGTTAGAGTCTGCAGCAAGTTTGTCATTTCTGGTATACTAGTTTGCTGACTACTCTTCACCTCTTGTAACTCTTGGGAGAAATTTGTTGCAGCATGTTCTTGACCACTGGTACTAGCTTGAGGTGCTGAAATTGTGGGAATAGGGGTAAATGGGGGTACTTGTGCAGGTGCAATGGGCTGAAGACTAGGGAAAATAGGCATGGGAGGTCTTCTCTGTATCATGCCTGCTTGGATCAAACAATTTTCAGCTCTAACAGCAATGTCAAAAGCTTGGGGTAAAGTGGTACCACCCATAGACTGGATCATGACAGAAATTTGGCTATTTAGACTTTGCAAGTAGTACAAGAAGGCATGGTCAGCTGATGGCCTTACAGAGACTGGGATTCTATTCCATGTTTTAAGAAACCTACTATTATAATCTGTCATTTGCTCTTGAGGGTCTCTCTTTATAGTTGTTAATTGCTCAACCAGAGACAAATTATCTGATTTATCCTCAAAATGCTTGCTTAATGCATCCCCTAATTCATCCCATGAAGTAATAGAACCAACAGTTAAAGTTCTAAACCACTCTAGAGCCTTACCTTTCAGAGATGCTGCTAATAATTTGGTGGCCACATCCTCTTGAGTAATGTTGTGTATGCTGCAAATGGTGGTCACATCTCTTATGTGCTCAAAGGCTGTTGTCTGTCTCTCCCCTGTGAAATCAGGTATACTCTTTAATGCCACCAAGGGCACATCATGATGCACTGCGAAATCTAATGGGCTCCCCTGATTGAAAGGTGCAAAGGCAAAATTTCTAGCCATTGTAGGAGGTGTAACCTGAGGATTAACGGCTATATGAGCTGTATTTGCTAGATTTGGATCTTCTTCTTCTAGATCTCTGGTCAGAGATCTGCCTCTTCTTCTGAAATGAAAAAGGAAAGGTCTCCTCTCTAAAGTATCAGGAGGTGTAGATTGGACCCTTCTTGCAGGAGATTCTCTCTGAGTTGACCTGCCTTTGTAGCTTCTTTTCAAGGGCAACTCTGAAAATTCAGCAGGCTTTGAGCTTCTAGTCTCGATCTTTCTCATAAACCTTAAACAAGGTTGGCCTGAATCTTTGAAACCAGTGGAGTCGCTAGATATACTTGATAGAACAACCTCTAAAGGTCTGTATTATGCAATCTGTATATCAGAGATGACACAATCTTCAACAAATGAACCTCTTTACGGTCCCACCGGGCGTGCCAAAAATTGTTATACCCTGAATTTGCTCCTCTGATCTCAAGCTCTCGTAGTCTTGATAATCCAGTATAACATGGGAATCATCTCAAGGTTGTGGGACCTTTTGCTAACCGAGATGAGACCTCCAAATTCTAGGCTGGTTCCTCTTGGATAATCACCCTGATTTGCTTCTAACAGGAAAGTAAACTTTTGAGGGAAAGGGATAGAAGGAGTGCATGGAAAGGGAAATAACTAAAAGCAAATCTACCTACCAGGTGATGCACCGAACTTGGGTTTGGATCTCAGTATAGAGGGATGAAACCAATGAAGGAATCAGGTCCAATAAGTTACAACTCACTAGATAGGCTTGCATAAGTATTTCATAGGAGGGTCTGAACAAAGGCTCAACCTATGACCTGCAAACAGACATCCTTTTCTGCAACTAGGTGTAGGAATGAGAAAAGGCTGCTAGGGGCTGTAGTATACCCGCAAAACACCTAAATCAGATCAGACACAGGAAACACACAAAATTGCAGAAAGCAAGAGGAATCAGAAAACCTGAGATATCATTGAAATCATGCATACATTTTGATCCAATAAGAGATAATCTAGACAAGCAAGCATGAGGACAACAAGAATATCACAGAATACTTGCAATATTTGAATAATCAATGGGAATTTTACAATTGCAGAAAGCTAAGGAGCAGAAAGAATGCCTCCAATAACCTCTGGGGAAAGAAAACTTTCCTTTTTTACAATTGGCCAATTCTCTGCTCAAAAGCTCCAAAAAAATAATATATACAACTCTGCACGCAGGTAGGAATCAAAAATATCTCCTTAGGGTTACATAAATCTGCAATAGAATAATCAGCCCTAAAATCAGTCACTTCTGATCATAAATGTGTTCTGTAAATATCATGGCCGATCAGATATTTCGTTGCGTGTCCATCCCTGAATTGATCAACCTGTAGACAAAAGACTTGGATTCAACAACCTCCCTGCAAGCCCATACTGCCATGAATGCGCAAAATCCGATCCCATACTGGGAAGGACTCAAAACGGCACCCTAAAAATCTCTCCACATTCCTCTAACTGCAACCGCCCTGGCGACATAAATTTTTTGAACTACCCGCGCTCGCAACGTTTACCTTGGAAGAGAGTCTGCCAAAATAGGCTACATCTCTTTGGCAAAGCAATGGTCGCATGATCGCATGAGCTGAAAGGACTTCATGCGATCATGCGACAAGTCTTTTGAAAACTGTTGCTCTTCCACGCAAGACAATTGGGGCCTGCAAGATTTGCCACCTGTCAAACCTTCGCCGACCGCCAGCCAGCCACTGTAGACTGAACACGTCACCAAACCGCAAGCCCACCGAAGCCCTGTTAACTGCCACATGTCACTCCCCTATTTGTCCCAGCCGCTACATCAGCAAACATCTCGGCACCCTTGGTATAGGACCCACCTAACTCAGCAGATCCCCATCGGACGGTTGTTGCATGATCGCATGGGATTGGAAGATCCCATGAGATCATACGACCACCGTTGATCTTTGTCGCACTTGCGCCAATGCAGAAGCCTCGGGCCCCACCGACCGCTTGTCGCATGATCTTAACTGATGACTGCAAACCGTGAACCACTGCCACCGAAACCGCTGACAGTTTGTCGCATGGTCGCATGGGCTCGGAAGAGCCCATGCGATCATGCGACCAACCGTAAGGTGTTAGTCACCAACCGCCACCTCGCTGCTCGCCTGATTGTTTACCGTTTGTCGCATGATCGCATGCGGCCAGGAAGGCCTATGCGATCATGCGACAACGTCAACTTGTGACCCTTGCCTTCAATGCTGCCGGCTTCTAACCACCGTAACCACAGGTGGTTAGTCGCATGGGCGCATGGGCTCGGAAGAGCCCATGCGATCATGCGACTAACCGAAAGATGCTACTCGCGGTTAAGGCTTGTCGCAACGGAAGGAAGATCGACGACTGTCACTACACCGTGCGCTTAAACAGGCAACATCTTTCCTTAGCGGTGTAGCAACAACCACGAGATTTCGCCGAGCTTTAACCTTTGCAGACGGAGAATGGGCCCACCGACAGGTGTCGTCCTGTCGCATGATCGCAAGGGCAAGGAATATTCCTTGCGAACATGCGACAACCACAAGATTTTTGAGGAAAGCCAGCCACCGGGCCCATAGGTCGGAGTTGCGCACTTGAAGAAAATATGCCACCTTACTCGAAACGCGGACTCACTGAGAACCCAATCCGACTGTTGTCACATGATTGCAAGGGCAAAGAATATTCCTTGCGAACATGCGACAACCGCAAGATTTTTTACTGCACTTGCACGGCTATGAGGAACTGGGACTCGCCTGACGGAGTTGCGCACTTAGGGAAAAATTGCAGATGCCAGAGAAGTGTAAAGTGCAGAAGGGGTCGAAAACATAGAAGGTTTTCGAGCGAAGGTCGAAAACACACTAAATTTTCAGAGTGGAGGTCGAAAACACACCAAATTTTCGGACCAAAATGCAGAAACATCCTGAGCCTGCAGAGAGGAGGTCAAAAACACACTGGGTTTTCGACACTTGAGCATTTCATTGGAAAACAGGACTGTGGCCGAAAATGAACGACAGGGACTTTTCGGGCAACAGAAACATTTATGGATTATCATAGGACTCCAAGGGATTATAGGTCCAAGTTCCCATCGGAACTAAATAACAGGCTACAATCAAAATGGCAAATCAGTCTAGGCACAAACACCAAAATCACTAGGGAAACATTGCTAAAGTTCAGACCTGGACTTACTGAAGAAAGAATAAAGCTTCGATTAAAAGAAGCATCCATGAACCTAAAAACACCAGATAGAGTTGTAGAGATATTAAACGGATATGAGAATCAAGTCTACAAAGCGACTCTGGACTTCTGGCATCAGTATGACTTCAGTGCATTGGATAAACTAGGTCCTCAGGATCAAACTGAATGAATGAAGCACCACTGGTCGGACTCGCATGTGTTGAAGAGTTTGCCACCGGAATTGAAAAAGGTAAGACAGAGGAGTTCACAGCTGGTGAAGAAGTAAATGTTGAACAAGGGATTGACAACGATATACCCATAGGAGAACTTCATACTGCTGAGGAGTAGAAACAAGAAGTCCCACAGGAAGAATAAGAATAGGATGCTGCAGTCAATGAACAACCGGAAGAAGAAGCTCAGAACGAGGAAGAACCACCTGCAGAACAAGACCTACCGGAAGAAGAGACTCAACCAGAGAACACTGCTCATCAAGGGACTGAAGAAAAAAAGGAACCCAAGCAAAAGGAGAAAACAAACATTCCAAGCTCCTCATCTAAGAGGAAGTTGTCTTTTGCTGAGAAAAGGAAGCCAAGAAGAGTAAGGTCACCGACACAGTGGTGGACATCAGTAAGATGTCAACAAGGCAGCTAAAAGAGCTGACCAAAAGAAAACAGGACATGGTCCTGACCACTGTAAGGAACATTCTGAGCAATTTTGTACCAGATGCCAACTTTGATGAAGATGAACCGGGCATCGATTAGCTCGAAGTCCTAGTATAGGCAATCGGTGAGGATCTAACCGATCCAGAAACAGTGGCAATTGACCACTACGAGAAGAAAAGAGTGGATATTCTCCACAAACAAGTTGAAGAAATCAAGGGTAATTTGACAGCCAGCCTAAGAGTGTTGCAACAACAACTACAAGGGCAAGTAGTTTGATGACAAGAACATCAAATTTTGATACATTCTTGCATGATCTGTCAGAAAAATCAACAAAAGCCTCAGAGGAGATTAGAGCTTTGTCCTCTCAGTTTGACATTAAGAACAAAACTGCAACAACTTACAGTAGGGAATTGACAAGTCTAGCTCTTGTCAAAAGGAAGACTACAGAAGAGGAAAATAAAAGAATACAGGACATTGTTGGTTTTCAGATGTTTCTGGCACCAACACTTGACATTATGCACCAAACAACAACTTCTACAAAAGCTCTGATCAATGAACCAACTTATAAAACTGTGGAAGCTATGGAGAACATCATTGTTTCTCTGAAAGACGCCCAAAAGAATGTTGAGCATGTAACCAATTAGTGGGCACCTTTTCTTCACTCTGCCAAAACAATTTATAAGGATATCTTCACCAAGCTTCAAATGTGAAGAGAAGCTTAACCCTTTGTCCTATGGAGGAAAAAAGGGGAAGAAGAACAGAACATGAACAGAAATAGAGGAGCGCAGAAAAGAAAAACAGGAAAAAGAGAAGAGGAACAGAGGGAGCAGTAGAGGAAAAGTAGAATGAAGCACTTAGACAGGGGAAGTGTTCTACAGAAAAAGGAGAGCCAAGAGAAGAGAGCATTCTACAAAGAGAAAGGTAGAACTTGTCACAAGTAAGAACAAATGGTTTTGTGTATTGTTTTGCCACCAATGACAAAGGGGAAGATTGTTAGCAAATTAAGTTGTCATTAGTGTAAATTCACAAACACCATGAACTGGTAAGGGTTCACCGATCACTTACGTTACTCTAAATGCCACCGGTAGATTGAGAACAGAGTGTATGCACCGGTTGACTATATCGAAAGATACATAGATAGACCAATCCAAGTACTTAGTACCGGTCTTATGTTGCATACAAGGATGGACTGGGTATAAGGATATATTGGTCTAACTACAAGAAAAATCCAATCCGGATTCTGCGGATCAATTTGAATTAAAAGCCTGATTATACGGGACATCCACAACTATGAAGTGGAGTTAGCTTTATTCTTACGGATGTTTTGCAAGGTAAAATCTAGATCAGAATGGAAAGCTTAATTGTTAGTTGCATGATTTTTTGGTTGAGTTTACAGCCCGGTGGTTCTATGAGTTAAGAGTTTCATGACGATGAACTCTTGTATAAATATAGGTCATAGGACGCAAGAAAGATGTTGTTGATTGTTGGTGATTGCATAGAGCAAAGGAGAGGCATCTTTTGAGAGGAGCTACAGACACAGAGGTAGCAGAAATCAACAACCAGGCAAACTAGGAAAGAGGTATGATCTAATCAGACATTCAATGTCATAACAAATCATTGCTTTTATTAGTAGTGAAAGCAAATTGAAATCCCTTTATTAGGGTGGATCTAATCAATTCGTTGTAAAAATCCTCTAATAGGGTAACATCTTTGTTGATGTTCAAAGTCCTGTAACCGGGAAGCTCTTAACAGGGTTCAGATCTTAATTGATCTTTTGTAAAATCCCTTAACCGGGTAGCACCTTAACTAGGGCTTTGTAAGCTCCTAACAGGGCGCCTTCATTTTGTAATAGTGAAGTTGTGAGCTCTGTCTCACCGTGGTGTTTTCCTTCTAACCGAGGGTTTCCACGTATAAATCTTGTGTTATTTTGTGTACTTCTTTTACAATTATGAATGTTTGATTACAAGAAGTATTAACCAAGAGAAAGAATTTGAGCTGGTAATAGTTCTTACTGATTCACCCCCCCCCCCCCCTCTCAGTAATTGATTGGTATTAACAGGATTGTGTGTATTAGTTCATTCTTGGGAGTGATATAGAGTTGAGTATATTATTGGAAAAAAATATATTATTTGTGGCATGTATGTCATTCAGAGGAAAAGTGATTCATTGTATCAAGCAGCGTTTTTTGTGTGGAATCGAGCAGCATTTGGAGTGTAGGATGTTAAGGAAGTCGAGTAGATTTGAGTTGAGTGTTCTTGCAATTGTTGGGTGTGTTTTGCGGAGCCATGGTTTGTGTTATTGACAGCCATGTAAAGTAATTTGATTTTTGGTGTGATTATTTCAAAGGGTTAGATGGTATGTGAACCCGGTTTTCTACAGAGTGGAGGTAATCATGGAATTAATGCTGCTATCATTATATATTGTTGTGCGTGGAGTACTAAGGAAATATGAATATCCTTCAATTTTGTTATTGTTGATATAAAGGGGGTCGAATTCCTTTTGTTTTTGAAGAAAAGTATAGTGTATTGCTTCTGTATATTTCAAATTAATGGGCGTTGTGTAATTCTTGCATGGTGTTTGAAGTGTTATGTGTGTTCTAAGAATTTTATTGAGCTTTGCAATTGAGTTGGTGCTCTAACTGAAGTTGGTTCTTTGAGGAGGGTTGGTGCTCTCAACGAGTTGGTGTTCACATATGTAATTTGGGTTCATGCCCATTTCATGAATGAAAGCTATTGATTTGTCATGGTTTTTTACCCGAAAGGGTTTTCAACGCGTTTGGTGTTCTCTTTGTTGATGTTTTCTCTCTCTCTACTCTAGTTCTTTGTTTTATGTGGTTTCGTGCTTTTAAAATTTTAAAATACTTATTCACCCACCCCCTCCCGAGTATTTTCTACATGCTCTTCAATTGATATCAGAGCAAGGTGCCTTCGAGAAAAGGGCTTAAATGCTTGGAGGTTGATCCTGACTGCACACACCACTGCAAAGGGACATCTATTTTCCCTCCGCTTTACAACAGTGTCCTAGTGGAAGGAGTAAGTGAAGTTCAATTTTTTCAACAAATGTCTGGAAATGTTGCACCAAAGACTTCTCAACGAAATTATAGAAATCATGAGCCATTGAGGACGTCAACTCCTCCAAATAACTTTGCAACTCCTCTGCACCCCAATGCCAGTAATACTCTAAGTCCTCTTAGAGATTCATCTGAATATCGACAGCTTGGTAATTCACAGGGAGAAAGGGGACAGTTTGGTGCGACTAATGCTCCACAAAATTAGAAAGGGCAATTTGTGGTGCAATCTCCTATACAACATGGAGGACAAAAACAAAGTCCAAAACAAGGGCAAAAAGAAAATCCTCCGAGGGAGGAATTCAAAAGGTTGAGCTCTTGCGTACTAGAGGAATTTAAGAAGATAAAAATAAGTCTACCATTGGACGAATTGATGAAAATTCTTGAGGTAAGAGACACATTGTTGGGGAGTCTGAATGATGCACCTCCAAAGATCATCTCATGGAATACTTCGTACCCACTCAGAGGTCCCGCTAACCATCATCAATCTAGTTTTGTGCAAAACACAAATGTTGTTGAAAATGTACAAACAAGTGGACCTGAAATCTCACAAAGTACGAGCTTAACTGGGATGTTGCAAAATTTTTTTGAGGAAGGAATCTTGCAAAGTGATCCTTCACTTCAAAGAGAAGAAACAATCAGGGATCCCACCGCTCTTGTAGAACAAACAGCAAGTACTATTCAGAATGAGAGCAACACCTTGCAAAATGTAAACAAAGAGAAATTCAACCCTAGAACACAAAAAGCCGTGGTTTTCTACCAGGGAAAAGAGGAATCTGCCCCTTGTGTCAGTCCAGATTTTTGGAAAAATGTTGCATAACTGTCTAATTGACTCTAGAGCATCAAGTAATGTAATGCCCTTGGACATATGTAGAAAATCGGGACTAGTCCCATTACAAATAGATAAGAAGGTGACTCAGCTAGATAAGACAAAAGTTCCAGTTGTGGGAGAACTAAATAATATTCATATGCAGTTAGCTTTAGATCCACGAGTTCAGAGCTGTATTGACATATCAGTTGTGGATATTCCGGAAGGATATGGAATGCTTTTAAGCAGAGATTGGGCAAGGAAATTCAACGAGTACATAGCAACTGGCTTTTCACACATGTGGCTTTCGTGGAGAGGGATCCCAAATCAAATAAGGATCAAGAGCACCCCAAGGCTCCGAATGTTGATAACCGAATATGGGGAAGATAATGAGATCCTGTTCATGGAAATGAGTCTGGGCTCTTATGCACCTAAAACTGGGGCAATTTTGATGTTGCAAGGTTATAATTGAGGAGGATGCCCGAACATAATGCCCAAGTTTGTAGAGGAACCAACCGATGATATTTCAGAATCATCAATGACTGAAGGAATGTTCGAGAATTTTAGGAATTTTGTCTTGAAAAGTGTTAAGCAAGAAGTTGAGTTGGGGAAAGATGCCCGCATTCAAATTTGTTGCTACCTAATTGGTGCAGAATGCATAATGCTTTTCATTCTAAAATATCATGCACAATGTGCAAAGATGCAGTTGCACAAGTTTTGAAGATGGTCCCACAAGTATCAATGGCAAGAAATATTGAAGAAGTTGTCGATGTGAAAAATCTAAGTTAAGTGGCAACCTCAAAACCACGGTATAAAGAAGTTAAAGAAGATAAGAAGCAAAATTTTGAAGAACATGAAAAACAAGTCAAGCAATTAAAAGGTGAACCTTCCAGTACACAAGCCGATGATCAAGTTTGGACTTTATCTTTTGATAAAATGAAATCAAAGAAAGGAAGTGGAGTTGGTGTTGAACTTATTAGCCCAACGGGGGAAGCTTATCTCGCAGCAAACAGATTGCAATTTCCTTGCACAAATAATGTGGCTAAGTATGAATTGTTGGTTATTGGATTGCTCCTTGCTATCCAAAAGGGTGCCAAGATCCTACACGTGCGTGGAGATTCAGACATAGTGGTAGGACAAGTTTGAAAATAGTACGCATGTCATGATAAAAGACTAGGTCGTTATTGCAACAGAGTTTGGGATTTGATTGAAAGCTTTGATGCCTTCAACATTAAAAGAATAAATCAGACATGCAATCTGGTAGAAAATTCATTAGCTCAATCTGCAAGTTCTTTGGAACCATTAGCCATGGATTGTGTGAAGAAGCTCACAGTTGAACTAACTTCAGTACCATTTGTTCCGAACAACATAACAAACTTACAAGTGTTTGAAGATGATAAGCATATCCTTGATTTCCTGACAGGTTCAAGGGTTTTTGAGGCACAAGTCATCGATGAAGGAGAACAACAACAAGCACAGTTTGAAATTGATGAAATCACAAATTTGAGGACAAACACTATTCCTAAGGGAATGATTGAGCTTGAGAAAATTTTTGATTTAGACAGATTGAGCACCCTCAAGTATCAAACAACTGAAGGAGGGGAATGCGAAAAAGTGAACTTGGGAACTGAAGAGAATGCAAAGAATATTTTTATTGGTAAAGTTTTTACTCCTCAGGAGAAGGAAGATATTCTGAAGCTCATGAGGGAATTCCCAGATGTGATTGCATGGGGATACAAAGATTTGAAGACTTATGATACCTCCCTCATCACGCACACAATTCCATTGAAGCCAGATAGTAAACCATTCCGACAGAGATAGAGACCGATAAACCCTCTGTTAGAGCAACTAATCCATCAAGAAGTGAAGAACTTTCTTTTTGCGAGAATAATTTTTCCAGTCAGGCACTCAATGTGGGTAGCCAACCTAGTTCTTGTTAGCAAAAAGAGCGGAGAAATAAGATTGTGTGGATTTCCACAATCTTAACAAAGCTTCAAAAAAGGACAATTATCTAGTACTGTCACTAGATGAAGTGATACAAGTTGTAAACAGGCCCCAAATGATGTCATTTTTAGATGGTTATTCTAGGTATAACTAGGTGATGGTAGAAGACGAAAGATTGAAGATTACATTCACCACTAAGTGGGGCACGTTTGCATACAGAAGAATGCCCTTCGGTTTGATTAATGCCAGAGCCACCTTCTAGAGAGCCATGGATTATGCTTTCAAAGGATTTGGTTGGGAAATGCATTATTATATACATGGATGATTGTCATGTCCCCCTAGGTGAAGCTCATTCGCGATATCTTCATCCTATTTTAAGGAGTCTATATAAGACAAAATTGCAATAATAGAATCAATCAAGGCTTTAACGCAAAAATATTTGATAATATATAATAATCAAAATATGAAATATAAATAATACATTAATTTAATAGATTAAATAAATCAATAATATAATAATATAATATAATGTATAATAATAATATATTATTATTTTAATATTATTATTATAATAATAATAATATTAAAATATACAATAAGTAAATAATAATAATAATGACCAATAATAATTAAAATATCAAATATCAAATACATGATTAGTAAATAATAAACTAAATATATATATTATAACATTGATTTAATAAAAATATTAATAGTAAGTCTTTAATATAAATAAATATCATTATAATATATACCGATCAAAATATATTAATAATATATAACAAACATTGAATATAAAACTAAAGAATCGCGGCCTGTGGAAGAATGGTCGCGTCTCGATACTGAAGAATGAAACCATATTGAGAAACGGGTATTTATGGGAAAGAAGGGGAAACACACAAAGGAAGGAAGAAAGGTATCCATATCTGCAGTACGGGAAACTCCAAGATCATGGATTGGAAGCAGATATCAAACGGAAAAAATATCATATATACTCGGTGATTCCGGACTCAACTCATGCCCAGGTCATCGATCAATACAAGCCAATATCTCAGTTGGTATGGGGTGAGGAGTGTCAAGCATCGAGCGAGAGTATCTTCGGGAATAAGGACTGATAAAATAGAGGAGAGCTTCTCATCGTTCAGGTCTCTCGACTTCAGCGATTGACGTAGGAGAATCGAGCATTCATATCATTGATCGAGAATCACAAAGGTTGGAGAGGTACCCAACGCAGGGATCTCTGATTGGGTACAGCCGAATAGCAATTAGGACGACCAATCAACAAATATATCAATACCGTCAGTAGCTATGCCGTGTCTGTTACACAGTCAACAAATTCACTATAAGGAAAGGAAAAGAAGTATCTATTGGATCGAAGGGAGGGCATAATCCATTGAAGTGCAAGCATTCATCGATAACCAGACACAACACTTATTGCTTCTAAGCGATTACTTTCCAATGCGTAATGTTATAGATATAGCAGATATCACACCATTGCTATAAACGATAAATATCGATTGCCTATTTCCATTGTTAATCAAAGGTGGCATAATCGATTCTATCACTGCGGGTGACAGAATTCATCTTGAACATTGCATAGATTCACTACATATCAGACATTACAACTTCCATACAAATAGATCTTTGAACAAGGGAAGAAAGGAACATTGAATATAGATAATAAGAGGAAAGAGAAATATATACAATTAGGCCACTAAGGTTTAAGTTGCATCTTGTCATCGATTGCATAATAAATTTGAAGATATATATCAGAGACTAATCCACCTCCAAGTCAATATAACTCCCATAGTGGATCCTATGTTAATCCCTAATACAATCAGTTTTTGATCAATATGATCCTTATAATACCAGACATTGACGCTTATTTGACAGAAAGAAGTAACTTTTCAGAGAATGCTAAAGAATCAATCTTAAAACCCTTAGGGCCAGCCAAGGGACATTTCAATGATCTCACTGTGTTTTCTCGGCGCAGGGAGGATCATATAACTGATTTAAAGAGAATCTTTCAGAGATATAGAAGATATGGAATTTCATTAAGCCCAAAGAAATGCATGTTTGCGGTCATCAAAGGAAAATTACTAGGACATGTAATTTCAGTGCGCAGAATCTCGATTGATCTTGAGCGCATCGAAGCAATTTCAAAGTTGGGGTTTCCAACCAATTAGAAAGAGCTCAAATCATTCTTTGGCAAAATCAACTTTGTAAGGAAGTTCATATCCGGATTTGCAGAAATAGTCAAGCCACTAAACGACATGTTAAAGAAAGGTGCAAAGATAGATTGGACACTTGCAACAAACAGGGCCTTCGAAGAGATAAAGCAAGCAATCGTGGATGCTCCAGTATTGGTCAGTCTAGATTACACTAGGCCATTCTACATATATTCTTTTGCATCAGAATGTACCTATGCAACTATCCTCACACAGAGGACGAAGGAGAAAGATGAGCATCCTATTTCTTTTATGAGCTCACCATTGAAGGATGCAGAATTGAAATATCCAAACATAGAGAAACAAGCCTATGCTTTCGTGAAGGCCATCAAAAAATTCCGACATTATATTTTGAGAAGCAAGGTTTATGCAGTTGTCCCAAATGCAACGGTGAAGATGTTGTTGATGCAAAATGAATTGGGAGAAAGAAGAGGAAAATGGATGGCTATCATTTAGGAATACGACATGGAGATACAACCTATGAAGCTAGTTCGAGGACAAGCTTTGACACAGACAATTGCAACAACTGGTCTTGGATTGGTTCAACAAGTGTACGTGTTGGAAGAAGTATCCCTAGATGAATGGTATGATAATATTGTTTACTACCTCCTGAATCATAAATCACTTGCACACCTAAACTTTGTCCAAAAGTGTGCCTTGAGAATGAAGAGTCAGCAATTCATGCTTCAAGGAGCAGTTCTATATAGGAAGAATCATGATGGAGTCTATTCGAGATGTGCCGGTAAAGAAGATCCTTGAACATTTTCATCGCAAATATGGAACCAGTCATGGAAGTAGTCACTCTATGGCCCATCAGATTTCTAGAGCGGGATATTATTGGCCCACGTTGTTTAAAGATGCCTACGAACACATAAAGACCTGTCACACTTGTCAGGTAGCTGCAACACATGAGAGAAATCCTGCAATCCCTTTGCAACCTATTATTTAAGTAAGACCTTTTGCAAAGTGGGGGTTAGACTTTATTGGTCCAATTAATCCACCTTCTTCAGGACAACACAGGAAGATCTTGGCTGCCACTGATTATTGCACTCAGTGGTCAGAAGCTCAAGCACTAAAGAATTGCATGACAAAGGTTGTCATCAAGTTCCTTGAAGAAAATATTGTCACGAGATTTGGATGTCCACATGCTCTGGTATGTGACAATGGTACTACATTTAAATCTCTAAAATTTTCAAACTGGGCATTTGATTATGGGATCACCTTGAAATTTTCATCAAATTACAATCCACAAGGAAACGGGTTAGCTGAGTCAACGAACAAGAACCTGTTAAGTGCTATCAAGAAGTTGTTGGACAAAAATCCTAGGGACTGGCATACACAACTGAGATTTGCACTCTGGGCAAATAGAATAAGAATCAAGAGCTCTATAAGGATGTCTCCCTATCATTTGGTTTATGGACAAGATCCAATTTTTCCCATTCACCTGAGGATCCCAACATTGTAGTTTATGCAGGATTGCATGGAAAATGAGGACATAGTATGTACACATTTGACACAGTTATTACTCCTGGAAGAGAAAAGAGATCAGGCACTAAAAAAAGTTTGCAAAACATCAAGCTGTGGTAAAGAGATGGTTCGATAGAATAGCCAGAGTTAAGGATTTCTGAATTTCAGATTTGGTCCTTTGCTGGGATAAAGCCCATGAAAAGAAAGGCGATCATGACAAGTTTGATAATCTATGGATGGGGCCTTCTCAAATTTCTAAGATATTGGGAGATAATGCATTCAAGCTGAGAACTCTGATAGGAAAGGAAGTCCCGTTGCCTGTCAATGGGCAATTCCTCAAGCATTATTTCTGCCCTTAGGTTTCCTTCTAGAATCCTACCCTCTATATAGTTAGTCTAGGTTCCCCTTCTGTTCTTTCATTTTTGTTCCCCTTTTCTATGCACTTTCCGTTGGTTTGCTTTTAGGTTAGAGGGGATTTTGGTTTTCTTCCCCTGTTTCCTTTCCCGTCATTTCTTTCCCGTTGGTGGGATTTTGACTTTCTATGGTTTAGGTTGTTGTGGTTTGCCTGTAGTTTAGGAATTTATTTCCCCTGAGCCTATTTTTCTCAGGTGGTTTTGGTTTTCTTTCGTTTTCGTTTTGGTTTTTGCCAAGTAGCCTGAAGGTTTGGGTGTTCTCATTGCAAGAAGGCATTGTGTGATTTCAAACTTCGTTTGAAGATTCCGCTAAGTTTTGTTTATCTCATTTCCTGGATAATTGTTTATGAAGAACCTTAGGAACTAAGGTTGTCCTTATGTTTATCATTAGGTTGGAACATAGACTTGACTCGGGAGGTTAATCATGCACTGTCTTGACACTTGAACTCTAAGATAGCTATATATTTCACACACCTAACTAAGGCTCCAAGTCCATTTTAGTCTCTTTAGGAGAGGTCACGGCTTGTGAAAATTTTAAAATCTTGCTTCAGCGCCACTATAATTTCTAAACCCATAGTGAGTTTCACTGCTCATGAGCCAAAATGTAATGTCCCCATTTTTCAGGCTCTTGGGATTAGCCTATCATGTGACCCTCATAGGCTAATGAGGATGGATAGAGGATCTCTTTCAGTGGGCATCTACTTCAGGATTTAGCATGCTTTGGTTTGGCGTCATTCGGACTTCATTTACTATAGTTTTGCCACATTTACTATTTATAGTAAGCTTGATGTTGTTCAAGAAGAACCCTTTCTATTTTTGGAAAGTGCATTTGGTCACATGGGGAAATAATAGGTGTGACTCCTGTTTTAGACGGCATATTAAAAGGATCAGTATTTTGGGAGTTATTATTATTTTGGTGGCCAAATTATTATTAAATCATTAAATAGTTTATTATAAAGTTATAATTTAACTTTATAATTTCACTTAAGTTGAGGGTTGAGTCATCATGGGAAGGGGCCATTTATTTAATTAATTCATGGAAGCCTAAGCCAAGGTATTATTTTAAAGTATTGGAGTAAATGAATTATTAAAAGGAAAAGCATATTTATTTATCCCACATTGGTAAGAATTGTGTTTGAGCTCTCACAAGAAAGAATAAAAAGGGACTTGAGAGCTCATTCTAAGATTTTTATTGATCATTTGATAAATTTGGTTGTGAAGAAGATGGCTAGGGTTTGAGGACTGATTCTTCTCTTTTGACAATTTGAATCATCACTGATTGATGGTGAATTTTGCAAACTGAATTCTGGAAATTTATTCTGATTCTGAAAATACAATTTGATGCTGATGTATATCAAATTGTGAAGAGTTGAAGAGTGGAGTCCGTATGATTACAGCTGGGAGCTGCGATTTATTTTTGGTGATTGCAAATTTAAATGTCAGTGTTTCTTCTACATTGCTGGGAGGTTACAGTATTACTAAGAATTGCTGTGAATGCTTGGAGAACAATATTGTATGGTGGCTGCGACTCAATGACAGTATGCTGCATTCAGGGCATTTAGGGCTGCGTTGAGTTCTTGGGCTGCGAAACCAGCATTTAATAGTTGTGTTGATTGTTTGAGGGTCCATGAGCAAGGAAGATAAGCGAATAAGGGCTGGCATCAATAATACAAGACCGTGTATCTTCCTCTTAGCTGCAAACTGCTCTTTCAAACATTCACACTAATCCAAGGTGCTCTTTCAGAATTGTTATTTTGTAATAATTAATGTTTAATCCGAGTGTGGATAACAAAGTCTATTTTTGGTGAACATCCAAAGTTTATATAAATCGATGTTGTTTTAATGCTCATGTTGAGAGAATTTATAAAATATATATTTGGTTTGAAATTACATTGCAATTCCAATTTAGAAAAAAATAGATTATTATTGAGAGCCAGTTGGGCTCTTTACAGTGGTATCATGTTTCCTGCCATCCTGTGGGGAATGAATTCTTTTATATTCTGATGATATTTTAAGAGTGATCAACACTCCCATTTTTGCTAGCTATGGACAAATACAAGAGGCCTAGTTCTGGAAGTCGGGGTAGCAGTATGGGAAAAAGAGAGGAAATAAATGCCTTAGTGGAAAGTATGGAAAGACTTAGGCTACATCAGCAGAGATTGGCGGAGAGTTTGTCGGATCTAGTGATAGTACATAGGGCAGTGAGGTATATGGTTTCTGCTTTTAGGAGGCCGACATTCAAGATTGCAGGGAAGAAAGCTTGAGTTTTCCCAGATAGGTGCCCATGATGCAGATGTACCTATAGTTAGTATGGCGCTTGCTAGTCCTATCCGCAATGTTGATGGATTTATTTCACAGGAACATGTGGATGTTTCAGTACCATTCGTTGACAACAGCGTTGAGCATCAACAGGTTGAGGCTCCCAGAGTAGTCACTATGGATTGTACAGAGGCAGCTGATGCTGTAGTTATCACTGAGTGTTCAGACTCTTCCATGGAGGGAGTTTGTTGCAGGCGCACCAAGGTCACAAGCAGGAGTCAGGAAGAGCACTCGGATCACTGATGAATCCTTAGGTGGAGTTGAAGCCAAATGGCATTCAAAGGTCATTGAATAATGTAATAAGAATGATCATGGTCATATAATGTTGTTTTGATCATATTGTATTCAAAATCCTAAGTGTAAGCCTTAATGGCAATAATGAGTCTACAAGGTACCTAGGGGTCACTAGGAAGGGATTAAGGTTTTATCCTAGGTTAGGGGATTGGGAAATACCAATAATGGTTTTAAATGATGTAATAAGGCTATTAATGCCTCTAAATGGTGTTAAAAGCACTAAGAGTGCAATAAGTCGTAAAATGCCTATATTGGCCATATGAGCCTAAAAAGGCTTAATTAGAGTTAGTAGGGGTTAGTAAGAATTCTAAAGTTAGTTTGGTTTATAAGGGAAGTTCTAAACCTTTTAAAATGCATCAAAGGGGATATTAGAGTTATGTTGTCGAGTTGTCAACTTGACAACACTCTTAACTATATTTTGGTTAATCCAGTCAGTTTTTTACTGTGATGAGACAGTTAGAGTTGGTTAGATGGTCTTGATCGAGTTATTTGGAAGCTTAGAGTCTATTTTGGGGAGACACGCACGTGAGGAGTGATATATAGTATTGTGGAGATGAAAAGATTTGAATGTGTAATGTTCAATAATGAAAAGTTAATTTGTTTGCAAATCTGGAACTTGCTGTCCCGTGGGTACAGTCCCAAATAACAGCGAATTAATTTGCATGAATAGAATGTGAACTTGTTTGGTGGTAATGTAGGAACATTTCCAGACATTAATTTTACTTGTTTATGCAAGCACTTTGTTGTTTTGGTTGTTTGTAATACCAAGGGAGTGACTGTTGTTGTGTAGACAGTGACTGGTTAAGGGTACAGTCAGCAAATTAAGTTTTGAAACCTCCATAAAATGTAAGGCACTCCCACCACTGTGCTAACTGTGGTTTGGTGGGAGATGCCAATGATGCATTGTATATATTATATGTAATGTTGACTGTAGAGAAGGACGCTAGTAGATGGAGAACAAGGAAAAGCCTAGTAAAAACCAATGAAGAGTGCATTAGTCATGGCTGGGAGTGGTCAGATGAATGGAGAAGGTAAATGATGATTGGAATGGTCTATTGGGATGTATTAGGAAGTGTTAGAACCTTCATTGGTGTGGTGTATTGTAGGGATGGGTATTTTCTCTAAAACCCTTGATTTCTAGTAGGCCTAGAAAGGCTATAGTAGAAGAATGGTGAAAGATGAGTAGATAGGAGTGAATGGGGAGTTATTATATGGTAAATCTACCATCTTAAGATGAACCATAGCATTGGGATCAAGGTAAGAAGTCTAGTTTGGTTTTTGGTGTATTGGAGGCACTAGGTGCACTAGGTGGCCTGGGAGGGTATTGATACTTGGGAAGATTGGAACAAAGAAAAGTGATAGTGAACTCATGAGTATGGTTGTGGAAGTGACCTACAAAGTCAGAGAACTCCATTTGATCCTTGGGTGAGGTTAACTCCTTGAGTGGATTCCAAGTTTCTTGTTGAATCCTCGAGTTGAGTTAGTCTCCTTAGGGTGATATTGGAGGGCTCTGCATCAGAATTGTTATTGGAGATTTTTATGTCAGCTATAGTAGTGTTGCTCCAGTGTAGGAGGCAGCTGCTTCCTCATATGGGACCTATGCATGTATGGAGTCTCCTAGTGGTGATGTTGGTGATCTGGGCGTTACAGCGGAGTCAGTTGATGACGGTTCATACTCCAGCATTATTGGTGCACAACTTGACGTTGAGACATGTGTGTAGAGTCAGGTGCCAGCAGTTGAGGCTTTAGTAGGAGATGTGGATGCAGATAGTATAGACACATCTGATGATACATTTGAGGATGCTATGAGCTGCATTGGGTATGACATTCCATGTGAGATGTTGGGTGATGATTGCGAGGAGTGTATGAGCTCTGATAGCTCTGAGGTTTATGATAGCAGTCGCAGTGTGGAATCTGTACAGGAGACAGTGGTCTTTTCCCGTATTGAGGATGTGAGCATGGAGCTATCTAGTGAAGACACTCATGATGGGAGTGTTACAGTTGAGTTGGGTGACATAGATTCATGCCACAATGTAGTTGAATCACATGACGACATTGAGTCATGTATGCAGCCAGAGTTAGCTGAGAAGTCGCGGATAGGCGATGTGGACACTAGCATCATAGATATCTCTGATGTTGATAGTGAGGATGATGGGTGTTGTAGTGTTTCTAGTTTTTTATATCTGACTTTGGGTGTGGACTCACCGTTGTCATACAGTGGTGGTGGGTTCCAGGATTCTTTGTTATAGGGACTCACGAATGTGGATGGGGAAGCATATGAGTGGAAAGAGTTTGTTACAGCTAAGGCTTCAACTTCTAGAGAGGGGGTTACTTCTTCGGTGACTCATGAGGATGATTCTTCTTGTAGCGAGACATGTTTGATTTATCAGACCTTGGGGGAGGACTCTGAGTTGTTAGTGAGTGAGGATGGATCCCAGGATCTGGTTTGTCAGGTGGTTGTAGAGGACGAGGTAGCTGGAGATTGTGTTGAGTCGGATTCAATAGCAGCTTTCTCGGGGATAGATGAGGACAAGTCCGATGTCAGTACTCAGTTTGTAGATGTGTGCTTGGATGAAAGTACAGAGAGATACGGTGATCTTGAGGGGAGTTTGTTGGATGCAGCTTCCTTCCATAGTGTGGACAGTGCAGTTGAGGTTGTACATAGGAGGCCCGTTGTGCAGAATCATCATGTGACTAGCCAGTTACGAGTTGGTGAGAGAGATATTACTTCTACTCTTGAGCATTTTGATGCCGCTCATCAGCTGTTAGCTGTTTATGATTGGGGTGCTCCTATCACAGATGAGCACAGTGGTGGTTACCTTTCCTTGATAGAGATTCATTCTTTGCGTGAGGCTGTCAAGATTTTGAGACAAGATTATTTACAGATGGTAGCTGACCGATATCACCTAGTTGAGTGGGGGAGTACAACATATGAGGCATTGATGGACAAAGAGGATGAGGTGAGTGAGCTTACTCAGGAGCTCACAATGACTTCTAAGGCTTTAGAGGGCACTCAGTGGGCTCTTCAAGAGTCGCAGTTTCAGTTAGAGGAGTTGACCGTGGAGTTGGAGCATTTTCGGTCCACACCAGCCCCAGACCCAGTTCGGTTGCACATTGAGGTGGTTGGTGGTGAGTTGGCTTCTACGGTTGGGGATGCGCGGCATGATGTGGCAGACACATCTATTCAGTATGTGGGTGCACTAGGTACAGATGAGTTGGCAGTGCCACATTTTCAGAGGGATCAGTTGTGGGTTGCAGGGGAGCAAGTTGACGCTTCCACGTATAATTTCTACTGCACCGAGTCATTCACGGAGTATTTACTTGAGAGTGCATACATGCGAGAGGATTCATACAGAGTATCTAAGGGTATTCTCATCCGAGGCTCTTGTGCTATTCGGAGGTTGGTAGGGAAGATAGTGGAGACTCTATCTAATATGCTTCCCCACAAGGATTTCGAGGTTGGGTTTGCTGAGAGGGTTACTCAGGATCCTAACCAGCTTGTAGTTATGTGGAGTCAGAGATTGGAGCCATCTCATGATTCCCAGTTGGGTAATGATGAGCCATTCACGGAGATTGGGGCTTTCTACCGACATTATACGATGGGGTATGCTCATCATTTTTCTTTTGACCAACAGGTAGAAAATTTGATCTCACACAGGTGTAGACCAACTCCAGTTTCTTATCATCCATTATGGGATGGATTAGCACCATCTTTTATAGATGGAATTGGTAGTTGCAAGTTAAACTACTTGCAATATCCACACACCCAGGATAGTTTATCAGAGGTTAGAGCTGGTAACAGTGATTTAGACACATTTGGTCATTGTCTTCTTCTCAGTGCAATTGGGTGTGAGTGTTCGTTAGACAAGGACTCGAGTTTTGACAAATTTGATGTTTCAGTTGGGTTGAGTTCCGTTGGGTTGTTTTTTGCATCAGCATCTACAATCGGCCTTCAGATGATGTTTTCAGTGATGTCAGTTATTTGGGTGTTGAGGGCAATTTTTCAATTGCAGGTGTTTATACTGTTGATGTTGGGATTTTCTTCATAGGAGTATGGTGAAGATCGGGACATTACTTATGATCATCCTTGGGATCCAGGTGCTCTGTGATGTTTCTTGTTTTTCCTGATTGCTTGAGGACAAGCAATCTTGGGAAGGGAGGACTGTAATGTCCCCGTTTTTCAGGCTCTTGGGATTAGCCTATCATGTGACCCTCGTAGGCTAATGAGGATGGACAAAGGGTCTCTTTCAGTGGGCATCTACTTCAAGATTCAATATGCTTTGGTTTGGCTTTCGTTTGGTGTCATTCAGACTTCATTTACTATAGTTTTGCCACGTTTACTATTTATAGTAAGCCTAATGTCGTTTGAGAAGGACCCTTTTTATTTTTGGAAAGTGCATTTGGTCACATGGGAAAATAATAAGTGTCTCCTATTTCAAACAGCATATTAAAAGGATCAGTATTTTGGGAGTTATTATTATTTTGGTGGCCAAATTATTATTAAATCATTAAATGACTTATTATAAAGTTATAATTTAACTTTATAATTTCACTTAAGTTGAGGGTTGAGTCATCATGGGAAGGGGTCATTTATTTAATTAATTCATGGAAGCCTAAGCCAAGGTATTATTTTAAAGTATTGGAGTAAATGAATTATTAAAAGGAAAATCATATTTATTTATCCCACATTGGTAAGAATTGTGTTTGAGCTCTCACAAGAAAGAATAAAAAGGGACTTGAGAGCTCATTCTAAGATTTTTATTGATCATTTGATATATTTGGTTGTGAAGAAGATGGCTAGGGTTCGAGGACTGATTCCTCTCTTTTGGCAATTTGAATCATCACTGATTGATGGTGAATTTTGCAAACTGAATTCTAAAAATTTATTCTGATTCTGAAAATACAATTTGATGCTGATGTATATCAAATTGTGAAGAGTTGAAGAGTGGAGTCCATACGACTACAGTTGGGAGCTGCGATTTATTTTTGGTGATTGCAAATTTAAATGTCAGTGTTTCTTCTACATTGCTGGGAGGTTACAGTATTACTAAGAACCACTGTGAATGCTTGGAGAACAGTATTGTATGGTGGTTGTGACTCAATGACAGTATGCTGCGTTCAGGGCATTCAGGGCTGCGTTGAGTTCTTGGGCTGCGAAACTAGCATTTAATAGTTGATTTAATAGTTGTGTTGATTGTTTGAGGGTCCATGAACAAGGAAGATAAGAGAATAAGGGCTGGTGTCAATAATACAAGACCGTGTATCTTCCTCTTGGCTGGGAACTGCTCATTCAAACAATCACGCTAATCCAAGGTGCTCTTTCAAAATTGTTATTTTGTAATAATTAATGTTTAATCCGAGTGTGGATAACAAAGTCTATTTTTGGAGAAAATCCAAAGTTTATATAAATCGTTGTTGTTTTAATGCTCATGTTGAGAGAATTTATAAAATATATATTTGGTTTGAAATTACATTGCAATTCCAATTTAGAAAAAACCAGATTATTATTGAGAGCCAATTGGGCTCTTTACACAAAAGAAAAGAAAGAAATGCAATATCAATTGAAAAGGATAAAAGAGAAAATAAAAGAGAAAATGAAATAATTGGCTTCTGGGGGTACGTGGAAATCTCCATAGGTGTTCAAAAGAATAATTTGCCGGAAGTGGAGCAATCTCCATTGGGTTTATAGTGACAACCCCGTTTGGGCTATAAACATCTGACCGACAGCAGGACAATGTCCAGGATGCTTTTGGAGTTAAGAGAAATATATAGCTTGCCATGGCTGATCTTAAGGTTTCTGAGTGGTCTTGTTGAGCAAGAATTAACGCATCTACACACACATAGGTAATTGAAGGTTGAAGGTGTCTTGATCCAACATATGATTCTCCTCCCCTTTTGAGTTATGCTTTCTCTCTTTATGATGGCATAAACTTTATTGACCAATGAATCTGAGTTCAAAGAAAACTTTTATCCTTGAAATGTTTCCAACATTTCACTCATGGAATTGCTAGATGTTGTGACCTAATCACAACACCGCCCATCGGATGGGATCCCCTCTCTCTCCTTTTCGGCTTGGCCCTTTTGTTTTTGTCCCAGTAACTCTTGGTAAAGGTCCCTTAGGTTTCCCTTGTTCCCTTGAGAGGTAGAAACTCAATCAAATTGAGGATTCATGGTGTGATAACAAGTTTGCTAAGAAAAGAACATCTATTTATCAAAGCACAAAGGATTCAGTGCTTGCTACCTGCCATTATGAACTTGTAATGGGATGCGAATGAGATCTTCGCCGCAAGCATGATCACTACTATGTTTAAGTCTACTCCAAGAGAATCTCCAGTAATGAAAGGAATTCTGACAGGTGAAGAATGGAAATGGAAGCAACAAAAAGCTCAAGGTGTATGGTGAAGAAGCAACCTTCGAGGTGAAAGCCTTGGAATGTGCCGTGAACTTATAATGCAATAAACAAATATATTCATGAGGATGGTTCTGAATGCTGAATCGTCCTCATCTTTCCTCCGGGTTATGCTCAGACTGCAAGACTCTTTGTCAAAGGTAGTATTAACCAAGAACGAATCAGAGGATGGTGTAAACAAGAACATTAAAGCACCTGTTCGAAAGATAAAGACTTATGCGTACACGACATGATTCCCCATCAAGCTTGGGACATTTCAAAATGAAAGATCTTCACCAGACAATTCACAATGCAAGTTTGAGAAGCACAAAATCTGACATTCACAAGGGAAATGGCACAAAAAATGTCTTGTAGACAACTTCCAACAGAATCATAGAAAGATGGAGCGTGTTCCAACGGAGTCAACAAACTCCTCCGCAAAAAACAATCCCTCACTAGTCCCAAACTCCGCTTCTCCTCACCCTCGAGCGCATATCTTATATGCTCACGGATTTGTTACTTGAGACAAAATCCGTGACTTGCACCTAAACGCGCCCAAGCACACTCCCGACTGCATATATAAGGGAGTCACAGAATGTTTGTTCAAGATAAAGTCCGCTAACCCTCCAAAATCCCGCCCAAAGGTCTTCACGGGCACATTTTCGAGCATGTTAAGGAATTATTCCTAAAGACAAATATCCATGACATGGCCTAGAAAACATCCAAGCACATTCCCGAGCACATGTACAAGCAAATTGCGGGTCATTTCTAATGTCAAAATCTGCAACTCCCTCCAAATCCCACTCTGTCGCAAGAGGGAAGACAATTTCGGACAAGTGAAGGAATTCCTAAAATAAAATTCAGAGTATCAGATAGGAACTCAGAATGTGCAAAGTTCGAATTAAATAAATCTCAAGTCTTAAAAAATGGATGAAATTGATTAAAATTGAAAAATAATGAAGATTTTTATTTTATTTGAAAGTTTTAAAATTTAAAATTAATTAAACATTAATTTTATTAATATTTAATTGATTAACTTTCAAAATAAAAAAAATAAAAAAGGAAAATAAAAAACTTGGGATTAAATAAATTTTAGATTTAAATCTAAAATTAATTAAATATTAATTTTTTTATTCATATTTAATTAATACCTTTATTCAAAAAATCGATAACATAAAAAGCAATAAAAAAAGAAAGTTCATTAGAAATGGGAAATTGCCTTAAAAGATTTTTGATTTTAAGTTTTAAATTTAAAATTGATTAAATATCTCTTTTTGTTAATATTTAATTGATTAACTTTAAAAAAAATAAAAAATTGAAAAAATAAAAAATTGGAAAATCAAATGGATAAAACTTCTTCGTGAAGACAAAGCAATCAAATTGGTAAGTTCTAAAAACTGAGAAGAAAAACTCAAACAAGTAGCAAGGAATCTCTTCAATATTGGAATCTTGGGAGGCAAGTCAAGCAATTTCCTAAATTAGCCTGCGGTCTTTAAAGCAGCTTTTTAGGTTTTGCAACTCTATAAGAGAAAGCCTCTCCTATTTCATTCTCACACAAGTCGAGAAGAACAAACTTGAGGGTATTCTTAAGAGGAGAGAGAAAATTGTTCTTTTTGAAAGACATGAATTTTCTTAGCAAAAGGATTATTTCTCATATAGAGTGTGAAGGAGTTTAAGGGGAGTTGTGAAATTTTTTAGATTTTCTTCAATAAGTCAGTAAGAGGCACGGTTTTCCACGAAGAGAGAAAATTCAATGTTGAGCAAGATGGAGAGACTGGCAGATTTCTAAATTTTGGGAAGAAATGTTTTTTTGCTTTTCTCACTTTCTTTCGTGCTCTTATAAGTTTATTTTATGTTTTTGTAGATGGCAGAGCCTAGAGGAACAAGCGTAAGTAGGAGACAGTTGATAAAGAACGAACAGAGGGAAGTCTACCCAGAGTCCAAAATTGTCTCGAAGTGGATTGAATTGAAGGACACGAATCTTGGATGCCTATATTTGAGCGAGTTCCAGAGGAGGATGTTTGGCTACAAGGATCACCACCTGACACACCTAGCTACCCGGATCGTGAACAACGGAATTGCAGCTGTAGCCAGATTCCCTCCTACCTTTCAACATGTTGAGTTGATCGTGGAATGTGCAAAGAATTACCAGTCCAGTGATAGAACAATTAAGGACTAGGATGGGAATATCATTGCAGATCTCTCCCCGCCAGTCTATTACAGAAGCATTTGAGATCCCTTCATCTTGAAGGTTGGTCTCGAAGACAAAGGAGCAGGTGCACATAGTTTACACAGCTGAGGTCCAACATTGCGAGATCATTAACAACAAATGGATGAGGAGGAACAAATCCCACTACTCCAAATTGCCCAAGGAGCTTGTGTGGTTGGATTTCCACCGAGAATATAGTGATTTGATAATGATGCTCAGTAGAATATTTGTCACAACGGAGGAGAGTCTTGGTGTCTTCTTTAGAAAGATAATTGAGGAATAGATCCCTGAGGTAAAAGCAGAGGCCCTGGCAGCAGAAGAAGAGATTCCCATCGCAGAGGCACTAGCTCCTGAGGCAATGACAGAGAGTCCTGGAGCAAAGGAAATCGATACTAGAGCAGTGCAAGGAAAAGAGCAGTCAGCAGTGTAGAGGGACCAAAATACAGATGTTCCAGAGTGGCTCAGGTAGAGGATTCAAAGAAGCTAGGAGGAGGTTGACCTTGCAATTGAGTTAGATGAAATCCTGGATTGAATTGACCGATTAGGAAAAAAGGGAAAAGCCAACAAGTTCACCAAGATCGTGAGAGGAGAATCAGGATCCAGAGTTTTGTAGATAGCAACTTTGGCAGTCAACAAGACCAAGGATCAAATTGCTCCTAAGGAGTATCACATAACAGAAGTTGATCTTGATCAGGCCTCTCAAGCACAGGTCATGGAGGAATTTGATTATTCGACACAAGCTGTCAAGAATAAGATGAGGAACCTAGAAGGAAAATATTAGAGGCAGAAGGGAGAGATCAGGGCTTTACGTGCATACATCAACAGCTTACCTCGCCAAGTTCGAGAAGAAGATCTGTCTTTTGTTCCCCCACCAGCTATTCCAACTGAATCGGTTGAGGCCATCGATAGGATTAGGAGAATTGCATAGGGTGTAGAGACTTGGATTAAGGGGATATAAAATGAAGCCTACAACCACGCTGAGGAATTAGTTCGTATTCACGATAAGGTGTTGGCCATCCTTTCCCGAATTCATTGCATGAAGGAGACTTGGGAGGATGAGCATATTTATCAGGATGAGGCGATCTCTGACTTGTAGGAGCTGATGGAAACCCCTAGGAAAGTCTTGGTTGACGACAAGGTCATTGGAGAAGGAGCATATGATTTCCCTCGGTGGTATGGTGCAGTTCTCATGGCGAAGGAAATGTTTGAACATTTCACTAAGGAGTCAACTCGATTGAAGGGGATAGCTGAGAAGATCCAATAGGAGGTCTCCAATACCATTGCCTCACTGTGGTTACAAAAGTTGGCCGAAGAAGAGATAACAATGGACAACATGAAGGGAAAATTGGAAGAGTTCTTTAGACTCAACTCTTTCACGAAGGATGATTTTGAGAACCTCTTCGCCTTCTCAAGGAACATACACACAACTCAGGATCTATTACCAGAATGGGAAGACAACTTGAAGAAATCAGAGCGAGCAGTGGTGGCACTGGAGTTCAGGCAAGAATCAGCGTCGAGTGTCAGGATTGATGAGTTGGAGGCCATATTGGGTAGATTCCGAGAATTCAAATGTAGAGGTCAAAGATAGATGCATTTAATGCATAGTGGATATACATGTAGTGGCTATTTATGACACCCTACTCTCTTCTTGAGCATGCATGCGTAGTGGGCATTTATCACCCACTACAATAGTGGTTTCCTCCTCACATTAATGTAGATTCCCTTTTCTGTGCCCTAACCTTAATTAGGGCTGATGTGGCAAAATCTAGGCCATCAGTTATTGTTTTGATCCGGGCCATTCGTTATTTTCAAGGACCTATATAAAGGCCTCTTCTTCTCATTTTTAGGGAGCGAATTTTGAGATTGTTGCCTAAGAGCTATTGAGATAATAAATTGTCATTAGAGTGGTGATAATTTGATGTATCTTGATGCTTGCTTGGTTTCATAATTCCCTAAATTAGATTAAGTTTAGTAGATTAAGTGTTGTGATTGTATTAGAGAATATGATGGTGTTTTGATGAGTTCCTTTGGTTCATACTTTTGACGTTTTAGTGATTCTAAATCCTCGTGCAAAGTTAGCCTGAACCTCTATTCGTATGCGCCTAAATTCTATCATTTGCACAAACCTCTAAAGATTGCACTAGTCCACGTGTAGTTGTAGCTTGACTTGGTGAAGCGGGACTTAGTAATTGAGGAACTCATTCATCAACGTACTTTCTTTGCTATCGTAACCCTTAGGAGTAGATTATAAATCTCTGAACCCTAAACCCCTTTCATTTCAGCATATTCAGTGAAACCCAAAAATAGTACTTCATTGCAAATCTTTCGATAGGACCTACGTTCATCATGACATAAAATCATTCCAAGAATTGAAAACGTAAGGCCCCTTGTGATCATCAACAAATCACATCAATGCCCAAAGTTGAGAATGCTTTATATGTAGGTCTGAAACACAATCTATTAATTGAGTCAATTGTGTAATCCCTTAAGGACAAAGTTTAGTTTCCAATTTAGATTGTTGTGAAATTAGTAAAGATGGTAAACATATTGTTGATGCAAGTAGGGCTGCTAACAATTTGTGCATTTTTTATGATATTTAAAAGTGAAAAGTAATGTTTGAGTTACATAGATGAAAGTTGGCTATGGCATAGGAGGATGAGACACTTGAACTTTGATAGTCTTGTTCAGATCAGTAGAAAGGAAGCTATTAGAGATATTCCAAAGCTCACCAAACCTTAAGGCAATGTTTGCAGAGCATGTCAATTGGGAAAGCAAACACAAAAGAGTAATTATTTTTCAAACATAAAATTGATACAATGTATTTCAATGGAGCGATGTTATTGATTGAAGGCGTTATGAGTCAAGCATGTTGATCGAGTTGGATGATAAAAATGAAGAGGCATTAATAGATCTTGGCGAGCGCTTGGTGTTAAATATAAATAAAACGATTTAATTGGTTGTTTATTGATAGACTATGGTGGAAGTTCTTGTTGTCAATCGTGACTTTCCATTTTCTCGTGTTGTGGGCTCCTTACAAAGTAGTTATTGGAAATCCCATTTTTGGGCGTTGACTGTGAGTGGAATTTTTGAATGCAAAGGCAATGAAGGTGCGAGATATTGAATCGACTCAAGGACCATGTGTTTTAGTTCATTCTTGGGAGTGATATAGTGTTGAGTATATTATTGGAGAAAAACATATTATTTGTGGTGTTCATGTTATTCAAAGGAAAAGTGATTCGTTGTATCAAGCAATGATTTTTGTGTGGAATCAAGCAGTGTTTGGAGTGCAGGATGTTATGGAAGTCGAGTAGATTTGAGTTGAGCATTCTTGCAATTTTTGGGCATGATTTGGGGAGCCGTGGTTTGTGTTATTGACAACCATGTGAAGGATTTGATATTTGGCTCAATTATTTCAAACATAGTTAAAAAAATCACTGGAATTTCACATAAATCATGAGATATCGCGAGTCATTCTTCACCTTGAGTTAATCGTCGAATATCATACCCATTTTTTTCTAAATATCACTGTGATTTTCGGGCCCAAAACTCACAAAACACCGCCTTATTTCGGTCAAAAAATCAAGTCAAACTAAAAGTTAAACGTCTTATAAAGTGAAAACGCAAATTTTTTACGTATTTTAACCGCTCTTTAGTCACGACGAACAACAAAGCTTCTTGGATATGCAACCTAGGGCACAAAAGCATTTCAGATTTCTATGGCATGATAACTGCATAAAAACGGCATTTCAGATTGCTATGTGAAACCAGGGCACGAAAATAGGGGCTTTTATTCAAATTTGTTTCAAAATTGCAGCTATGTATGAGCTGTATCAGACTATCATATGTGGTAAAAAAATTATTTCAATATTACAAATTTACAATAAAGAAACAATTTATTAGATATTGATAAACAATAGTATTACTTTCAGTGTTGATTATACTTTATAGTATATAATATTGTGAATACTGAATACTATTAAAAATATTAAATATCTACAATAGTATATAAAATTTACAATAGTGTGATAGTATGATTGTAATATTGAATAAACAATAGTATTCTCAAAACTTCAATAATGAATAAATAATATTAAAAATTTATAGTAAACAATAGAAAATTAGTTTTAAAGTAGTGTATATATGTGTTTTTTAAGAATATTTTAGGAAATTATATATTTTTACATGTTCGATAAATGTGCCAATTTTCTCGCCGAGTTTTTAAATTTTTTGGGCCAGCCAAGTTATTGTCGAGTTCGTTTTTTTTCATCTATAATTTCAAAGGGTTAGATGGTATTGGACCCTGATTTTCTACAGTATAGAGGTATTCGTGAAATTAATGGTGCTATCATTATATGGTGTTGTGCATGGAATACTAAGGAAATAGGAATATCCTTCAATTGTGTTCCTTCTATTTTTGAAGAGTTAGTGTGTTGCTGCTGTATATTTCAGATAAATGGGTGTTGTGTAATTCTTGCATGGTGTTTGAAGTGTTGTGTGTGCTAAAATTTTTATTGAGTTTTGCAATTGAGTTGGTGCTTCAGCTAAATGGAGTTGGTGCTTCGAGGAGGGTTGGTGCTCACTTATGTAATCTGGGTCGATGCCTATTTTATGAATGCAAGCTATTGATTTGCCATGGGTTTTTACCCGAAAGGGTTTTCCATATGAAATTTGGTGTTCTCCTTGTTGATGTTTTCTCTCTCTACTCTTATTCTCTGTTTTATGTGGTTTCGCTCTTTTAAAAGTTTAAAATACTGATTCACCCACTCACCCCCCCTCCCTCAATATTTTCTGTGTTCTCTTCAATCTGCAGGCATTAGGACATGCTTCCAGCTGATGTTGAAGGAGATATGAAACATTTCCCAAATTGCCCCTGTTCTTAGAGCCATGGTTGTTTGAGCAGATTCAATCATGGAGATGTTAATAGTTTGCATTCTAGAGAAGATGCACAAAGTTGGGAAGCATATAAAGCAATGTTACCCCAAGTTTATGAGACAGGGACGACAGGGGACAGGGGGAAGAGTTTTTAGGACGACAATTTTTTGGCCAATTTTGGGGACGGCTAGGGGACGCAAAGGGGATGGCTATATAAAAATAGGGAAAATTAAAATATGTAGGGAAGTTCAAAATAGTCATACGTAAACATGGATAAAGCATGCACTTCTACATTATAGAACCTTAAAATATAAGAACTAGCGAAATTTGTATGCCAAATTTGTGTTATTTTGAGAGTCAAAGTCAAATTGCCTCTAGAATTCAAAATCAAAGTCCCCTAGGCGTTCCCTGTCCCTGGGACGTTTCCAGGAACGGGAAGGGCTGAAAGAAAACCTGGGGACGCGCCCCCGGGTAATGTAGATATAAAGAGTTTGTGACCATTGGTAGGAAGTCTGAAGCAAGTTTGGAATGGATTGATGAGTCCTCCATTCCCACTACACTTAAGAGTCCATTCTTAGTTTAGCCAACCACTCAGAAATGAACAGAAGGCCTGCAGCTGGAAGGTGGAAAATATCAGAGGATTGGCAAATTTAGATGACTGTTGTTGACTGTTATTCCTAGCAACTCTACACAACAGTCCACATACTTCTTATTTTCTATTTTAGAGGTATTTCATATTAGTAATCTTGTGTCCGATCATTTTAATGACTCAAAATGACTTTGTATGTGATAATATCCAAAGAAAAGTTATAATAGTAGGATATGTATATTGGAAACTTCATATCAGAATTTGAATGACAGTGAAAATCATCTTTGCAAGTGCATATTTTTGTTATTAGGTGAAAGAATTTCAAAACAAATTAGAGGGGTGATTTTAAAGTGGCATCAGATCTGGTATTTCCTGCCAGCCTATGTTTTTAATCAAGTTGTGCAGCTGCAGTTGACTCTATGAGTGAAAGGGAATTGAGATATTACACACAAGAGCAGAGACAAACAAAACCACTAGCTCCATTGGAAAATCCTTTTGCAGTAGAGCAAAGTTTTTAGGAGGGACTGGTAAGTAACAGTGACAGTTCATCAGATTCCACAACCCATAGCCCACCTAGAGTCACTGAGGACAGAGGTAGGGGATGAGTTGGTTCAGTTAGTCCAAACACTGGAGTGGAGGAAAAAAAAGATACCATTCTGGATATGTGTAATGACCCTTACTCTAAAGGCCACTAAAACCTCTATCGCTGGACTGAGTGATTTTGTCAAACACTTGGCATGCAATTGAATTGTTTTGTTTGAAATGTAGTGTACTCAAGTTTGTAGTTGTTGAGTAACAAATCCACAATGTTCAATTGATAGAAACAATGCCAAAATGTATATAAAATGCAATCAATGCTAATGAAGACTTTTTCAATCAATTACAATTCTCAGATTTCCAATGACTTGGCACCAAGGAAATACAATGAACGATGATAAAACTCTTATATCAAACAATGACCACAATGCCAAATGAAACATGAAACATTCAAGTCTGATTACAATATGCAAAATATGACAATGACTGATTCAAATGTCTGATTTTCTGAATGAGTATGGACTGTTACAACAGTGTCTAAATATGCAACTTCCTATTACAAATTTGACAACAAATATCAATTCCAAATTATGCAAAGGAACCTGGAAATTGCTGCACTTATTGTTTGACAGAATGCTGATGAAATGACACCCGAACTGCACCCCAAATAGGCCCCAAACTGGTCCCAAAAATTGCTGCTGCACCTGGTACTGTACCTGGCCGTACAGTACGGACATGTGCGGCCCTGCTAGAAAATATTTTGCAAAGTGTTGACTGCCGAAAATGATGTATTCAGAATCGCCTGGGGTTGTATTATCACTTCCCAAATGCATAAAATCAATCTCCAAATAGTTTGTGAGATATGAATGAAAATATGAGTCTCAGGCCCTGGTATAGACTTCACAGAAAATGCACTAAATGACCTCCAAACACTGCCAAACTGATTCTCCAATGAAATGATGAAATCCAAACCCTTGTGCAATCAGTTTCAAACCCTCAGAATCAATATTCAGATAAATCCAACATGAAATGGCTAAATACCATCTCCAATGAGCAACCTTTCAGAAGATATTTCACTTCCTCAGTTATGCAAATCCAAGGGAGTTATCGTTCCCAAAGATTAATGAAAATTTGCAGACCAAATGACTACAAATTGCTCCAATATGGAAAAGTAGAAGAATCCTCAAATCAGCTTGTCCAAAATGAATGCCCAAGTCCTCTATTTATTCACTTTTCTAAGAAGTTACTAAGAACTTCTAGAAGCATCCATTATAAAATCCCATTATAATGCACTTTTATAATAAAATAACTTTAAAAAATAAAAAGTGCAATCTCAACTTAAAATTATAACATATGGGCCTCGCATAACACATAATAATAAAAAATAATCTCCAGATCACTTTTCCAAGAGCAAATATGACCAACTGATCTAAAAAATGACTCTCTCACCAAACCATTTGCCTACGAGAGTCGATGATAGGCAAATCCAATATGAAAAATCATGTCGCTAGAAAGGGGACATGACAATATGATGTTACATATGCTTGTAAGATGAATTAGGGAATTCCACTGGTAACTCAAGTTCAAAATGGTGAATCAAGCTCTTCAAACTAGAACCACACAAATAGACATACAGGCGCATAAGCATCAAGATCAATTCCTAGACCTCTTCAGCCTTTTTTCATTTGCCGAGAGGAGGTATAGGTTACTCCAAAGGTACAACTTCCCTTGGTTGATGAGGTGAGGGCTGGTTACACAAAGTATGCAACATTGCCTGATGAGATTCAGAGCCATTTATCTCTAAATGAGTACTTGAATCAAAGGAAGAAAAGAGGAGGTGGTAGAGTGGAACAAAGAGGACCAACAATTTAGAGAGATTTTTAGTAGGCATTGGGCAAGATTACATCGGCACACTTTGATGGTTGTGACATGTACATAGCCAGAGTGTGGGTTTAGAAGTTAGATAACTAATTGGTACTTGGATCCTTGTCAGAGGATAAGGCAATTAAGTTTTCCACTTTGCATCTAGATGGGATAGCCCATTAGTGATGGCACCATGGCCTAGTTATGTTGAGCCACAATCTAATCACCGCATATGATGACTTCAGAAACAAACTAATTAAGAGGTTTGATAAGAAAGGTCTTAAATTGCACTTTAGAGAGCTTGTGCAGCTAAATTAATATGGCTCACTTGACATATACCCATTGGAGTCTCAAAGGCTTTCAGTGATGGTTTAGAGTATAATAGAGAGGAGACTTGTAGTCCTTTTTAGTTAAGGCCTTTGATCCATTGAACTTGTAGGAGGCTATGAGGAAGGCTAGGAGTGTGGAGCTTGCTGCCCCCAAAAGCAAATTCTTGTCCAAGAGCTTCCAACATGAAAAAGGTAAGAAGCATGTTAACAAGGGAAAAAACAGCCCAAAGATCCCTTTTCAAAGGTGGAAGACGACTTCAAAAAGGAGCTAAAAAGAAGAATCTTTGTTTTACATACAAGGACCCATGGACCCCAAGACATTAAGTGTTTGGGAAAGGAAAAAAGTCAGTAAACTGGAGCCACATCAGTTGATAGTTCCAGCAAAAGATTCAGACCAGCAAGCTGAAACAGAGGAAAGTGAAGAAGAGAAATCAGTAGAAGAGTTTGGGGAAGAGAAGGGAAGTGGAGGCAATACTTACTAGGCTCTCTAGTCTTAAAAGAAATGATTTTTTCAAGGTTAGAGGCATGTTAGAAAGGGAAGCAAATTGTTGGTCTGATTGACATAGGTGCTACACATAATTTCGTTGATGAGGACATTGTGGCACAACAAGGGCTCAAAACTAAGAAATTTTGAAGGTTTTAGACTCATGGTTGCAAATGGTCATGCTAGGCCTTGTTGGTTCCCAAAACCACAGATTGGAAATCCAAGAGCCTGCCAATTCTCCAATAGGATTCCAAATTGGTTCTAGCCAACAAACGGGAATAATTCAAATTCCCCTGCCCTTTAGGCTTCACTACACCTAGGTGAGTAAACCTTCACCTCGAACCTGATCACTTTCTTCAAAGTTTTTCTATAGCGAATTTAAGCTTGTGAGTTTTCCGGCTGGCAAATTCCTCGAACTCGATCAATATGAAATTGAATGCTGAATGTTTGAATTAAATGTTTTGTGTAATGATTCTTAATAATGGATTTGAGTTTTGTAGGAAGGAATTGATAGATTTTCTGACTTCACATATAAACCCAATACTTCAAAAATAAAAGACCAGTGCCTCTGCTCATTTGGGCGATAGAGTCAACTTCAATGAAGATTACGTACAATTTTATAATGTTCTACGCACTTATACTGCTAATCAATTAAATAATCAAGATGCGACAGATCAAATATTTATGCAATCTTAAATTAGTCCAGATTGAACTTTACTCCTGGGAGACAAACTAGACACAAATTCAAAAACAATTAAATATTTCACAACATCTGTGATGATCGAGTTTAAGATGCTAAATGACCATGTCCACTTATCTAACATTTAAACTGTATACAATATTCAAAAAATAATTGCAAAGGACAATTCATCTGCAGTTTAATTCTCCACACCTTTAATAATAAACAAAAGACATTTTATTTTATTATTAAAATAAAATAATTGAATAATAATAAAATTATTGAATTTATATTACAAAGTCATATTTTTATTCCTTATCCCTCCATACAAATATTCTTCTAATTATAATGCTTCTCTTCTTTTTTCATTCTGTCTTGTTTTTATCTCCATATTTTATTATTACTTATATCTTCTATTTTATAGTCGTGACTTTTCAATTTAAAACTTATATCCCTTCAAAGATAAATCACATCCTTTAGTTATCTCCATTGCCTTCGTGTTTAGACTTTGCATTAATAATGTTTGGACCAATATCCTCACTTGTCTTTAGGCGTTAAAACATTAATTTCCAGGTTCCCAATATTATATTCTAATTGCTTTTAGTCTCTTATCATCTTAATGGAATCGGCTTTTATTAAAATCCATCGTGGCATCAACAAATATTTTGTGATGAACATAGCATGGACAATGTCATTTAATATTAGTTTTATTAGATCGTTTTTAGATGTGACGACGTTCAAAGGCCTTGAATGTCCTTGTCTTTCCATTTCCATACTCCTTTAAAACAATAATTCATAAGAAACATTTGCACGATAAATATCTGGATTTTGTTGTATCGAAGTAAGTCCGTCTATATCTTTGCACCCGCATATTATCATTCACTTGATTCTTTTATATCCATACTATCACTACGGTTTATCTTCATATTGCTCTGTAACAGAAGATATATATGATAAATGTTTGTGTGAAAATCATTGCTGCCTTAACTGCTACGTCTTTTCTTCCTTCCGCTAAATCTGAGAACTCCTTGACGGTGAAGATGGTGTTAACATTATCATAGCCAGCACCAATTTACTCTACAGGTTCATTTTGATATTGGGCATATATTTGAGTCCTCATTGATTCCCCAGACTCATTGTCGCATATGCTAGGAGAGATTTACTTATCACCATCATTTTCTGTGTATACAGAGCATGATGTTTAGTTTAATTTATATCCACACCAAGCTGTTCCCAATGACTGGCTTTATCTGCATGTATTCGTACTATTACTGCTGGTAATCAGTGTCATTATGCCACATATGATCTTCCATTAATGATGCCTATGTATTACTATTGTATGTTGTATCTGTCAGATGGGTACTTTGTCCAGCATATGCATCATACTTGCCTATTTGCATTGAATCACACAAACTTCCTCTTGTTTGGTAGACATTTTCTATATGCTGGTGTGAACGTTTATTAAATCTATTGTTTAAAAAATGCATCTACTCACTTTCTGAAGTTTTTCTTTGTTCATAGACTGCATAATCCATATCTTTAGAAGACAGTCACATTATAGTTTTCAAGTGTCTTTTGACCTTCGAAATTAGTGATGATATTTCCATCAATCTTCTAATATTATTTCTCAAATGGAGGCCATAATTTTTGCAAAAAATAGGGCTCCATCAGGCCTTTCATGAGGAAAATTCCACAATTGAGTCTCCTATAGAACTACTACGAAGTTAATGATGATTTTTATGTTGTGAATACATGAGACACAAATGTTGTTCTTGGTATGTTGTGGCTTTGTTCTCTAGGTGAGATCATTTTTAACTTAAAATCCATGGAGTTGAAATTTCAGAATGATGGTAGAATGGTAGTATTGAGAAGAATGACAAAGGAGGGATCCTACATTGCTACCTGTAAGATGATGCAAAGAGTATCCAATCATGGGCCAAAAACAATGTCACAAGAGGTAAAAATGATTTCCAAATTTGGGTTAATCCCCTTTTTGACATGGACATAGGTTTGGCATTTTATAATCCTCTTTTAGAGATGCATTTTGACATTTTAGGGGAAGAAAAGTTTCGTATGATGATTTTCTTCCTATGATGGATCATGGTGGATAGGATCAATATGGAATGATGGATGACCTTGTGGATTCACCACAAGAAGAGTACTATTCTGACTCAAGAGGTTGATGGGATGAGTAGCATCAATGTTGAGATTTCTAACATCACAAAATGCCGTTTGGATGAAATTCTTATGTTGATTAGGGTGGTGCAACCTTAGCATGGTGAAGCCACTTTTAGGGGTGATAATCTATGCCCTGGATCATCAATATGGGTTGTTGGGAACTAAAGATGATGGGAGATGCATACTATGGGAGGTTATGGATAAAAAAAGGTGAAAAGAGTGCTACTGTTACCTCTCCTTGCAGTCATCTTATGAGTCCATTTGTGTTCATACAAGTGGATTCGAGGAAGATTTTCAGCAAAATTTGGTATTCTACCAAGTTGGTGACTCTTGGAAAGACAATTTCAGCTAAGGTAATGATCAGTTTTTTCAATTTAGTTGATGATTATTAGTGTTGCAGCAATCATCCTTTATTTTGTGTGCTGATTTTACAAAAATCAGACTATAAGTTGCTAATTTTAGATAGGGATAACTCCAAATTTACACATTTTTAGACCATTTAGAGCCATGAAAGGTTTGGTTTATGGTTTCAGATGAGGTAATCAAGTTCAGCGTTAGATGGGTGTTTGGGCACCAAACAGCTATTATTTCTTGTTTCTAACTGTTATTTTGGTGTGCTCAAATTAACTTATTCGTTTGATGCCAAGAAAGAGATCTTTGATCCTTCACCAAGAGCTGTTCCTCTTCACAAGAGGAATGCTTCAAGGAGAGTCGGCCTTGTTGTAAGTGTAACGACTATAAAAGATTGTTCATGTAAATAGAGGGAAGTGATATCTCTTGCAGCTAATCAACAACACTCCCTCTTAGCTAGGGAGATATCTGCTCAAATACTCACATGAGGGAGATATCTGCTCAAATACTCATGTCATGAAGTCTCTCAACATGACATACACAATGGCTACACCAATTGGTGAAAGGAGTTAATCACGGAGTCACTCAACGTGATATCATCATGTAGTCACTCAACTTGATGTCCACCATGGCTACTCCTAGAGGGTGGAAAGAACAAGTGCCCATCACGGAGTCACTCAACGTGATGCCATCCAACCTGATGTCCACTATGGCTACTCCCATGAGTGGAAAAGCACAAGTACATCCATCATGGCTACTCCCATGCATGGAAGAGAATATGAACACAAGTGCCCATCACAGAATCACTCAATGTGATGTCATCATCTCATCATGATGTTCACCATGGCTACTCCTAGAAGGTGAATAAACACAAGTGCTAAGTCATGGAGTCTCTCACATGACATCCACCATGGCTACTCCCAAAGGGTGCAACAAGGGCTTTCACCTCAAACTTCTCTCTCACAGAGAAGAATGCATTAACAAGGGATTGCACCTCAAACTTCTTACTCACAGAGAAGAATGCATTAACAAAGGCTTGATGATGATGTGGTTCCCTCTGAAGCTCGAGTTCTTGCATCGGCCTCCTAACCTCCTCGTCCAAGGTTGCCTCTAATGGTTTTTTAGAACTCCCTCTGAATGTTAATTCCTTCTCTTCGAAGAAACTTATCACAATCTGTACAGACTCTTCCTCTTCAAGAGATGTCTCAACCCAGTCCTTAAGGACAACATGGGTAGGCCCCTCTCTCTCCAATTTGAAGACAATCATCTCATTGTCATGCCTAGTTGCCATGGATAGTATGTACATATCTGTCACCACTAATGCTGTAATTGACCTCAAGAACAGGTGAATCAACCAAGATGTTGACACTTAAGTGGCCCCTCTGGATGGTGATCTATAGAGAAAGGTCAACATGCACCTTGTTCATCGTACAATCAACACAACATACACACCAGAAGTGAAGGTGGCTCCAAATATCTTCACGCGGTCCCAAATACCATTGTAATGTCCCCACTTAGGAACAATGAAATTTATCTTTTAAGTTGCAATATGTAGATACCCCACATCTTATTTGGGGAACTAATGAACTATAATTGGCCATGATTTGTTGATATATATGACAGATCCCCATAGTCTTTGCATCATCTTGGCCTCATCTACTTTAAACTTTGAAGCATACATTTTGACAAACTTTTTCAAAGTGAAGGCCCAACCATGCAGACTAGCTGAAAAGCAACTGTCCCTTTCTTTGGATAACCTTGGCAATCACCAAGAAGAGGATCTTCGTAGGTAGACATGATCACATTTTCATTTTCAATCACTCTTAGAAATGTCTGATAAGCTTCCTCTCCATCAACTTGCAACTCAAGAAAACACCCCTCCATCTGTTTAATCGTAAGAATTGGCCTAATTCTTTCTCCAAGAGCTTGTCGAAGAACAGTCTCAGTCTGCACACAAACTCCTTCAATGTACGCAAGGTGGCTGTGATCTCTAAAGAGGGGTTAATGTGTCTACGCTCAACTTCATCTGCACGATTATTCCCTGATGTCCGACTATAAATGCCGCTCTGTTATCCTTTGACGATAATGCAAGAGTTACAATGCGTGGGTACTGATAGATGCCTCCGATTCAAACATAGACTTCTCATTTTATGGATTGTCATTCAAAGCTAATGATATCACAGGAAGTCTTTAGCCCGCACTTTTGTGCTAGAAAGAGCATCACTGTTATTTGGTATTGACAAAAAACAATCCTATCTTCTTTCTCGACAATATAATCCTCCACCCTTATAAAGTCTCAACACATAAGGAGACTCCTAACAATATATTTGAATCTTTAATAGCTCGCAATTAATATAAATCTTCAAACTTACATATTTCGATGGTTCCCAAGGAAAAACAACGAGGCAATGCATGGTAATTGGTTTAAGAATACATCTGCCATGAGTATCCCCTTCTCCACATCTGGCAGCCCGCTGTTGTTCTTGCTTTCCAGACTTCCCTCGGCCTCATCTCGCTCACATATCAAGTTCAAATCCTGCTCTAATACCATGCTATTTTGGTGTGCTCAAATTAACTTATTCATTTGATGCCAAGAAAGAGATCTTGGATATCTCCCATAGCTAATCAACAACACTAACTAGCAGTTATGGTTTGGACAATGGATTACTTAATAGTTGCAACCATTATTTTGGAGTGCAAGATGTTGAAAATGAGGGAGTTAGCATTTACTTTCTTAATTTTTTTTCCAATTGTGCCATGATTTCTTGACAAGGGAGAGAAATTTTGAAGGAGTTTGTTGAGATCTTGTAGAGTTTGGTTACTCTTTTACATGACGACTTCAGGAGATTTCATTTGCAAGCGTAGCTGTGTATTGCTCCAAGCAAAAGGATCCAAGTTTGGGATCTAAGGATTATTGATGATTCAGGATTTAATTGGCTAATTTAAATTGGCAATATCTGGAGGACAAGCAATTCGTCTCTAATGTTCCCATTTTTATATAATGTTGTTTTGCGAGTGTTTGGCCAATTTTTTAATTTTTCATAAGCCTTTAGATGTGTTAGGGAGAACTAGCTTTCGAAAGTAGCATTGTGATCAGTTGATGTTTTAGTTTGTTGCAACATTCCTTACAATTGCTTTGGACTTCTAGGTTGTTCCCCACAGTTCTTGATGGAGATTACTATTTTTAGAAAATGTCTGTCTTGGCACTCGGCATCACTCTTCATTACCAATTGCTTCTTGGCGTGATCAGTTTCAGTATTCAGTGCCTTGGCAGTGCTTTCTGCAATGTGATCCAAATTATGTAAATTATTACACTAAAGTTATAAAGTTAACATTATATTATTTACTATAGTGTCTTAATTATAGTGTCTTAATTTTAATAAAGTGACATATGTCCTATCGAGTGGAAACATAGGGGAAAGGGGACTTGCACTTTATGTAATGACCCTTACCAATAGGATCACTAAAACCCTCAATCCGTGCTTAGGTATTTTGTCAAACGGTTGGCATGTAACTGAATAGGGCTGCAAATGTAACTAATTGATGTGCAACAAATCCACTATGTAGATGCCAAATATTGAAGACAATGTATGAGCAATAATAATTCTCAAATTATAACCACTTCCAATCTAATACATGTGCATGACAATATGAAACTCAATATGTAACCCTTACAAATGTATGCAATTCTGATTTGGACAGCAGATGGAACTGATTACAATATTGAACTATGCATGTGGTTTTAAATGAAAGCAATCTACACCCTTACAAGTGGATCAATGTAATTCTGATTACATTAGTTGAAGCATGTATGGACTGAACTATATTTGTCATATAACTGCTCCAATACTCCAGAATTTATGACTGTCCTAACAATATCAGAATTAGGAAATGATTTCTAACTATGCATTCCTATGCTACTATGCACTCTTAAACATTAAAACCTCTGATCATGCAATGAATTAACCCAGTTCAGATTATGCAAGGGCTGGCTGGAATACAACAGCAGTATGATGACTGAAAATGTAATGAACAACATCCAATAACAATAAACCCTTGCCTATGCAATAACAACCAATTCTGGGACTGTTCAAATGCCAATTCTGAACATGATATAACAGAGACTGTGTAACAGCAGTTTACATAAATTTTAATATGTGTTTCAATGCAAGAACCTGATGATAGATGCCTTTGTTGAAGACCACACTTTGGAGGATGCTGGACGCTGAAGAAGACCACCTTGACAGCCCAAAATAGACCTTCCAAATGCTGATGACGTCACTGCTGGCAGGGCCGTACCTGTACAGCCAGGGCGTCTCCAATATAAAATAATTTGCAAAGTTTTAGGACCCCAAATTATGATGGAAAGGGGCGCCTAGGGTTCTACTACAACCCTCTAAATTTATAAAATCATCCTCCAAGCCAAATAGGAGTTATGAACAAAAACGTTGGTCCAAAACCCTGGACTGGCAGTCTGAAAAATGCACAATTCTGTCTTCAAACCCTTGCCAAACGCTTCACCAATGCAAGAGCAAATCTGAATCCCTTATTTCAACCAAAACAAATCCTTACAATGAAGTCTGCTTTTTCGAATTGCTTTTTCGGATTTGCTTTTTCGAACTGCTTTTTTCGGATCTGCTTTTTCGAACTGCTTTTTCGGATCCGCTTTTTCAATCACAAACAAACCCTCGAAACTGAATCTCTATGAAGTCCAAGTGAGATGGCTGAATACCAACTCCTCAATTGCAACAATTCAAGTGATATTTCACACCCTCAAAGTTGCCAATCCAAGGGAGTGATTCGTTCCCAAAGACTGAATAATAATTTGCAGACCCAAATCCACAAATGTCTTCACAATGAAGAAGTAAAAGAGATATCATAAACCAAGCATGTCCAAATGAGAGGCCTAGCCCTCTATTTATTCACTTTTCCTGGAACTTCTAGAACTCTCCTTTATAAAATCTCATTAAAAAGCACTTTTTATAATAAAATAATATTATAAATCAAAAAGTGCAACTCAACTTAAAATTAGAACATGTAGGCCCCGATAACTTATAATAATAAAATATAACCTCTTAAACTTCTCCAAAAGCCAATATAACCATCTGATCTGCAAAAATGACTCTCTCTCTCCACCATTTGCCTACGAGAGTCGGGGATAGAGAAATCTGGCACGCTAAACGAGGTCAGCCAAAATGGGGACATGACACTTTAGGAGATTTCATTTGCAAGCGTAACTGTGTATTGCTCCAAGCAAAAGGATCCAGGTTTGGGATCTAAGGATTTCATTGATGATTCAGGATTTAATTGGCTAATTTAAATTGGCAATATCTGGTTGGCAAGCAATTCGGGGGAGGGAGAACTCTAATGTTCCCATTTTTATATAATGTTGTTTGTAAAGAGCCCTGCTAGCTCTTGGCTCCAGATAATTAAATTCTTTAAAATATTTAATACTTCCACAGGATTTTAACTTAAAAATTCTTCACAAATTAAATACCATAAAATTAGGATAATCCATTTATAAATTAAACTCATAAATCTGAATACTTCAACAATTGATAATTTAAATTCTGAAAATGAACGTTCATAAACATTGGCACCTGGCAATTATTGTTTATTTGCAAACTGTAATAATCTTCAACAAAGCTTGACGCAACACCTAAAAAACTGTCAAATGCCATCTTTGGATAATGTTGTAGCCACCTAGATTGTCACGTGCTTGGCTGGTAATTAAACGCAGGCCCTGTATGTTGAAAACGGCTCCTACCAAGGAGTCACATTAGCTAAATGTGAGGTGTCACAGCCTCACCAAAGTCACATGCCCTGCCTGATACTATCACAGCACTTGCGTGATAAATGCAGTGCCCTAGCAACAATCCAAACCCCCTCCTTTGTAAACGCAGCCTAGAACAATTTCGTGGCAGCTTGATAAATAAGAGGAACCTCAACAATTCGCAGACAAATGCTATTGAAGGATCACCATAACTTCCAAAACAATTTCAGAACTTCAACATGAAGACAATTCGAAATCTTTAGAAGCAAATCGATTTGCCTGTAGAATTAAAACTTCACACACATCCAGTATACTTCGGCACTGGACTATGATCTCAGATACAGCTGCAAAATTCACCATCAATGTATAATGGCTCAAATTGCCAGAAGAGGAATCAGTCCTCAAAACCCTAGCTGGGTTGTCTCTCTCACAAACTTCAAAAAATCATAATTCAACAATGGATGAGAAAAGTGCTTTTTCGAGTAGAATATATAGGCTTTTTGGAAAAAACACTTTTTAATATTTTCACTTAATTGGCTTTAAAAATAATCTCACTTTATAACATAAAGTTATAAAGTCATAAGTTATTAAATTAAATCAAAATAATTTAATTTAATAACACATTTAAAATATAAGTCACTGAACTATCTGACTGCAATCAACGAACTTCTGACAAAGCACCAAGTCCAACTACCCAGCTAGGAATAGGCATTGCCTTGCCAGAAATAGCCACTGCTAATATAGACTTACTATAAATAGTAAGTCTCTCAAATTGGAGATCTCTGAAACTTGATCTTGAGATATCTGATGCTTCGTGCAGACACCCTGCTAATCCTAGCTAGTCCCAAAATATCACTTACTAAAAATAGTAAGTTGACCAAAATGGTCCGAACGAAGAGAAGACCTGATAATCAGAACCTCCAGAATGGAATCCGAATGCTGGCTTCACCATCTAACCCCCTCTGATCACCTGATTAGCCTGTGAGGGTTGCCAAACCAAACTAATCCCATAAGTCAAAAAAACGGGGACATTACAGTCCTCCCTTCCCAAGATTGCTTGTTCTCAAGCAATCAGGAAAAACAAGCAACATCATAAACCACCTGGGTCCCAAGGATGGTCACAAGTAATGTCCCGATCCTCACCAAACTCTTGTGAAGAGAGAACCAACATCAACAGAACAAGCACCACTAAAAACAACATCTGTAAACCAACTGTAGATGTCGATGCTGAAAACAACCCAACAGAACTCAACCCATCTGAAATAACAACTCTGTCAAAACCTAAGTCCCTGTCTATCCAGCACTCACACCCAACTGCACTGGGAAAACAACACTGACCAAATGTGCCTGAATTATTGTTATCAACTCTGCCCTCTGATAAACAGTCCTGAGTGCATGGATACTGCAAGTAATCTAACTTGCAACTGCCAAATCCATCTGCAAATGATGGTGCTAATCCATCCCACAATGGATGGTAGGATACTGGAGCCGGTTTACCCTTGCATGAGATCAAATCATCCACCTGTGGGTCAAAAGAAAAATGATGAGCATACCCCATCCTATAATGCTGATAGAAATCCCCAATCTCTATCAATGGCTCATCATTACCAAACCGGGAATCAAAAGATGGCTCCAATCTCCAACTCTGCATCACTGTAGGCTGGGTAGGAACCTGAGCAACCCTCTCAACAAACCCAACCTCAAAATCCCTGTGGGGAAGCATAGTAGAAAGAGTCTCCACAATCTTCCCAACCAACCTCCGAATAGCACAAGAGCCTCGGATGAGAGTACCCTCAGACACTCTATAAGAATCCTGACGCACGTTTGCACTCTCAAGTAGACACTCCATAAATGACTTGGTGCAATAGAAATTATACATGGAAGCATCAACTCACTCCCCTGCAATCCATGGCTGATTCCCCCGCAAATGTGGCACAACCAACTGTCCCGTGCTATCAGCTAAGTGAGATGATGAAATAGATTCACTCCCAGCTATAGGAAGCAAATCAACTTGAGAGCCTGTCTCCTCTGGTACTCCTACCTAATCCGTACCAAGTGCTCCCATATCCGGAACAGATGTGTCTGCCACAACATCATGTTCCTCAACACCAACTATAGGAGCAAACTCACCAACAACCACCTCAATGTGCAATCGAACTGGATCTGGGGCTGGTGTAGACCGTAAATGCTCCAACTCCACAGTCACCTCCTCTAATCGGATCTGCGACTCCTGAAGAGCCCGCTGAGTATCCTCTAAAACCTCAGTAGTCGCTGTGAGCTCCTGGGTAAGCTCACTCACCTTCTCCTCTTTGTCTATCAGTGCCTCATAAGCTGTACTCCCCCACTCCACTAGGTGATCTCGGTCAACTACCATCTGTAAATAGTTCTGTCTCAAAATCTTGACAGCCTCATGCAAAGAGTGAATCTCTGTCAATGAAAGGTAACTACCACTGGGCTCATCTGTCATAGGAACACCCCAACCATAAACAACCAACAACTGACAAGCGGCATCAAAATGCTCGAGAGTAGAAGAAATATCCCTCTCATCAACTCGCAACTGGCTAGTCACATGATGACTCTGCACAACAGACCTCCTATGAACAACCTCAAACGCACTGTCTACACTATGAGAGGAAGTTGTATCCAACAAACTCCCCTCAAGATCACCCTCTCTCTGTGTACTTACATCTGAGTACACCTCTACACACTAAGTACAAGCATTGGACACATCCTCATCTAACCTCGAGGAAGTTGCTACTGAATCTGATTCAACACAATCTCCAGCTACCTCACCCTCTGCAACCATTTGACAATCCAGATCTGGAGACACATCCTCATGAGTTACCGAAGAAGTAACCCCATCCCTAAAAGTGGAAGCCCTAGCTGTAACAAACTCCTACCACTCATAAGCTTCCCTATCCTCATTTGTGAGTCCCTGTAACACAAAATCTTGGAACCCACCATCACCATATGACAACGCTGAATCTACACCCAAAGTCAAATATAGAAAGTCTGAAACACTACAGCACTCATCGTCCTCGCTCTCAGCATCGGAGATATCTACAATGCTAGTGTCTACATCATCTATCCGCATCTCCTCTACTAACTCTGGCTGCAAACATGACTCAATGTCGTCATGTGAATCAACTATATAGTGGCATGAAACTACGTTGCCCAAATCAACTGCAACACTCCCATCCTGAGTGTCATCACTAGAAAGCTCCACGCACACATCCTCAACACAGGAAGAAACCACTGTCTCCTGTACTGATCCCACACTGCGACTGCTACCATAAATCTCTGAGCTGTCAGAGCTCATACACTCCTTGCAGTCATCACCCAACATCTCACAAGGGGTGTCATCTCCAATGCAACTCACAGCATCCTCGAAAGTGTCATCAGATGTGTCTATACTATCAGCTCCCACATCTCTTGTTGAAATCACAACTGCTGACACGTGACTCTGCACACATGACTCAATGTCAAGCTATGCACCAATAATGCCGGAGCACGAACTGTCATCAACTGACCCCGCTGCAATGCCTAGATCACCAACCTCACCACTGGGAGACTCCCTACATGCCTCGATCCCAACTGAGGAAGCAACTGCGTCCTCAACTGGAGCAACACTACTACAGCTGACATAAACATCTCCAATAATAACTCCCTTCATGAAAGAGTCTAAACTCTCAATGATAACTGCAACATCAGCTGCCTCTATACAACCCGTAGTGACTGCTCTAGGAGCCTCAACCCAGTGATGCTCAACACTGCTGTCATCCAATGGCACTGAAACATCCACTGGTTTCGGTGTAATAAATCCATCATCAGCACTATGAATGGGAATCGCAAGTGCTGAACTAGATGTAGGAACATCAGCATCACGGACAATTGTCAAAGAAAACTCTAGTCTTCTCCCCTGCAAACATGTTGCCGGCCTTCTAAAAGCAGAGACCATATATCTCGCTGCCCTATCTACTGTAGCTAGATCCGACAACTTCTCTGCCAATCTTTGCTGATGGAGTCGAAGTCTCTCCATGCTTTCTACTAAAACATTTAATTCCACTCTATTTCCCTTATTGCTATGATGACTTCCGGAACTGGACCTCTTGTATTTATCCATAGCTAGGAAAAATGGAAGTGCTGGTCACTTTTAAAATACTTCAGAAAATAAATGAATCCAGACCCCACGGGATGGCAGGAAGAAAGCTCTGATACCACTGTAAAGAGCCCTGCTGGCTCTTGGCTCCAGATAATTAAATTCTTTAAAGTATTTAATACTTCCACGAGATTTTAACTTAAAAATTCTTCACAAATTAAATACCATAAAATTAGGATAATCCATTTATAAATTAAACTCATAAATCTGAATGCTTCAACAATTCATAATTTAAATTCTGAAAATGAACGTTCATAAACATTGGCACCTGGCAATTATTGTTTATTTGCAAATTGTAATAATCTTCAACAAAACTTGACGCAGCACCTAAAACACTGTCAAATGCCATCTTTGGATAATGTTGTAGCCACCTAGATTGTCATGTGCTTGGCTAGTAATTAAACGCAGGCCCTGTATGTTGAAAACGGCTCCTACCAAGGAGTCACGTTAGCTAAATGAGAGGTGTCACAGCCTCACCAAAGTCACATGCCCTACCTGATACTATCACAGCACTTGCGTGATAAATATAGTGCCCTAGCAACAATCCAAACCCCCTCCTTTGTCAACGCAGCCTGGAACAATTTCGTGGCAACTTGATAAATAAGAGGAACCTCAACAATTCACAGACAAATGCTATTGAAGGATCACCGTAACTTCCAAAACAATTTCAGAACTTCAACATGAAGACAATTCGAAATCTTTAGAAGCAAATTGATTTGCCTGTAGAATTAAAACTTCACACACATCCAATATATTTCAGCACTGGACTATGATCTTAGATACAGCTGCAAAATTCACCATCAATCTATAATGGCTCAAATTGCCAGAAGAGGAATCAGTCCTCAAAACCCTAGCTGGGTTGTCTCTCTCACAAACTTCAAAAAATCATAAATCAACAATGGATGAGAAAAGTCCTTTTCGAGTAGAATATATAGGCTTTTTGGAAAAAACACTTTTTAATATTTTCACTTAATTGGCTTTAAAAATAATCTCACTTTATAACATAAAGTTATAAAGTCATAAGTTATTAAATTAAATCAAAATAATTTAATTTAATAACACATTTAAAATATAAGTCACTGAACTATCTGACTGCAATCAACGAACTTCTGACAAAGCACCAAGTCCAACTGCCCAGCTAGGAATAGGCATTGCCTTGCCAGAAATAGCCACTGCTAAAATAGACTTACTATAAATAGTAAGTCTCTCAAACTGGAGATTCTCTGAAACTCGATCCTGAGATATCTGACGCTCTGTGCAGACACCCTACTAATCCTGGCCAGACCCAAAATATCACTTACTAAAAATAGTAATTGACCAAAATGATCCAGATGAAGAGAAGACCTGATAATCAGAACCTCCAGAATGGAATCCGAACGCTGGCTTCACCATCTGACCCCCTCTGATCGCCTGATTAGCCTGTGAGGGTTGCCAAACCAAGCTAATCCCATAAGTCAAAAAAACGGGGACTTTACATTGTTTTGCGAGTGTTTGGCCAATTTTTTAATTTTTCATAAGCCTTTAGATGTGTTGGGGAGAACTAGCTTTCGAAAGTAGCATTGTGATCAGTTGATATTTTAGTTTGTTGCAACACTCCTTACAATTGCTTTGGCCTTCTAGGTTGTTCCCCACAGTTCTTGATGGAGATTACTATTTTTAGAAAATGTCTGTCTTGGCACTCGGCATCACTCTTCATTACCAATTGCTTCTTGGCGTGATCAGTTTCAGTATTCAGTACCTTGGTAGTGCTTTCTGCAATGTGATCCAAATTATGTAAATTATTACACTAAAGTTATAAAGTTAACATTATATTATTTACTATAGTGTCTTAATTTTAATAAAGTGACATATGTCCTATCGAGTGGAAACATAGGGGAAAGGGGACTTGCACATAAGTTAAATTGCTCCTTTTCCCCTCCAACTCTATACAAGGAGGATTGGGGCTCTTATTTGGATTATTTAGAGAAGTACACATAGCAGGATGTTGTTGGAATGAATGGAGAATTTCTTCCAGGGCTTGATCGAGGATGAAAACCCTCATAAAAGATCACCAGTTTTGGAGGTGAAATATCCTCCCTAGCTAGTATAATGATTTTACATAATGGAGCTTTGGTAATCCAGGTTTCTGAAAAATGAAGATTTTCAAGGTAAATTGATTCCAATTTTTTTAAGATTATTTTGGTGTCAAATTTGTTGCCTTTTGGTGTGTTTAAGCGTAAGGAATTTCCAGCAAACTTTCAGACCTGGTCATACAACCCCCTCAAAAGCAGGCCGTTTGCTGATTTAGGTCATCAGATGGTGTGGAAAGTGATTGAAATTAGTTTCCAGAGATTTCTCTATGGTTAGGTAACCAAGTTGGTTCTGATCTTGGGATTCATTGCTTCAGATTTGAATTTATTTGACAGGCTGATTTCCTTGTGTAGGATGTGTAGGTACTGTTGGTTCCCAAAACCGCAGATTGGAAATCCTAGAGCCTGTCAATTTTCCAATAGAATTCCAAATCAATTGTAGCCAACGAATGGGAATACTTCAAACTCCCTTGCACTTCAGGCTTCGCTACACCTAGGCGGGTAAACCTTTACTTCAAACTTGATCACCTGGTTTGAAGCTCTTCTATAGCGAATTTAAGCTGGCGAGTTCCTCGGTTGGCAAAATCCTTGAACTCGATCAAAATAAAGTGAATGCTAAATATATGAATTGAAGTGTTATGTAATGATTAATAAGGTTTGTAGGAAGGAATTGATAAATTTTCTGACTTCATATATAAATTCAATACTTCAAAAATAAAAAGACTAGTGCCTCTGCTTGTTCAGGCAATAGAGTCAACTTCAATGAAGGTTTACATACAACTTTATAATGTTCAATGCATTTATATTGCTAATCAATTCAATAATGAAGATGCGACAAATCAAATATTTATGCAATCCTAAATTAATCCTGATTGAACTTAGGATGCTATCTGACTGTATCCACTTATCCGATATTTAAATTGTACAATATTCAAAAATAATGATTACAAAGAACGAATCATTTACAGTTTAATTCTCCATGCCTCTAATAATAAACAAAAAGACTTTTTATTTTATTATTAAAATAAAATAAATTTATAATTACAAAATCATACTATAGCCCTTATCCCTCCATACAAAATATATAAAATATTTCTATTTTTTTTGAATCTGTCTCTATCGGATTATAAAATCCTTATTTATACTTGGTTTTATAAAGTGACATGTCTTTTAAATATCAAAAGTCACGTCTCTTTTAAACAAAGAAAAGTTTTTTATATTTCAACTAATGACCAACGTAATCTATTACTACTTTGATAATATTATTTAAAATCTTCGTAAGTGAATAATCTCCTTGTGCTTCTCCATGGCCAATACACGGCAACAATGCATCTTCTTTATTGGATTTCCTTTTTTTTTTTTTACCACCGCAGATACATTTGTCTCGTCTATCATCCTCCGTAGCATCATCTAGATTCCTGTATTTTACAAAGCCAAAACCCCATGGCTCACTCCAACCTAAACTGATTTATGCATTAGTAAGATCAATCCTATGTCATTCACGGGTACAACTTTCTAGTTGTGTAGGAGATTAGATTGCATTCCTTCAGCTTGTAGTTTCCAGATGAGGAATTTTCAGATTGGGTAATTGTTTAATACAGCTATTTATTTTGCTTTGATTGAGAATAACAACTCTGAGAACCTGTGTAATAATTTCTCGGAAGATAAACATCTTTCACTGGTCCAAACCTTTCAAACGGTATTCGAAGATCCTCGGGCCTTGCATCGAGAGAAATATTCTGAACAAGAAGCCCAGTAGGGGCCACGGATCTCCTGTCTCTGAATCCTCTGAAGCGATCCTTTCTCTGTAGTCATCGTATCACGGCTCTCGGCGAGGAGGGCTTCTGCTGCAGCTTCTTCTCAGAGAAGTTTCGTTTTGAGAAATGCCATGATGCAATAAGGCATGATCGGTGCCACTACATCCTGACACTTCCCTTAACTAGGTAGCGCTGGCACAACCGTTGGACATATGTCTCAATAACACGTCTTTGAAGTGTATGATCGCTGTGATCAAACAAAGCAACAAGTGCATCTTCAACAGCTAGAGGTGCACTCACAAGATCCTCTTTCCTCTCATCTATAGCACTTTTCCTTCCATGAGTGTATATGCGTTCTCCTTCAGTAAACATTTCCAGGTCCGAAAGACTTTGAGCAATGTTAGTGCGAAGTTCACTCAATTTGGTTTGCTCCAACAATTGTCCTGCTTTCAATGCTATCTCAGAGTAGCTGATATGGTTAAGAGCAGAAAACCGAACCAACTGCTCCTGGTAAGCAGCATGATTAGGATAGACTAGAGCTTCTGTTAGCAATAAAATCAACTTGTTCTTTCTTTGATATGCTATTTGGAACTCTAAAATTTGTCAAATTTTAGAGATCCATCAGGTACTTGGGAGGTGGCATGTGAGTTTTAGAAGCCTAACAAAGGTTTTGAAGAGTTTCTTTACCAATGATGAGGGCACCTAGACCTTTGTGGTCATCTGCAGGTATTAGGAGATAGTTCCAGTTGATGTCTACGGAGTTCTGAGATATTTCCCAAATTGTCCCTGCTCCTAGGGCCATGTTTGTTAAATTGTTAACAGTGCCGCAACTCTCTGAGAAAATTCAGTAATGGAGACATTAATTGTATGCATTGTGGGAAAGGTTTTCAAAGCTGAGAAGCATATAAAGAGTTTCTGGCCATGGTAGGAAGTCTGAAGGGAGTTTGAAACTGATTGACAGAGTTCTCCATTGCTGCTACACTTGTGACGGTCCATTTCAGTTTAACCAGCCACTCAGAAAAGAACAGAAGAATCATAACAGTCAATTCCTTGGCTTTTGGTCAATGCAGGGTGTTCGTGGAGATGTGCTAATCACATCATTGCAACTGGGAGTTAGAAAATATCAGAGGATTGACAAATTTAGATGATTGCTGTTGACTATTAATCCTTGCAGCAATTCTTCACAGCAGTCCACAGACCTCTTCTTAGTTTCTGATTAGAGGTATTTCGTTTTTACCTCTTCTTAGTTTCTGTTTAGAGGTATTTCTTTTTAGCACTCTTGTGTTTAATCATTTAATGACTTAAAGTGACTTTGTATACGATAATAGCCAACAAAAAGTTGAATGCAGTGAATATCATCTTTGCAAGTGCATGTTGTTGTTATTTGGCAAAAGAATTCAAAAAACGTTAAGGGGTGTTTTTACAAAGCATTAGAATTTGGATTCATTTCTCAATGTCATTTCCAGCTCCAATGCTCAATACAATTTATATATCTATTTCATGGTTGAAAATAAACAATTAAAGTAATGAATGCCACTGGAAACATTCAACCACAAACAAAAAAGGTTAAACCCTGATAAAATCATATGTGGATTGCATTCTTCTACTCACAACATACTGGCATAAAGTTGATTAAGTCAAAATATAACCCATGAAATAACATGCAAATGTTAGTTAAGAATATTATTTGGTGATGTTGATCTCTTGAGGTCCTCTTTGTTAGCCGGAAAGACTACTTTATTATATGTTGTGTATTAGTTATGTTGTTCCGACGGTAATTAGTTATTACGGAAGGGCAGTTGGGTCGGGTGGTGACATTTGGTCACACCCCTTCGGGTAGATAAATATGTACCACCTACGGGTGAAAGAATGATTATGGATTACTATGTGAATGTACTCATACGTTGGAATGATCAATGAAAGCATCTATTATTCTCTGATATATTCTATGTTTATTATATTTCCTGTACTATGTCTATGAAGTATTAAGTTTACCCCAGCGGGCAAACATTTGGCACCATTGCCAAACGAATCTGGCAAGTGTCAGAATGAGTCGATGAACGGGAATACCACTTGAGGACGAATGAGGACGGAATCACAGAACTTTTTGAAGAAGAGCATGCTCTGACAATCAATGATTAAATAGAATTTATGCCTAATCAATTGAATAAAAATAGAAATTTAAAGAAGGAACTCGAGGAGGAACAAGCCGCTAGAAAAGCTATACTCGCACAACAGCAAGCCGAGCGAAGGGAGAGATTCAGAAGACGCGCTGAAGGAATACCGAAGGGAGTAAGTGAAGGCGAGGGTTTAGAGGAATCTGACCGGGAGGCCAGAAGAAGTGACGAGGACCGCCTAGAGGAAACAAGGAGCTTGTTTGGGTCCTTAACCTTAACACCACGGACGAAAGCAAGAGAAACCCGAAGGAAGGAAGAAGAGGAAGCCGCAGGCTCCGGATACCGCTGCCGCTGAGAGTATCGAAGTGATAGAGGGGCACGGGGATCACAGTAGCCCACCAGGCTTGGATAGTTCCAATAGTTCAGGGACATCAAGTGGTACGGTACCAAACATTTATGGGGTACCGACGTCAGCAGGACCATCCCAACCTATCGTACAACCAGCACAACAAATACTTTCGACGACCCAACCGGCAACGCAATAGGTGGTACATACCACCGTCCCACCCCCAAGGGTCAATATGGCGGCTAACAAGGAGAAGTTACCCAAGTTCTATGGTGATGGAAAAGAAGACCCTATTCGGCATTGCACACATGTGAGACAATTTGGTCCGCGAATGGAATCGTTGACCAGGCGGAATGGATGAAATAGTTTTCGGCAACCCTTCAAGGGATAGAAATCGATTGGTACTCTGACTTAGACAAAAGCAGAGTGACCACCTAGGACTTACTGAAGAAGGCATTCGAAAAGGAGTGTAGGCTCCTACGAGATGACAATGAAATCATCTCTAAAATATATGGAACCAAGCAAGGGAAAAAAGAGACTGTACGGGCTTACAGTCGCTGACTGAAGGAGTTAGTCGGAAAAATGGATAGCTAGCCATCGAATGGCTTGAAGAAAAGAAGGTTCGTGGAGGGCTTGAAATCTAACCTACGAAGGAAAATGAAGATAGTGCCCCCCACCTCATACGTAGATGCCTATAATCAGGCAATGGACTTGGAGAGTGAACAAAAGACCTCCAAGAAGAAAAGAAGCAAGTCCTCTTTCGATGAAGATGACACTTTGAACGATGACAGTGGTAGTGATGGCGAGTCGAAGAAAAAAGTCAGGGCACTCCAAAAGGACATGGAGAGAATGATGGAGTTCAAGACCATGAAAGGGGGTACCAGCAATGGGGAAGTTGACATATGGTGTACAGACTGCAAGGCTAGTGGCCATACAAAGGGGTCGTGTCCCAAAATGGCATTTTGTAACATTTGCTAGATCATGGGCCATTCCACCAAGGAATGCCCATACAACATGAAGGTGAGGAATCAACAAGTGCTATTTACGCAAGAGCAACCATCTACATCAGGGACAAAGACTAACAATAACGCATCCTCGGGTGGGTACGGAGGCAACCGACGCGGCGACGGAAGGGGCAATACAAACAACACCAACACAAGGAGTCAAATATAATACGACTCCAAGGTTCGGTCGATGATACAGTGCCGAGCTTGCAATCAGTGGGGCCACTTTGCAAGGGACTATGACAAGGGCGACACCCCATAAAAGCTATGCCGCTGGTGTGGTCCTGGCAACCATGAGGATGCCAACTGCCCAAAATTCGGGGTCAACTTGCTCAACATCGACATAACGAGAAGTGACGAGGGGGTGCTAGCCATCACACGATCACAAGCAAAACAAGGGGCACAGGAGGGTAAGGAAGAAATAGAGAAGGCAATGAAGGCACCAAAAGAAAGATGGGAGATGGCTACCACCTTGGGCCAGAGGGAGGCAGAACAAAACATTCTGAGACAAATGTTACAGGTAGAGGTACCGTTGAAACTCCAGGACCTTCACACCATGCCTCACTTGGGAATGACACTGTTGGGGAACTTGTCCATGCAGCCAAATACCACACGTACAGACATCCCCGAAGGGTTTGCAACTGACCCGATGATACTTGTTGTAAACAGTGGAAGGTACCCAACAGTCGTCGAGATGGACATCCTTGGCTCCATCCTAACAGACACTATAGTGGACAGAGGGTCAGGAGTGAACATCCTTTCGGAGGAGATATGGAAGAAATTGGGCAATCCAACCTTGTGGCCCCCAACCTTCAACTTATTGGGCGCCAATCAGCAGGGTATCAAACCTCTCAGAACGCTGATGGCACAACAAGTCACCATTGGCTTGCAACCATTTGTACTAGACTTTGTGGTGATACCTTTGAAAAAGAAGGGTTATGATGCCATTCTAGGTCGGGGGTGGCTGGTCACGGCTAAGGTAAACCACAATTAGAAGAAAAACACCCTCTTGATGGAGAATGGGGGGAGGAAGTTCACCATCGACCTTTGCACCCAGATGGTGAGTGAAGAGATAGCCTCTTCTTCAGACTCAGAATCTGACTCCGAAGAAGAAAACGATCGAAGGGATGAGGGAAGGGATGGAATGGAACCGAATAGTGAACATGTGTTAAGATTGGGGGAATACTCAGAGGATGATGCGGATTCACTGAACGGTCTCTTCCACTAGCAAATAGAGGATTACAAACTCTTCCGACCAGCATGCAATATACTAAGTATTGGGGAAGAGCCGGAAACATTTTCCCCAGAGTACGGTGAATACAAGGAAGAGGAACCTGTTGTGAGGTTTTCACACCATCGCCCCAAAGAATTTGGGGACCCCAAATTTTTGAGCAGGCCTTGACAATTTTCCTAGATCCGGGTATTTGGGTGCCTTAGCGAGATTTTGGGCGATCTAGAGGTTTTGAAATGAAAATTTTACACCTTGGATATTTTGAAGTGCCTAGGGGGTATAGTTTGTTTTCACCTTGCACGAAAACTTGGTTTTCCTAAACGGTTGATTTTGTCTTTAGGCCAAATGAAATTCAATGAGAACATTTTTTTCGATTGTTAGAATAAATCTAGCAGGATAAAATTGTAAATTTTGGACTTAGATGAATTTTGAAAACTAATATAATTGAATAACTTGAACATTTTCAAAATTTAGTTGTGAATTTGGATATTTTTGGGAAAACCTTGTAAATTTTTGGTGGTGAAAATGGAGATTAAATGAAAATTTAAAATTGCCAAATTTCAATTAAATTGCCAATTAGAGATAATAAATTGCAAAAATAAAAAAATTAAATTGCCAAATGGAAATTACATTGCAAAATGATTTTTGGGTTGCAAAATAGTAAAAATTAATTTTGGTTGTCATGATTAAATGCATTAAAATCATAGTTTTGGACTAAGTGTTTGTAATTTAGAAATTTAATTTGGGCCCCTTTGTGTGTTAAATTCAATGTATTTTAAGGCCTAAGAGGTGTGAAATTCAAGGTACGTTATTGGGTCCACAATGGGGAAGGTTTAAAGCTATATTAGAGGCTTACATGCCCTTTTTTCAAAATTTCAATTTTAGGGCCTATGATAATTTCGGATTTGGCTAATTAAAACCCATAATTTTGCACTAGGCTGGCCCAATTTTAAATTAAAATTAAATCCCCTAGGGCTATGTGATTTATTTCATTTAATTCATGTTTAATTTAATTTATTTCTTCTCCTAGAAAGTCGGCCCTGCTTTTTTGGAGGGACAAATCAGTATAAAGGGGGAGCCTTCCTCCTCATTTCTTCACTCATCATTTCCCATTTCTCTTGGCAAGAGCAAGGAGCGAAAATCAGAGGAGGCAACGAATTAAGGGCAGGGCTGCCTTGTGCCCTAGCTGTGAATTTTATAAAGAGGCTGCCTGGGGCAGTGGCTGCAAATTTGGGCAGTGGCTACAAATCTAGGCAAGTGGTTACGAATTTCCAGGTAGAGCTGCGAATTTGTAAGGAAGAGGCAGCGAATTTTAGGGAAGAAGAGCGAATTTGTCCCAAGGAAGAGCTAGTGAAATTGTCTAGGGCTGCAATTTTCCTAAAAAGGCTGTGAAAATCTCGAGAGAGGAGGTGCTGCAAATCAGATTGAAGAGGAGTTGCAAAATTATCCCCAAGGAGTGCCACGAATTTGGAAGAGGCCAAAGATCTGGAAGGCTAAAAATCTAAGAGGAGTTACGATTGTGAAGAGCAGCGAATTTGGAGAGAGGACTTGCAAAATTTGGTGGAGGACTGCAGATTTTTTTTGTGTCTTCTTCTTTGGTGGAGTTGAGAGTTTGTTTGGTGTAGAAGAGGAGCTTCAAGATTGTTGGTGAAGGCTAGTTAGTAAGGCAGATTTCTTCCCTTGTTCTTACTTGGTTCTTTCCCATTTTTTGCTTGCATCATCCATCCATCACTTCATCATTTCATCTAGGGCTTGAAGTTGGGAGATATAAGTGTAGTTTTCATCTAATATTTGGAGAAAGGAGATATAAGTGGTAGTCCCACCCCTAGGAACGAAGTTGGGAGATATAAGTGTAGTCTATCTCATAAGTTTTCGAAGAGGCAGAAATAAGTGGTAGTTCCATCCCTAGGCAAAGAGGCAGAAATAAGTGGTAGTTCCATCCCTAGGATTGGAGGGGCAGAGATAAGTGTAGTCCCATCTCACTATAGAAAGAAGAGGCAGAAATAAGGGTTAAGATGGCGGATGCTAGTGCAAGCAAGAACCCAAGGGGAATGCATACCAAAAAAGACAAAGAAGACATGATGCCCAAGACCTTCTCAAAATTGAAGCGAGTGGGTGACACCAACTTTGGCACAGTGGACATGGTACAGTTGCAAGTTGGTTGCAGGAAGGCAAGAAAGGAGTTACCAAGTCGTCAAGGCTCACCAGGTCAGATTTCAAACCAGAGTATGGCGACCTTATTGTGCTTCTCAACCGAGTCATGGGCTCCGCTCAAGGTACACAGTTTGATCCTTGGTTGTACTATTTTATTGAAAGAATTGAGAATGGAAAAAGAAAGTTTGATTGGGCTAGGATCATTAGCGAGAATTTAGAGTTGCAACTTAGGGTAGTGCAAAATCAGAAGCAATTCTACATGGGGTCCTACCTCTTCTATTTGATTGCAAGGCTGTTGTTGATGCTTTGCTAGTCGAACCAAATCCAGATTTGGGGAGATGCACTGCACCACTATGGTTGAGGCAGATGCTTATGCCAAGGGGCAAAGTTGTGGCAGTCCGAACAGTTAAAGATATTCAAGGGTTAGCCAAGGAGGAGAACATTAGTGAGGAAGCAAGTTTCATTGCAGATTGGAAGAGATTTGAAGATATTTGAGGCTAAAACAAAGCTTGGCTATTTGTGCAAGATAGTTTGGTTAGATTTGAGAAGGGAGGTATGGCCAGGGCAGGTGCCCCCAGAACCCAAGAGTATTGAAACAAAAGCGGGGTGCATGCCAACCAAATTCGAGTAGGAAGGTTAGAGAAGACCAAGAAGGTTAAGGAAGGCAAGGATAATGAAGGAGGAAGACGAGACGAAAGGTTGTAAAAGGTAAAGTTCGATTTCAAGGTGGTGGCCAAGAGCAAGGCTCTCAAATTGCAAAGAGGTTCACATCCAGGCAAACCATCGAGGCCAAGGCAAGATTACCCCAAGTGCATGGAGACTTCACCCTTTCAAGGTAAGGACATCAGGTACAAGCAAGTTCAGGTGGTGATGAGAAAGTTTCTAAGGACGAGCTCAAGCATCCAAGGCTTCACCTCATCTCAAGGATTAAATAAATTTATCAAATAAGATTGATGAGGTGGCAATTTCATGTGCATGCAATCAAATCATGCCAAGTGTCTTATGTTCTCATTGGTTGACAGATTATTTAAATTTTCTCATTGGCCCACAAAGTTGGTGCCCTCATGTAATTGGTTCAAAAATGGTAACCCTAATTAGGGTTTGTGAGGTTTAATCTTGGCCACTTGTTGTAATTTTGAGCCTCTATATAAGGCCATTTGTTCTCATTTGTAAAGGGAGTTATGTTGGAGAATTGTTGCCAAAATACTATCAAAATTGTTCTCTATTCATTGTTGTGGTTTGCATGGTGGATATACATGATCATTTTGGTGTATTGCATGGTTCTTCTCATCTCTCAAATTAAAGTAGGATTTCATTTTATGTTGTTAGAGTAGAAGTAGATGGCTAGTTGTATGGTGGTGTTAGTGAATGTTTGATAGGGATCTATATACTAGGCCACTAGCATCCTAGCAGCTTGTTAGGAAGCCTTGTGTGGTAATCTAGTCCAATCGCTCCCAAGTTCTACTTGCATTTCATCTTTCCGCTTGCACTTCAAGTTAAGTTGGAAGATAGGTGTTGGTGTGAAAATCCTAAGAGTATCCCTTTGAATCATTACACCAACGGAGGTAGTGCCGCAGGCAAGCTTTCATTTGGTTAGATCCTCGTCCATTTGCTAATTTCTTCATTCATAGGAGTAGTAGTAGAGCAGTAAGCTGTTAGTGGTAGGAGTAGTTGAAAGTGAAAGTGATCAAAGAGAAAAGAACAAGTCAAGCAAGTGAAGTACCACCGAGTTATCTTTGAATGAACAACGTAAGCCCACCTACATGATTAACCAGCAAATCACATTCATATAACTAAGTTAGTATCCATAGGTGTAAGGAACCTTGGAGTTTTGTCATGTTCTTCATGAGTATATACTTTTCAAGAGAGGGTTGAGTGTTTGGTATTCTATATCAAGTATTCAATTGCTATATGTTATGTAGTGGTACAAAACTGACATCAACATTATTTGGCGCTAGAAGGATGGCTGAACAATGTTCATTCATGGACTATCAACAACAATGAGCTTTCATGTTATATTTGAGATGTGAGAGATCTCTTCAAAAGTTCAAAAAAGCCAAAAAAATCGAAAACTTAGAAAATCAAAAAAAGAGGGAAAAGACTTCTCAATGGATGGGCAGTGATTTCATGGTCAAGTTATTCATCCAGTTGACATTGCTCGATTTCGGGAGGCTTTGAATGCACAATTGTATCCAAAGAATTTGTCTGAATTGGCATCACCTTGGGAGTGCGGGATTCATGAGACAACCACACATGATGAGCTTAATTGTTGGACATTTCTGTCAAGAGTGGAGTTGGTATTGCAAAGAAAGATGTCCTTTTGGGATATCCTCAAACCAATTCCATTTGCCGAATCAAAAGATAGAGTTAGCATGTTTGTGAATAATTTCAAGGAAATGATAAAGAAGCGACTAAGTGAGGAGGTACTATATGTGGAAGATATGTTGCTCTCTGGTTGGTGTAGACTACACAATGTGAGACATTTTGAATATACTTGTCAACCATGTCGGGATATCATAAAGCAAGCCAAGCAAGAGATGGGATGGTTTGACTATGAGCAACCGAATACAGATGAAATTTGGAGTGCATGCCTTGAACAAATGAGTTTGGCATCAAAGGAAGGCATCGAGGATCGCATTCATCACTTATGTTGGAAAACCAAAAGATGAGCATATCATGTCCTCATCTGACAAAGAAGAAAGCAACTTGCGAGAGGATAGCATGGTTGAACCTAGTGACCAAGACATTCACGTGGAAGATGAGCCTTCACAATTTACTCCTTAGGAGGAAGATGTTAAGAAAGAAATTAAGGAAGCAATTGAATTCATCCAAAGAAGAGGAAGCATATCAGACAAAGATCCACACCTTGAGGAATTAGAAGAAGACCATAACAAATTTGAAGAGGTGATTCTTGGTGAACTCTCGCTCATGCTACAAAGTCGAATTCTTGAAGATGAGTTGGAAGAAATCTCTAGCACCCTTCATGAAAGAAGCAATCAAGTGGACAAGTTGAACAAGGAATTGCAAGTTACTACAAGTGAATCAAGATATGAGGAAAAGTTTGATAAAGCATTCCAGGACATCATTACCACCATATTCTTTGGGGGGATGCTTAATGATCTTACGGAAGAAATACAAAAGGAGTCATTGCCGAAAGCCTTTCAAGGTGATCAAGTTGTTGCAAGTGGCATGATTCACCATCAACTTCGACCTCCACAAATTTTACCACTTGAAATGGAAGTTGATGGGCAACTCACAAAGATGTATGATGGTTCTCCTATCAGTCTTGAAGGTGCTATGTTTGGTGAGAGTATATATAAATGTTGCCCAAAATTCCCTGTCATTCATTTTTGGCCACGGTTCCTGTTTTCCAAGAAATGCTCAAGTGTCGAAAACCCAGTGTGTTTTCGACCTTCTCTCTGAAGGCTCAGGATGTTTCTGCCTTTTGGTCTGAAAGCTCGGTGTGTTTTCGACCTCCGCTCTGAAAGCTTAGTGTGTTTTCGACCTTCGCTCGAAAACCCTCTGTGTTTTTGACCCTTCTGTGTTTTCGACCCTAAGCGCGCAACTCCGATAGGCAGGTCCCAGTTCCTCAAAGTCGTGCCAGTGCAGAGAAGATCCGACGGCTGTCGCATGTTCGCATGGGATCTTCCGATCCCATGAGATCATACGACAACCGTTGATGCGGTATCAGCAAAGATCGACGGTCAAGATCTACGGTGGCGGTCAGTGGTAGCATCTTCCGGTTGGTTGCATGATCGCATGGGCTCTTCCGAGCCTATGCGACCATGCGACAAATTGTCAATGGTTTGTGTGGCGGTCGGCGTAACAGTTCCAGGCTGGTCGCATGATCGCATGCAGCTTCCTAACCGCATGCGACCATGCGACAAGCCTCTAGCGGTCAGCGGGGCTTCGGTGGGTGGTGACGTGTCCAGTCTGCAGTGGGCCGGCGGTAGCATGTGGCCCCGTAGATGCGAGATCCGACGGCTGTCGCATGTTCGCATGGGATCTTCCGGTCCCATGCGATCATGCGACCACCGTTGGATTCTTTGGTGCTTTCTTGTGGTGTGGTCGTGGGTCCAGCCGTGGTGTTCGGCTCCTGTTGGGCCACGTGGCAGGGTTCGACAGGTGTGATGTTTTGCGGGCCTGAGCGTCTTTTTTTAAAAGTGGTGACAGATTCTAAAAGGGGTTGTCGCATGATCGCATGCGGCTTTCTAACCGCATGCGATCATGCGACTAGCGGTTTTTTTTTTAAAAGCGGTTAACATGTTTCGCGTGGTCGCTAGATAGAGCCCGGGGTTAGTAAACTTCCTGCGACTTTGCAACTAAAGAGAGGATGAACCCAAGGTGGAACTGGGGTTAAGTTTGCAGTGCAATCTTGAGCCCGAACATTTGTGGCAAGCGGAGGCAGATTTTAAAAGGCTTGTCGCATGATCGCATGAAGCTTTTTTAGCTCATGTGATCATGCAACCGTTGACTTTTTCGTGGGGATGCTGAGGTGGCTTTCCTTGCGGGTCCAGGTGTCTTGCATGGCTAAGTGGCAGTTTCAAAGAGCTTGTCGCATGATCGCATGAGGCTTTTTTAGCTCATGTGATCATGCGATCAGTGGTATTTTCAAAACGATGCAACCATTTTTCGCGGGGTTTCTTCCAAAGTGAACATTTTGCAAGTGCGGGTAGCTGAAGAAATTGATGATTTCAAAGGCGGTTGCAGTTGGGAGAATTTGCAGATCTTTTAGGCAGCCGTTTGTGGTCCTTTCTAAGATCTGAAATCGGATTTTAGTCATTCATGGCTGAGTGGGTTGCAGAGGTTGTCAGGTCAAGGCTTTTTGTCTGCGGGCAGGATCAGTACAGGCATGGGCACGCAAGGGGAGAAATGTCTGATCGGTTGAGATATTTGCAGAGTTTATTTATGATCTGAAGTGATGGTTTTAGGGTGGATTATTTTATGCATATTTGTGTAGCCCTAAAAGTTTGACTCCTGCCTGCGTGCAGTATAAGTGTATATAACGTTTTTTTGGAGCCTGTAGTGCTCAGAATTCACATTTTGTAAAAAAGAAAGGCTTTTCTTGGAAAACTATCTGTAGCATTTCTTCCTGCTCTCTTTTTTTCCACATCCTGTAAGTTCTCATTGATAATACAAATATTGCAAAGTATTTTGTGACATGTTTTCCTGTCCTTATGCTTTCTTGTTTGGCGTATCTCTTATTGGATTGAAGTTTATGAATGCTTTCAGTGATACTTAGAGTTCCTGATCCCTCTTACTTTCAGCTTATATGTGCACTACTGTGTTTGATCTGATCTGAGTGAGTTTGTGGGTATTCTTCAGCCCCTGTCATTCTGTCTCATTCCTGTGCCCTTTTGCTGAAGAGAATGTTTGCTTGCAGGTCATAGGTTGTGTCTAATTTTTAGGTCCTCTTATGAAATACTTATGCAAGCCTATTCATTAAGCTGTGATCTCCCAGACCTAAGCCTCTCATTGGTTTCATTCCTCTATACTGAGATCCAAACCCTAGTTTCGGTGCATCACCTAGTAGGTAGATTTGCTTTCTGTTATTTCCCTTTCCATGCATTCCTTCTATCCCTTTCCCTCAAAAGAATTTACTTTCATGTTAAGAAGCAAATCAGGGTGATAATCCAAGAGGAACCAGCCTAGAATCTGGAGGTTTCATCTCGGTTAGCAAAGGTCCCACAACCTTGAGATGATTCCCATGTTATACTGGATTATCAAGACTACGAGAGCTTGAGATCAGAGGTGCAAATTCAGTGTATAACAATAAAGAATTGCAAGATGTTCCTAAAGAGAGTTCAAATGGAAATTACATGCTAGATGATGAAGCTCCTAGTGGTGAGGATATGCAAAGATTGTTAAGTGGTGATCAAGTTGCTCCCATGGAAAAGGAAAACAAAGAACAGTTTGGGTTGATGCTACAGTTGGATATTGTGTTCAAGCAACTTGGAGAGGTGTTTGATGGGGAGAATATCAAGGAATCCTTGATTTTTGAGGATACACTTGAGGAGATTAGCAAGGATGCATGGTTCATGTCTCACAAGGACAAGCCCCTAAAGACGATATTTCATGAGCTTGATTCCAAGATTGATCCTGCCTTGACTACCAATGAGTTCGATGTAGATGTTAGAGGGAAGATTCATCACCAGTTGCGACCTCTTGAAGCTGTGGATGATCAATTGAGGTTTGAACAAGAGTTACCACATGAAGCACACCAGGTTGTTTCTTTCCCTGCTCTTAAGGATGAAAGGTATGAAAGTTTTTATTTTGATAATGGAAATTTTGAAAAAATAACTTGTATTTGGATTGATCATGCACCCTATGAGTTGCCTCAATTGTTGATCTTGCATGATAATTTTCTTGAGTTTGAGTTGGAGGTAACAAATTTTTTTTCAGAGTACAAGGATGAGTTTGCGAGATTGAGAACTATCACCCAAACCTTGTTACTTTTGAACATCCTGAGAAACCATGTTAGATCCAGTGTATATATTAGATCGGTTAGTGTTGTCCCTTTAGAGACTTGTACATATTTAGGGTAGGTTGGTCTTGGACCATTTGGTTCAGGAGAGTAGTTTAGTTTGCTTTCGTGTTTGGCTTAAATTAGGTTTCCTTTTAGTTGTTTAGAGTAGATTTCTTTCCAGTGGGTTAGAGTAAGTTTCCTTTTCAGTTGGTTAGTTTAGGTGTTTGAGGGAGCTCGAGTTTAATCTGCATCAAGTCATTTGACTTGAGATCTTTTAGCTTCTCTCAGCCAGTTGGGTATTTTTGGCTTTGGAGCTTTGCAAATACAAAGGGGGTCCATGTTATCACTCGTGGACAAGGTGTGTAAATTTTTACACTTTTGGTGTCAGAACGTAGAGTTCGTCTTGTTCATTTCTTGAATACATTTGACAAAGTTCAAGGGATTGAAGGTTGTGCCTGGTCATTGGTCTATGGTAGGACTTGTACTAAATTTGGGTCAAACTCGATAATGGCTCTTGAGTTACCTTTGACATGGTTACAACATTTTCCTCACACTTAATTGCTCCAAGTTCTTGGTGTTTTGAAGTGAAGTTGGACTTAGTGAAAATCATACACCTGCTTTAGCGCCACTGTGGTCTTCCAAACCCTCCGCGGGCTTCATTGCTTACAAGCCAAACAAAATATTGAAAAGAGAAAGAATATCACGAGGAAAAGAGAAAAAAAAATGAGAATTAATGCAAAAGGAAAGGCAGTATCAAAATAAAAAATGAAAGTGAAAATTGGCTTTAAAGGGCGTGCAATTATCTCTATCGGTGCTACTAAGTAGTCACTAAAAGTAGAACCATGATTGTGGTGCCACAACGATAACTTCGTCGAGGCTATTGATGCCTGACTTGCAGCGGGGCTCTGTCCAGGATGCTTTTGAAGTAAAGGATATTATAATAGCTGAGTTCGATGGATCTGAGAGATTATCAAGTTCTTGTTGAGCGGAGAATAAATCATTTGCACACATGTGAGTAACTTATGGTCAGGGTGTTTAGGTTCAACTTCAGAGTTATTTCCCTTGTTGAGTGCTTGTCCTTAAGTGGATTTTCGGGTGGGTCGATCTGAGGTTCTTTGTTCTAAGTTACTTTATTCTTGAAATGTTTAGGAACATTTCTTTGGGTTGATGCTAGATGTTGTGAGGTTTTCACACCATCGCCCCAAAGAATTTGGGGACCCCAATTTTCGAGCAGGCCGTGACAATTTTCCTAGATCCGGGTATTTGGGTGCCTTAGCGAGATTTTGGGCGATCCAGAGGTTTTGAAATGAAAATTTTACATCTTGGATATTTTGAAGTGCCTGGGGGGGTATAGTTTGTTTTCACCTTGCGCGAAAACTTGGTTTTCCCAAACGGTTGATTTTGTCTTTAGGCCAAATGAAATTCAATGAGAACATTTTTTTCGATTGTTAGAATAAATCTGGCAGGATAAAATTGCAAATTTTGGACTTAGATGAATTTTGAAAACTAATATAATTGAATAACTTGAACATTTTCAAAATTTAGTTGTGAATTTGGATATTTTTGGGAAAACCTTGTAAATTTTTGGTGGTGAAAATGGAGATTAAATGAAAATTTAAAATTGCCAAATTTGAATTAAATTGCCAATTAGAGATAATAAATTGCAAAACTAAAAAAATTAAATTGTCAAATGGAAATTAAATTGCAAAATGATTTTTGGGTTGCAAAATAGTAAAAATTAATTTTGGTTGTCATGATTAAATGCATTAAAATCATATTTTTGGGCTGAGTGTTTGTAATTTAGAAATTTAATTTGGGCCCCTTTGTGTGTTAAATTCAATGTATTTTAAGGCCTAAGAGGTGTGAAATTCAAGGTACGTTATTGGGTCCACAATGGGGAAGGTTTAAAGCTATATTAGAGGCCTACATGCCCTTTTTTCAAAATTTCAATTTTAGGGCCTATGATAATTTCGGATTTGGCTAATTAAAACCCATAATTTTGCACTAGGCTGGCCCAATTTTAAATTAAAATTAAATCCCCTAGGGCTATGTGATTTATTTCATTTAATTCATGTTTAATTTAATTTATTTCTTCTCCTAGAAAGTCGGCCCTGCTTTTTTGGAGGGACAAATCAGTATAAAGGGGGAGCCTTCCTCCTCATTTCTTCACTCATCATTTCCCATTTCTCTTGGCAAGAGCAAGGAGCGAAAATCAGAGGTGGCAACGAATTAAGGGCAGGGCTGCCTTGTGCCCTAGCTGTGAATTTTATAAAGAGGCTGCCTTGGGCAGTGGTTGCAAATTTGGGCAGTGGCTGCAAATTTGGGCAAGTGGCTGCGAATTTCCAGGCAGAGCTGCGAATTTGTAAGGAAGAGGCAGCGAATTTTAGGGAAGAAGAGTGAATTTGTCCCAAGGAAGAGCTAGCGAAATTGTCTAGGGCTGCAATTTTCCTAAAAAGGCTGCAAAAATCTGGAGACAGGAGGAGCTGCAAATCAGATTGAAGAGGAGTTGCAAAATTATCCCAAGGAGTGCCACGAATTTGGAAGAGGCCAAAGATCTGGCAGGCTAAAAATCTAAGAGTTACGATTGTGAAGAGCTGCGACTTTGGAGAGAGGACTTGCAAAATTTGGTGGAGGACTACAGATTTTTTTTGTGTCTTCTTCTTTGGTGGAGTTCGGAGCTTGTTTGGTGTAGAAGAGGAGCTTCAAGATTGTTGGTGAAGGCTGGTTAGTAAGGCAGATTTCTTCTTTTGTTCTTACTTGGTTCTTTCCCATTTCTTGCTTGCATCATCCATCCATCACTTCATCATTTCATCTAGGGCTTAAAGTTGGGAGATATAAGTGTAGTTTTCATCTAGGATTTGGAGAAAAGAGATATAAGTGGTAGTCCCACTCCTAGGAACGAAGTTGGGAGATATAAGTGTAGTCCATCTCATAAGTTTTCGAAGAGGCAGAAATAAGTGGTAGTTTCATCCCTAGGATTGGAGGGGCAGAGATAAGTGTAGTCCCATCTCACTGTAGAAAGAAGAGGCAGAAATAAGGGTTAGGATGGCGGATGCTAGTGCAAGCAAGAACCCAAGGGGAATGCATACCAAGAAAGACAAGGAAGACATGATGCCCAAGACCTTCTTCTCAAAATTGAAGCGAGTGGGTGACACCAACTTTGGCACAGTGGACATGGTACAGTTGCGAGTTGGTTGCAGGAAGGCAAGAAAGGAGTTACCAAGTCGTCAAGGCTCACCAAGTCAGATTTCAAACCAGAGTATGGCGACCTTATTGTGCTTTTCAACCGAGTCATGGGCTCCACTCAAGGTACACAGTTTGATCCTTGGTTGTACTATTTTATTGAAAGAATTGAGAATGGAAAAAGAAAGTTTGATTGGGCTAGGATCATTAGTGAGAATTTAGAGTTGCAACTTAGGGTAGTGCAAAATCAGAAGATTTTCTACATGGGGTCCTACCTCTTCTATTTCATTGCAAGGCTGTTGGTGATGCTTTTCTAGTCGAACCAAATCCAGATTTGGGGAGATGCACTGCACCACTATGGTTGAGGCAGATGCTTATGCCAAGGGGCAAAGTTGTGGCAGTCCGAACAATTGAAGATATTCAAGGGTTAGCCAAGGAGGAGAACATTAGTGAGGAAGCAAGTTTCATTGCAGATTGGAAGAGATTTGAAGATATTTGAGGCTAGGCAAAGCTTGGCTATTTGTGCAAGCTAGTTTGGTTATATTTGAGAAGGGAGGTATGGCCAAGGCAGGTGCCCCCAGAACCCAAGAGTATTGAAACAAAAGGGGAGTGCATGCAAACCAAATTCGAGTAGGAAGGTTAGAGAAGACCAAGAAGGTTAAGGAAGGCAAGGATAATGAAGGAGGAAGGCAAGACAAAAGGTTCTAAGAGGTCAAGTTCGATTTCAAGGTGGTGGCCAAGAGCAAGGCTCTCAAATTGCAAAGAGGTTCACATCCAGGCAAGCCACCGAGGCCAAGGCAAGATTACCCCAAGTGCATGGAGACTTCACCCTTTCAAGGTTAGGACATCAAGTACAAGAAAATTCAAGTGGTGATGAGAAAGTTTCTAAGGACAAGCTCAAGCATCCAAGGCTTCACCTCATCTCAAGGATTAAATAAATTTATAAGATAAGGTTGATGAGGTGGCAATTTCATGTGCATGCAATCAAATCATGCCAAGTGTCTTATGTTCTCATTGGTTGACAGATTATTTAATTTTCTCATTGGCCCACAAAGTTGGTGCCCTCATGTAATTGGTTCAAAGATGGTAACCCTAATTAGGGTTTGTAAGGTTTAATCTTAGCCCTTGATTTTGCCCCTTAATCTTGGCCACTCGTTGTAATTTTGAGCCTCTAAATAAGGCCATTTGTTCTCATTTGTAAAGGGAGTTATGTTGGAGAATTGTTGCCAAAATACTATCAAAATTGTTCTCTATTCATTGTTGTGGTTTGCATGGTGGATATACATGATCATTTTGGTGTATTGCATGGTTCTTCTCATCTTTCAAATTAAAGTAGGATTTCATTTCATGTTGTTAGAGTAGAAGTAGATGGCTAGTTGTATGGTGATGTTAGTGAATGTTTGATAGGGATCTATATACTAGGCCACTAGCATCCTAGTGGCTTGTTAGGAAGCCTTGTGTGGTAATCTAGTCCAATTGCTCCCAAGTTCTACTTGCATTTTATCTTTCCGCTTGTACTTCAAGTTGGATTGGAAGATAGGTGTTAGTGTGAAAATCCTAAGAGTATCCCTTTGAATCATTGCACCAATGGAGGTAGCGCCGCAGGCAAGCTTTCATTTGGTTGGATCCCTGTCTATTTGCTAATTTCTTCATTCATAGGAGTAGTAGTAGAGCAGTAAGCAGTTAGTGGTAGGAGTAGTTGAAAGTGAAAGTGATCAAGGAGAAAAGAACAAGTCAAGCAAGCGAAGTACCACCAAGTTATCTTTGAATGAACAACGTAAGCCCACCTACGTGATTAACCAACAAATCACATTAATATAACTGAGTTAGTATCCACAGGTGTAAGGAACCTTGGAGTTTTGTCATGTTCTTCATGAGTATATACTTTTCAAGAGAGGGTTGAGTGTTTGGTATTCTATATCAAGTATTCAATTGCTATATGTTATGTAGTGGTACAAAACTGACATCAACAAAACCTAAGATCATTCATGTCTGCGACAATTGGAATCCTGGATGGACGACTATAGCCTTCAAAATCCTTATACTCCTTCTTATGTACAGGCAAGAGGCTGTGGTCCCTTTAGAATTTATGGTTCCAAGCCTTTGGATGGCCATTGAAAATAGACTTAGCGAAAGGGAGAGCTTGAGGGAGCGGCTGCACACTCTCAATAAATTATATGAAAGCAGATTGATAGCACGATTGGCAACGGAGGTTGCAGAACAACAGAGAAAATGTTGGCACAATAAGCACCCACGAAAGATGTATTCCTCCCTTGGCCAGCTAGTGCTGAAGTATAATGGAAAGAATGAGATTAAGCTAGGAGGATTTGTCAACGGATCCAAATTGAGACCTTAGCTGGAGAGAATAGACCCGAGTGGAGGGATAGAACACCCGAGAAGATGGAACGGGCCTTGAGAGGTCAGGCAGGCGACTCGAGAGCCGTCCAGATAGGCGACCAAAGCAGCCTTCGGAAGGTCATTAGACTAAGAATTTATTTTTATTTTTTTAAAAAAACCACACCGTACGGCTAATGGTCGAACCACGGTGGGGAAAAAAAAAACACTGAATGGTGGCATGTCCACTGAACGGTGGAACATGTCACTGAATAGTGGCATGTCCAGCGAACGGTGGAACATATCACCGAACGGTGGCATGTGCACCGACGGTAACATGAAGCCACCGCACAGGAGGCGCACATAAAGCCACCGCATGGGATGCGAAACACAAGGCATCACTGCCCAGCATAAGAAAGGAGACCATCGTACGACAAGAGGAAAAAGGGGGAGGAGCGGAATAAAAACAAACACCTTTGGGTTACTCAAATGCAACAGCATGGACTGAAGGAAGAAAAGAAATAAGCCAAGGCCGTTGTATGAAAGGGAAGAAGAAGGGAAAAAAAATGAGGACAAATCAAAACAGTTCACAGTGAATAACGTATGGTACCGAAGGGAAGTACATAAGCAGGTAGTGAAGAAAACATAAGCGGTTGGTAGAACGATTATGGGATTGGAAGAAAATCATGATAATAGTGTGCCCCATAGACTTTTGTGTGGGTTTGAAGGTGCTAATTTGGTCTTGGCGATGGGGGCACTGCCCCTCGACCCCGCTGGAGGCGTTGCCCCCTAGACCCCCATTTTCTTTTTGAGGTACACTACAATTGTGAGTTGGGACATCGGAACGGCACGAGGAAATTATTCAATTATTAGCCTTTGGGAAGTGTGACTAGTTGATGAGACCCAAATTTGCTGCAAGCATGGCGTGTCTGCATGCTAGAGGTGGATAGAGCACTGGAGCAAGTCTTTCGAGAGGGGTACTACACTTTGAGGCACTGAGAGTAGGTGTTGGCTGGATGTGAGGCTGTCTTGGTGGATGCATAAAGAGCTTGGGAGGAGCTAACCACTCGGTTGGAGGCAGTAGAGCGACACTTGGCTTAGCGTACTCAGGATTTAGAAGCGGAGAAGGCGGCACGGGTGGCTATCAAGGTCAGATTGGCTAGGGAAAGTATCGTTTGAACAAGAGTTAGTGGGGGCTACAGCTGAAACATGTTTTTTGGAGACCAGTTTGGTGCAGGCACAAGAGGAATGTGATGTGACAAAACAAGAACTACTCGAAGCAACATTGATGGGGAGGGCAGCACTCCATCTTTTTCAAGGACGCCCCTCCACCCCTTCTCAGTGATTTTCTTATTCTATGTGGTGTATTTCATCTCCCTTTTGTTGTGAGTCGTCAGAGATGACTTTCTTTTTGGGGGGGATGATGTTAGCCGGAAAGACTACTTTATTATATGGTGTATTAGTTATGTTGTTCCGACGGTAATTAGTTATTACTGAAGGGCAGTTGGGTCGGGTGGTGATGTTTGGTCACACCCCTTTGGGTAGATAAATACGTACCACCTATGGGTGAAGGAATGATTATGGATTATTATGTGAATGTACTCATACGTTGAAATGATTAATGAAAGCATCTATTATTTTCTGATATTCTCTGTGTTTATTATATTTCCTATACTATGTCTATGCAATATTAAGTTTACCCTAGCGGGCAAACACTCTTCCAAGTTTAAGGCATTTTTTTTAGCTCTAGTAAGACAAAGAGAATATCTTAATTAATAGTAAACATATTGTACTTAATAAGAACTGATGGAATATCTTTACACAATATAAACCTACCAATGATCACCATATAATTGTGATCTAGGCTTCATTATTTCCCATTCAAGAAGTGTTGTTTTTAGTGGAATGGAGACATTCCAAAGAATATTTAATGATCACAGGTATAGTGGTATTGAATGAGTTGTGAAAAACAAGACAGTCAACAAATTTAGAAGACCTACAACTTTCCAATGCAATGATCCAATGGTGTTTAAACTGCATGTCAAAAGGTATCACAAAACTAAATGTATGTAAAGCTGGAAAAATTATAAAACCTAATTGATGATAGCTTAAAATTAACAAATGAAATTTCCATTGATTAGTACAAATCCTTATCATGGCCAATAGTGGCATGTTGTGATGGTTAAGTTGTGTTGTTCTTGCCATCGAGGTTCAAATCCCATTGGGGATGAGGTCCCCCATTTGTGGCCTCACCGGTTCATAGCTCTGGGTCAGAGCGTTTACCCCTCTTTGAAGGAAAAAAAAAACCCTTATCATGAGTTGTAACTCCAGAAAATACTAAACAGTATATTGTTGATTGTGGTTGAAGTCATATCCAATTAAGTATCTAATGGTGCAAAATAGTATGAGAGTCCCATGATAGAAAAAATGATAAAAAATAGTCCAGAGATGATAGTAGGCAAAGATCGTAATCGTGTATTATAAATACAGTAAAACTAATGAATTTTTCGAAATGAATATGGAAGGATTGCAAAGTATTAAAAAAGCAACAATAGAATTTGTATTGGCCTGGACCTAGCTTATACCTTAAAAGCCAACATAATTGTTTGGTTGAAGAATTTGAATATGATAGAGATTATGCATGTGAGACAAGTATGTATTGGCAAGATATATAACTGTGCTTAGATATATATACATGCATACATAGTATACATCTATGTGTAATTAAATGTGTGTATAGACACACACACACACTATATAGACAGTGTATGTATGTATGTATATGTACATGTGTGTATAAACTAGACATAGCCTAAGCAACAGCCTTAGAAAATTACAGAATAAGAGGATTATTAAATATGCATCAAGTATGGGGCTGGGGCATAGCTTGATTAGCAAGAGCTACTTGTAGGAAAGCATGAGGTCACGAGGTCTAGTATCCCCCAGCTCACGTGGTGCTGGAGGACGTGTCACGCCATTGTCACCGGTCACGTTAAAAAGTTTAAAGTTTACCCGACACGCTGCAGTTTATAGGAAGTGCTATACCCAATTTCTGCAGTTTAATTTTATTTTTTATAAATAAAAATAAAATATGCATAAGCATTGCATGTGTATGTACAAACTATATAGACTGTATGTATGTATATATATGCACGTGTGTGTATATACTACAGATAGACTAAGCAACAGCCTTCAAAAATTACACAATAAGGGGATTATTAAATATGCATCAAGTATTGAATGTGTGTAGACATGCACTATATATAGTGTATGTATGTATATATATGTACACGTGTATGTATATTACAAATAGCCTAAGCAATACCCTTAGCAAATTAGAGAATAAGAGGATTATTAAATATGCATCAAGTATTGCCCATACAATGAAGAGGGACACAACTTTCATACGATTAATTAATAGGACAAAGGTAATCAAAATATTAGGTAATCTATATGCAGTGTAAAGCACTTAAGCAATTCCAATAAACCAGAAATTAGAAACCACATAAATAAACTCTTCCATTAGCCCATTATTTTCTAGGTTTCCGCAAAACAGACTTACAACTGAAATACGGAGCTGGCTGTATAATGGATTTCATCACGAAAGCTTACCTCTGTAGCAAACCATATCGGTGCTATACAAAAACTACATTTTGCAACTTCCCATGGTGTAAGCTCTTCTTGATACTTGAAACCTTCAGAATCCTCGCTGCTTTTTATAAGCAGTGGCTTTCCTCCTTCCTCTGCACAAAGATCATTATCATTGACTTTTCTTGATAGACAATGCTCCATCTTAGTCTCCAAAACTTTATACATTAGATTTATCTTCGCTGTTAAATCAAGATAACAAGAGGTGTCAACAATAGCGTCCGCCTTTTTTTTGTTATTTTTATAATCCCTCCTTATCAGGCTACAGATCTGATCTTTTATAATAGCTATGGGAAGGTAGACTACCATAAGAGAAACTCCCAAATATGTAAGTGCGAACGGTTGTTTGTACGTCAGAAATATATCCTGTAGTGTACAGAAACATAAAAACTTTGATCACCATAAACGAATTCATCTTCATACTTCATAGTTGTTCGATATAAATAAATGATAATAAAAGAGAAAGAAAACAAGTCCAATAAAGTGACAAGAACAAAAAGCTAGTTAGATAAACAATCATGTAACGTGTTTCTGCTAATCAATATGCTCAAGCATAAGTATTCATAATCCAAATGGGAGTTCATTGTTCCAATTTTATTGTAGAAATAACAGGTTAGAACTATCTACTGGCAGATGACACAAAAGTTTAAACAACCACTAGAGATGCTTTCAAAGCTCAAACAAATGTATATATTGTTCTCAAACACACAATATGGTAGCCCTCACGCTAAGGTTGAATATACTTATCAATGAAGATATCTAGTCTATAACGTTTTGGGAAGATTTTTTCTTTTGTTGGCCCTCTTTAATCATAACTAGGAAATGTCAGCCTTCAAACATGCCACTAGGTAGAGCTGAATTATAGCAATGGAGAATATTGCAATATGTATTCATGATGAAACCTTTAACTGTATCTTTAAACAAGGGAGCATTGACTAAGGACAAGAACCGAAGAAGACATTAAGGAAGAAAAAGCATCTCATACCAAGCAACAACATACAGGAAGTTTTCTTGTCCAGAGTAACTAAATCAAACCCAGAGAATAGAACTGAATCCTACAGTATTTCACAGAGATTTCTTGACAATTTCAGAAGAAGAATCCAACTCAATCTAATCCGAATATATAACCTATATTTACAAAAAACAAAAAATCTAACCTGAGTGACTTCAGCCGAGGTAACCCATATGAGAACAACTATAACGATAAGCACCAACCCTGCATTGTACCGCCATCCCATTTCTTCTTACACACCCCTAAAACCCTCACAAAACCACAGTTCTTAAAATATCCAAAAACTATTGTGCAGACACCATTTTCAAGTCCATTCATGTAAAACAACTCTTTTTTTTCAGCAATCATTCACTACAAACAGTCTCTCTTAAGTCCTCCAACTTGCAATTGCACCCACCATAAAAATTATCATAACAAACATGTTGGTACGATGTTTACACCTTCAAATTGTCTACCCAAATGTGAAAAGATGATAATAAAAATGGATGTGTCAAATATATACAGATGTAACGTACAGAAGGAAATAATGCGCGATACGAGAGAGTTTGAAAATTTTATAGAGCCTACAGGTGCCATATACATGCAACTCCACGACAAGTGCAGTTTTCATGCTGCACGTATTGAGTTTTACTTAATAATATTGTTGTTTTTCACATCAATTGTCTTAAGAATATTTTGAAAGAGCGTGTGTGCATGCTTTGCTATAATATAACGTGTATGCATCCATGACGTCCTCGGTATTCATAAACAGGTTTCTACAAAGAGAGGAAGTACCTACTGAGATGCAAGAAATGACACATACATTCTACTCGAATGGTGGGTTCAAGGTAAGGGGTAAACAATGTGTTTTATGCTTCAGCAGAAGGATTGGGAGGTTTTTATGGTGGGACCTTCTTTTAAAGGTTTGAGAGCTTTCTATGTCTTTAATTAAAGTAATAACTAAATAATTAGGCTACTCAGTATAGCGTTAAGGGTTGAGAGGTTTTTATGTCATAAAGGTTTGAGGTTGTATCAATAATTTTAAGATAACATGTGTACGAACAATCAAACTTTTTTAACTTTTAACTTTGATATTTTTATTGGGACATTTTATGGAATTATTTGATAGATTATGATGGACTTATGATTTATTGTGATTATGAGACTTTATGATATGTTATGTGTGCAGGGGACTAGATTATGTTACTCACATGTGTGATGCAAGATGTGTGTGATTATGTGAAATTTATACTATACGATATTCTAATATGTTTATGATGCAAGTCCTACGTGAAGTATGTGCATGTGAGGCATTGATTTATTTATAGATATGATGTATATGATGCGATAGATTTATAGATTGTTATGCATATATGATGTTTATGGATGGGTATATGAATATATTTGTCATGTAAAGCATGTTTAATGAGTTAATGAGTTAATGATTAATGGTGGTTAATAATTAAATATATTTGACATGCAATGCATACTTAATGACTATTGGATATATTTGGCATGCAAAGAATGACCCTATATAGTAACTAGGTGGTGGATGAACCTTAATGAAATTGAATTTTATTAATGAACTAAATGAATTTAATGAATGCATCTAGAAAGATGGAATGCACTTAACAGATTAACCATGATAAATATCAGTAATAAAATCAAGACCTTTAAATGCATGAACACAACTAAATGAGGTGGAGTGCAATGGGATGAGACTATTTTTGTGTGTGTATCCAGCATAACCAATATGATCAACTAAACACTAAGGAAGAGGGAGGGGAAGGGTGAATAAACATGACCCTTGTCTCAACAAAAAAAAATGCAAAAAAGAAACTAATTAATATGCAATTGAACTACCATGCAACTTGACTACATGATTTAGTGGGATCACTTGTGTTTATGTCAGATAGAACACCCTAATTTGATTTTGCAAAAAGAGGTATGCATCAAGTGTTATAAAATAATAGATGACATTGTTCTTTTGCATGGTCTAGACTCTTATACACACTAGAAACCTTTAGGAATGTAGATGTGGATCTCATAGTTATGATGGAACCAATGACATATACTTATTGGATAAGTCTAGGCACACCCAACTCTTTTAAGGGATGTAAGTGTGCTAACCTGTTGCCTCCAGTAAGATATGCACAATCATAACTTAGAAACTAACAAGAATGCTCTTAAAGTATCACCAAACAGATCATACAACAAATGACGCATGTATCAAGTTTTGCCATTCACAATATACAAAGATATGAACGTTCAAGGCAATCATGGCTAGGATCTATTGACACAAAATAATAAAATTAACAAAGAAAGCCTTATGACAAGGAAGTCATGTGGTCCAAAATTCTTGCCATGAGTGGGATGGGATTTGATGGATTTGATTTGAGCTGACTGAGGAATGGCGCATCCTATAGGGCAAATATTGTTTGGTTGATAAATATGAATATTCACTGGCAATAGATGTGAAAGAAACAATAGCTCATAGATTCCTTCTTGATGTTAATTTTGATAAGCACTTTTGTAGTCACTATGTCTGGAAAAAGCTTAGTGTGATGTGGTTAAGCTCAGTTTGTTGGGATTTGCTTGGATCTTTATTGTGACACGTAGAATAGGGACTTGGAACTAGACAAGGACTAGGACGAGGACATGTTGCATGGATACTGAAAGGTGACAAAGGATGTGGATATGTACAATGGGTGGGAGAAGACAATGGATCCAAATCTGCTACCATAGTACTTGAAACAAGTTTTCACCATGGTACTTTTTCAGAGTGCTTGTTTGCCAACTTTTCACTATTGGATGAATTTATTTATCTTTACCTTTTTTTTTTGTCAAGGCACCTATTTATCAGGTTTTCACTAGGAGAATGATTTTTTAGGAACTTTGTTCTCTTGTTTATGATTTTGATTATTTTTTTATTTTTTAGGATTTTTCTCAAGATCATATGTATTATTTTTTGGAATTTTCTAACTTTCTAATTCTTGGGATTTTCCTCAAGACTTTTTTTATTTTTAGGATTTTTTGTTGAATAAACATTGTATAGGAACTAAATGCTAGCCTATGCATAAAAACACTTTAAATGCATAATATTTACAGGATCATGGAGAGGATCTCTCTTAGGTGTTGCTATTTGATATGCCCTAGAATCGAACTTGGCAGTAAAAACAAATGGACACAACCAATTGGGTTCAAACTTTCCTTTCTTTTCTCATCTCTAGAGGTTTTTCTTGTTATGTTGCAGGACTGAATCACCAACCTCAAACTTGTGAGGTTTGATCTTCTTGTTGAACTTTAAGTATGGGCGATTTTCATACACATAGAGGTGGTTAAGGGCATTGAAGCATCTCTCATCAAGAAGTTGTAGCTCTTGCAACCGGGCAACTCGATATTCTACTTCGGACATCAAGTTCTTGAGAGAAATCTTGAGGGAATGGAGCTCAATTTTGATGGGGAGGACAGCCTCAGTAACATAGACAAAGGTGAATAGAGTAACAGTAGTGAGAGTACAGATGGAGATGCAATAGCCCTAGAGGGTGGGATTGAGTTACAGGTGTGAATCGCGGCCAACCTCATCAACTATCTTCTTGAGAATCTTTAATATGGTTTTATTTGTAGCCTTAGCTTGACTATTGCCTTGTGAGAAGTATTTGGATGAGCAATGTTGGGTAATGCCAAATTTGTTATAAAGTTTTGTGATATCTTTATTCTTTAAGGGTGATCCATTATCAGTATGGAGGTCTTTTGGGATGCCATAGCGACAAATGATATAGTCCAGGATGAACTTGGAAATCTATTTTCCGATAGTGTAGGTGAGGAGAATTGCTTTGACCCACTTGGTAAAATACTTTGTGGTAGCTAAAATGTACTTGTGGCCACTAGGATTTGGTGAATATCTAGCCCACAAGGTCAAAACCCCAACGGGAGAAAGGAAAAGGTGTGATGGTGGTTTGGAGGGATTGAGTGGCTGCATGTATCAAATCACCATGTTGCTGACAAGGAACACATTTCTTTACATAGTGATAAGCATCCTGCTCCATTGTCGGTCAATAGTATCCAGTACATAGCAATGTCTTTGCTAAGGTGAGGCCACTGGAATGGGCTCCACAAATTCCTTGATGTACCTCCTCCAAGTCTATTTGTGCTTCCTTTGAATTCAAACATCGAAAGAGAGTTCCATCAAAGTATTTCTAGAATAGGTTTTCTCTAAGGATTCTGTAGCGGGATGTATAACTGATGAGGTTTTTTTGTTGGTTAGGTGTAAGGGTGAGGGGGATTATCTTATCATGAAGGTAGGAAAATATTTCTAGGTACCATGGTGATTCGTGACCAAAAAATTTCACACACCATCTCAGAATTTGGCTAGTCATAAGTAGGGACCATGAGATTCTTAACAAGAAATTTGCATCATGTACTTGTCTCTAGGATGGATATCAAAGAGCCAATAGTAGCCATGGCATCTACTCCTTTATTGATTGCTCTAGGGATTTGTAGGAAAATAATATATGTATAATGTTTCTTAAGATCTTTGACCATGTAATAGTAAGGAAGAAATTTATCATCCTTTGTCTGATACTTGTCGGTTACTTTTTTGATAACCAATTGGGAGTCACCAAAAACAAGAAAACTTGTGATCTTCCATCTGACAGCTCGGCATAGCCCTATGACCAAGGCCTCATATTGTGCTATGTTGTTGGTACATGCAAATGTCAATTTGTATGATTCAGGGATTAGGTCCCCTTATGGTGTAACAAATAAAATACTTGCCCCCAATCCTTTCTGAGTGAAAGATCCATCAAAGTAGATCCTCAACTAAATACTAGGGGTAATAGTCATAATCATTTCATCTATAAACTCTATGACAATAGGATGATCTCATAGAATGGGAGCTTCTGTAAGTTGATCTATGATTGCTTTCCCTTTGATTGACTTGTGTTCTGTGTAGAAAATATCAAACTCACTAAGTATAATGACCCTTTTTTTTGTGCAGCCTATTAGAGAGGCTTTGGATAACAAATAATTGAGTGGTTCAATCTTTTCTATCAACTAGATCTTATGATTGAGCATGTAATGGTGTAGCTTTTGTGTGCAAAAGACTCCATATAGGAAAGCTCTCTCAATAGCTGTATAGTTGAGCTCATAATCCACTAAATTTCTACTAAGGTAGTAGATGGCACACTCATTTCCATTATTGTCTAGTTGTGCTAAGAGAGTACCTAGTGCTACTATAGTGGTTGAGATGTATAGGATTAAATATTGACCTGGAATAGGTGGGGCCAATACTAGTGGATTAGCTAGATATTCCTTGAGTTGTTAAAAGGCCTTTTGGCACAAGAAATCCCAAATGAATTTGATATCATTTCTTAGCAGGTGAGAAAAAGGATGAAATTTGTCAACCAATTGTGACACAAATATTTTGATGGATTGAAGTCTTCCTTGCAATCTATGTAGTTATTTTATAGTCTTAGGAGGTGGCATCTCCAAGATGGCTTCCACCTTCTTAGGGTCCACTTTTATTCCTCTGCAAGAGATAATGTAGCCTAAAAACTTTCTTGATTATACACCAAAGATACATTTCTTGGGATTTAGTTGAACCTTGTACTTCTCCAATCTTTCAAAGATTGTGGTAAGGACAACAATATGCGATTCTCGTGTCTTGGATTTTCCTATAATACCATCCACATAGTCTTTCATAATTACATGAAGGAGGTCATGAAAGATAGTTGGCATGGCTCTTTGATATGTGGTACCTACATTTTTTAGACCAAAGGGCATGACCTAGTAACAGAACGTACCCCAAGGTGTGATTAATGCAATTTTTTGTTGGTCCTCTACTGCTATAAAATTTAATTGTTTCTAGAAAATCAAATCCCCTATGATGACAATATTGGGAAGTGTAAAATCATCCTTAGGACAAGTGAGATTGAGATCTCTAAAATCAATACAAATTCAGATGCCCCTAATGGGTTTACCTAGTGGTACAATGTTGGAGACCCACTCAAGATAATCTATAGGATTGATGAATTCTTCTTCGAGAATCATTTGCAGTTCATCTTTTACTAAGAGTGCAACTTGTGGATGCATCTTGCGTAATTTTTTCTTTACAGGTTTGATTTATGGATCTATAGTAAGATGATGCACAAATAGATCAGTATCTAGCAGAGACATATCTTTGTAAGTCTATGCAAAGTTGATTTGTGCCTTCTTAAAAAGTGTATTTATGACTTATTTTTCTTGTTCATTGAGAGAAGTTGCAATGTATGTGATCTTTGGATTCTCTTCAGTGCCAATACTAATTACTATAGTATCTTCTATGAGAATAGAAGATTTTTCTAGAGGCAATGATATAAAAGGAGAGTCAACTTCCCCCTCCTTTATTGTCTCAAAAAGGTTTTCACTAGAGGACATTTCCTTTACTTTGTCTTTTGCTTCATCCAGAGGAGCCTCAAAAAGGTATTCACCCTAGGATGTTTTATCATTTTTTGGATTTTTATCTTCTTTTTCACTTTTGTGACTAAGGGAATTGACTTGGCTACCAAAGTAGGCTTGATCGTATTAATGGATATGATTCTCATTTTCTTGGAGATTTCGTAGTCTAAAAAGTGGTAGAAATTCCTCATATGAATCACATATATCTAAGGCATGTGGTGAATCTTGTTGGTCCCAATCAATTAACTCAGGGTTGGTAAGGGGAAGATCAGGTGAGGAAAGGTCTGATTTGGTGATATAGAGGACACAGGTATCTAGATCATCTTAAATGTACTGGAAAGGGACTTTAAAGAACTCTTCTTCAGTGTCTGAATCAGATTCATTTACTTAGTAGTCCTCAGCAAAATTTATATTAGTCTCTATGGAACCCAATCCTTTCTATGGGGATATTTAGTTGCGTTGATGAGAGTTTTACTTCCAATTTCCTTTTCTCCAAGGCTAGAACCTTGATATCCCATGCTTTTGACAATAGGAGTGGCTTTAACATACTTCCCCTTAGGGATGTTTATAGGCTTATCTTCTTCATCATCAAATAGCCAAGATAAAACATTATGTTCCATGTGCTCATCTGAAAGGGATCCCTAATGTTCAAATGTGGTCTTCTTGCATTTCATGGTTTCCTTATCTCCCATAGGGAAGAGTTGTGAAGTTTTACCATAAGACTTGGGGGAGAGGGGGAGATGAACAATACACATGGAATTTTCAAATTTATACTCCCCCATACCTTGATCTTTGAATTTGACCTTCTTTTCAAACTCATTTTTCTTCTCTTGAGTAAGTTTTTCCTTTCTTTCGGTCTGGTCAAACGTCTTTTCTTCATCTTCAGAAGAAGTGAGCTAGATAGGAGTTTCTTATTCAGCGAGATGGACATACTCATTCAGTGGATAGTAGTTAGATTGCATACCTTCCAGTCTCTTGTAATACTGGAAGGTTTCATGATCTCTAGGGATTGTTATTTCAAACCCATGGTACAGGAACTTTAAACATTGATGAAATGTGAATGGGAGACCTGAGATAATGTGTATCCATGGTCTACCCAAAATAATGTTATAGGGTAGATCTAGATCTAGCACCTAACAGACTATTTTAATAAGGGTTGGGCCCAATTATAAGGGGAGTGCAATGAGACCTTTACTCACCCTTTCTCTTTCATCATATTCTTTTATTGTGATTCTCGTGTTCACGTTGCTAAGGTCTTCAGAAATACCGATGTTTTAGATCATACTTAAAGTGCACAAATTCAAATAGGATATGTTGTCTATGAGGACTCTTCTTATTCAGGTGTAATGAATTGTGACTTGGATATGCAAGGGTTTATTGCGGTGAGGATCAGGACCTTGGAAATATTTATCAGTAAACACCAAGTGTTGTTGCGTAGCTAAATTTCAAATCATTGCTTGGAATTGGGATGCATCGATATTTTTTGGAACACGGGACTCAATCAAGGAAATCTCAAGGACCTCTTATGGATAGGGGATGTATGAAGAAGCTCTAGAATGGATATCTATGTAGGAGTCTTCTTCAACTAGGAAAGCATGTCATAACGTAATGGAGTTCCTATTGATGTTGATGGTGCAACAGGTGGATTTGCAATGGCTTGTACACTAACTCGATTATGGTGGATGGTAACATTGCAATCGGGACTCCTTAGAGTCAACATATTTATATGGGTTTCAGATTATTCAATGAGGCCACATAGTGAATCAAAGCCATAGGCATCATTTTCCTCTAGGCTTCCATAAGTGCGTTCATCTCCTGAGATCTTTTTTGTGATGTAATTGTAGGAAAATCCTTTAGATGACAAGGCATTTTTTTTATTGTGTTCTGGAAAAGGTTTAGAATACATTTTCAATATGGCATTGGAGGCAGAGGCATCTTGACCTTCTACCTTGATTTTTCCATCGTCGATCAAATCTTGGACAAAATTGCAAAATTTCATGCATTTCTTGATTTCTTGTCCTTTAATACGATGATAATCATAGTATTCATTATCCTTGATCAATTTGGTTTTGGTTGGTTTTCATCAAAAGGCCTTGTGCTAGGATAGACCATCATCCCCTGGTCGACTAAATGTCGAAAGATAACATCAAGGGAGTTTGCTAGCTGTATGAATTGTCATTTTTGTGGTGGTCTACTGATGTTGTAGTTGTTGTTGTTTCTATTGTAACATGAGAAAAAGGAACCGCGATAACCAGATCCTTGATTCTAATTCTAATTATTGGATTGGTCTGATTACCTTGACTGCACTGGTTATTGTTTTGATTGCAGTTGTGCTGATCATTGTTATTCTGATTTCCTTGGTTGTCATTGTTGGATGCTTGAATATTTTGGACATTCTTTGTATTTGTCACTCCATCATTAACAACATATTTTTTCTTGGACTAGAACTTGGGTTTATTGTTGGTGTTGTTAGATGAATTAGAGGGATAATGTTTAATGGCCCCTTTCATCAAAATTCCATCTTTGATAGATTTTCCCTTCTTAATGGGTGTCTTAAAAGAGTCTAGGGATGCCATTTTCATTTGGAATGACATTTTGTAACCATATTCTTAGTGAAAATATCAACAAGGTGTGAATCTAAAATTTTGCAAGGCATATGATTTACAAGGTGTCGCCACCTTTGTAGAAAGCTAGCAAAGGTTTCTCTGTTTCTTTGCTTTGTGTTGCATAAGTCACTAAATGACACTTGATGTTCAATATTGTAAGAGTATTGGGCAACAAAATTCTTAGCAAGATCAAGAAATGTTGATATGGAGCTGGTAGAAACATTCATTAGCCACTCAAGGGAAGGGCCACCAAGACTCCTAATGAAGAGTCTTTTAAGGAAATTATTGTTGTGAGTGACTTCTTGAGTCGATACATATAATTCTTTGAGATGTTGTATAGGGCATGATTCTCCCTTCTATTTATCAAATTTATGAATCTCAAATTTGGTGGGGAATGGTTGAATATTGGTTGATTTATCAATTGGATAAGGACATATCTCTTCGAAAGAGAATTCCTTCTTCCCAACTTTTAGCATACTTGTCACCATGATTTTAAGCTAATTAATTTGTTGCACCCACTCAAGAGGATTGTTGTTGATTATATATCCTTGATTTGTTCCTCCTCCAAATGATGTGTTATGTCCTCCTAGAGGTGAAGCATTCATGTTGTGTCCACAGGGTGGAAGGGTAGTGTTGTTTGTATGTGAAGAATTCTAATTCTTCAAGACTCCATTAGGTTTTGATAAAATCAAAGCGGAGTGTTGTCCTAATGACCCTGGTGGATGTTCAGGTTCATGACCCACGTTCGAGTCATTATTGTTTGCTCCACTATTTGTGTTATCATTTGGGTTGTGCATGTTTAGGATTTGTCAAAATTTGTTTAAGCATATTATTGGGAGGTTGATTCGTGTTATCATATGTTGAATGCATAGCAGGAGATGCCTTTCCTTTTTTTGTTCGAATCAAATTGTTCTCAAGAAAGGGCCCATCAACATTATCAGGGAGCATGACACCCCTTTGAATAAGATTCAAGAAGATATTAGAGTTGTTTTCTTAGATTAGATCTTCCACTAAGCTCATGTTGTTAGGATTTTTAAAGAACTCTTTGGCTTGTGTATTTTCATTGACACTTTCAGGTATGACCGTGTTGGATTCCATGTGTGGTTCCTCATCTTCATTAAAGTCTTCTTTATAGACAGTTTCTTGATCATTATACATGGTGACAGATTCTTGTCTTATCTTAGCTTGAGATCAGGCAAGTACCATGCAAGGGTGACCTTAGAATGATTAGATTCACAGACGTTGAAATATTGATGGAGATGATGAGAGAAACAAAGGAATTGATGAACTAGGAGAAACTTGGACTAATATTTGGATTGGACTAAGAGGACTAAGCCTCAAGGATTGACTGGATTTGATCTGAGAAAAACTAAGCCTCAATGACTGATTTGATTTGATTTTGGATTGATTTGATTCATTGGATTAAAGAGGAACTAAGCCTCAAAGATTGATTTTATTTAGAGGTTTGGAACAAACCTAGATGAAACAAGACCTTGAGATTGTGCAAACAAAGGATTGGATTTGATTTAAAATATTCTCTTATTCAGGTGATACACTAATGATCCCCAAACAAAAGAGGATTGGATTAAAACTAATATAGAAAGACTTGATTCTCAAAGTATCGAGGGATTAATTTTTTCTTTGATTAAAGGTCTATGTGACACTATTGGATTAATTTTTTCAACATATTGCTTGATTGAGGTGTGAAAGATAGATTGATTTGATTTTGATTTGAAGTCCAAGGTTTTGATTAATGCTCCTAGTATTTTGAAATGTGAGTGAAGAAAGATTTGATTAAAGATGAGGGAATGATGAGTGATTGAAGAATGATGAAGGTCAAAGATACTTAATCATAGGATTCCCAAGTGGAAAATTACATGTTTACTTTGTTCTTGGCAACAAAATTAGTTGTTGTCTCTAAAAATTGCACCCTGTTAATCTTGCATTAACTTAACTTTTTGGAGAAACATGGAAACACTCCAAGGTTGTGGGTAACCTATGGTTGGAATGATCTCTAGATTCTAGGACGGCTCCTGTATGATATCTCACCTAAAACCACCTAAAACTAAAAATTTTGCTAAAGGAAAAAGGTAGAAAGATGCATAGAAATGAAATCTAATTCCTATAGGGTGATACACCAAACTAAAAATTTGAGAAATATAAAACTGACTTGACACAATGAAATGGTAACATAAGCTCTCATACACAACCCCACTAAATCATAATATCTGCATAATCAATTTGTAAGAAGGCCAATAACAACAATCCCCAAAAAAGAGAAAGATTTTCTCAAAATTTTGGAAAAAATTTATTGAGCACAACTTAAAACCTGCAAAAAAACTATGAAATACTACATAAAGGCACTAATTCGTGATACAAATTCAAGGACAAAAAACATCACAAAATTTTGTACCAACACTAAGTACACAATAACAGACTAAGAAGGGAAGGCATAAGCTATAAATTACAATAAAAAAGTTGTCACATATCTGTATATCTCAAAAAATGGGTTACAAAATCCCTTGTTTCTATCAATAACTTAGAAAAAAGTAACAAAATAGCAAGGCAAAGAGAAAAAAAACTCCTTACAAATGAGCCTTCAACTCATACTTATCCTTTTTACAACCAATCGCATTCTGAAAACAATAAATTCTAGATCAAATTTAGCCTACAAGGCCAATTTTAAGCCCTTCAAAAGACTTCAAAAAGTCATAAAATAAGCCTAAAAGTCATGCCTCCTCAAATATCATCATAAATGTTCTCATAAATGCAGTTTTATCTCTGAAAAACTCATAAAAGCTCCTAAATCAGTAATAACTCCACTCAAAAATTTCAAGTCTATCTCATGACCTCATCAGTTAGTCATAACTTTGAAAAAATATTTGCTTAGATTTGTAAAAGATGAAATAAAAATCTTATTTTTTGCATTAAAATAATTATTATCCATTTATTTAATTAATATCAAAGATATTTATTAAATAAATGAATTATAAAAAATTTAATATTTAATAATAATTAATAATTAATTTATAATTTATTATTTTCATAAATATTTAATTATATTAATAATGTTATATTTAAGCGATAATTAAAATCACTTAATTACATTATTAATTTAATAATATTTGTTAAAATAATAAAATAAAAAAATTATTAAAAAAATTAAAAAATTATTAAAAAAATTAAAAAATTATTAAAATGTGCAAAAAATAAAATATTTATTTTTACCTTATTAAAAATCTAAGTTCATATTTCACATTTGAACTATATTAATAAAAATGATTTGTAAAATATCATTTTTATTAATAAAGTCCATTTTTAAATTTATGACTATGGAGTTTTTGGAAAAAAAATGATAAAAATTAATCATTTTAATGAAACTTTAATTTTGTTTCATTTTGCCAATACATGGCGTGAGCATTAAAGGAATGAAAAATTAAAAGAAAAGGCAAAAGCCTTTTTTCCTTGCTCACGTGACAAATGCCTTAAGCATTTTCGAAACCTAAAAGACTTCATTTTTTCATTTTTCACTTTGCATTTGCTGGGAATAAGAAGAAAACTCCAGCCGCCATGGAAGAAGAGGGTTTGGACTGCAATTTTTTGCTATTGTTGTTGCATCTTTGCTGCTCATGCCATGAATAAGGGAGAAGATGCAAGTTTGAAAGTTGCTCTTCCTTCTCTTGGAGTTTTCTTTGATGTTGCAGCCGCCATGAATGGGGTTTGAAGAAATCTTATGGAGCTATTTTCTGCTCCTTGTCTGCAATCTTTTTTAGAGCCTCCACGAAGTTCTTCTGTGAAGCTTTCTTGAAGATTTCATGAGATCTTGAGCCATTTGTTGCAAATTTCGAAGGATTATAGTAAGTTTCATTCATCTTTCATGTTTTCTTTTGTACTTCATAGCTGACTTTAAAAATCTGGAAATGCATTTCTTTTATTTTTTGGTAAATCTGAAACTTCATAACATAAATGAAGACTTCTTTGTTAAAAACGGGCTGTAGCCATTATTTTCTAGGCATTTCATGAAGAATATGAAGGAGAAAAACACTCTTCACTTCTTTTAAAATGATTACATTCATGGCTTCTCTTGTGGCTTTGAAACTTTGCATATTTGACTAAAGATCAGATTTTTATGACTGATTTTTTTTTTTTAGAAGCAAATAAAAACGTGGCTCATTTTTACTGTGATTTCAACTTTGAAACACCATTTATATGTGAAGAATTTGATTGAAAATTGTGATCCAAATTAAAAATCTACAAACCTTCCTTGTGCTTCCATATTTGAACCCTCTTGTTCACACTATGCTAAAGAGAAATATATAAAAAAATATCTTTGATTTTTTATGCAAGAAAACTAATTTTTAATATGTTGGCTCGAATGAAGGTTTTTCTGTTGTTAGCTTTCGGCTATAAATCTTATGAAAATGCTCATTCCTCTTTTTCTTTTTATACTAAGCGGCCATGAACATCTAAAGACAAATATGAAACCAAAAAGAAAAATGAAAACTCTCTACCTGTTGCAACATGTTTCGAATCCTTATAATTTTCAAAATTCTATGGCAAATCTGGAAGATTTTATACTATGTACCTTGTTAGGGATTCTCCTTTGTTGACCTTGTAATAACAACTCATCTATAACAACATTTGTGCTTGATACCATTGTAAATAATTAGCAATATCTCAACTTGTTGAAGCTTATTATAGTAAAAAACCATCATTGTTTTAAAGACAAGTTGATATGAACATGGCAAGATCAAATTTTTCTTTTCCCCTTGCTGAAAATGTAGAATATGTCTATACTCACATAGTTGGCATTTCAAATGCGGATACCTTTTAGCATTAATGTTGTCCATGTTTTGTGATCACTGTTGTCTAAAAATATTAAATACTGATTTTATGACAGCTCTTTTAAAACACCAGCAACATTTGTACTCAATAAATGGATTGTTCTTCTTTATCTTATTGTATACCAGCTTGATGCCACTGTCTCATTGTAGTTAATTTGTTATCCTGTAGCATGCTGGGCTTTAACCTTGTGTGAGCCATATTTAACTCCACGTGCTACATGATAGACATCTATAACTATATAAATAAAACCAGTTAGAAAAATAGATGGACTTTTTTTTTTGCAAATGACGTCTGATGGATTTCTTCCTTGTTTAATGCATATTGAGGCTAGTTTGCATTTGCATAGGTAAATGAGATGTAGAGCTAGTAACTTTTCATTGCTTAGATCTTTTGATCTAACTCATTTCTTATGACCTATGCAAGAACAGGGAGCACTAAGGAGTTATGAAGCTAGAAGGACAAACACTTCAGACATGAAGCAAGATGACTTCAAACCAGTCATACAGGAAATGATTGGTTACCTTCCTATGTGCACATTTTCTTATTCAAATACCAATTCCTTTTAATTTGCATTGAATAAGCAAGAAATCAGTTGGTCTCACGGCTTGTGTGAGACACCATGTACACTTTGCATTCAATAAAGATAACTTTTCTCTCAAAATGTCTTGAACTTTCTTAAAACAACAATCAGTATGATGCAATGCAAAAATGTTGTCTTCTGTTCTTTTTTCTTTATGCATATGTATGTGTTTTAGCAGAAACAAAAATACAACTTAAACATTTTAAAATATGATAGCTCATTGCATTGAGCCTGGTACTGAAAATTAGTAACATTAGCAACCCGATTGTTATAGTTGACTTTATCAAACTTTTTAGTGGATTATAGGGTCTTTTGGATAGATTTAGAATAGGATTTGTTGACTTTATCCTTTCTATCAGCGATATTCTTCTCTTTATAGAGCTAGGAAACTGGAAGTTTTACCTTCTTATGTTTCACATTATCAATCATGGCTTAAAGAGAATAAAGCATGATGTAGGTTTCAGAATGTGATGACAAAATTAGGAAGACAATATCTCAAATGTGATTGGAAAGATCTAATTGTTTGTCTCAAAAGATTTTCCTGGCAAGAACCAATTTCATGCATACATCAAACATTTAGATTACAAGCACATTTTTTTAAAAAAACCCTGCAAGGGATAAAGCAGCCTTGCAGGATTCAAGTGTATGTGTTTATTTTGCAATAAAAAGTAACAAGCAAACCTTTTATCCCTAGAAGGAGATTGGTTGGGACTAAAAATATTTTCTCACTAACTTAAGAACACACCCAATAACTCCTTAGAATATGGTCATCACCAAGCACGCTATGGCTCCAATCATGATGTTGTATTATCAACGTGTTAATGTTGATGGGGGCTCGATATGGTGAGTGTCTTGGGAAATTTACTATTCTCCTTGCATGCAGATTATCAACCTTTTGGAGGTGAAGCGGGTGGCCACTACTCTACAGCTTTTAGTCAAGGCATTTGTTCATGATCATCCCCTATAGTCTCATCTTGAGAGATTGAGGCCTATATCCTTACAAGTACTCCATCCAACATAGTCCCACAAGTAGGATTGAGGCCGCTTGACCCTACGCGTGATGAAGCATGTGTAAACAAAAAAGTGTAAACATAGAGCTAACCATGTCTTCCAAGATTTTAATCTCAAGGAAGCATATATTTATAGTGGGTGGAAGAGTAGGTGTATGCTTGTCCCCACTTTGAGTTATTCTCGGGAGATTTTTTTCCTCAACCGGAAAGCTCTCTAAAGGTTTAGTAAAAAAACATGTGGATTGGCCACGAAAGGAGTCTAGATTTCATTTTTACCTCAAATGGAAACGATCATACTCTCCTATCCAACAAGGTTTTCTCCAAAACACACCAAATAATTTATCGATTCTAAGTTTCCTTAAGATAACAATTCAAAAGGTTCTAGGTTTCTATTTTTCCCACTTGGAGAAAAGAGCATACTCCCCTAGCTAGTGAATTGCCATAAAAAATAAAATTCCCACTTAATGCTATGTGCCAAGAAATCATTAAGAAAATACAACATTTAGTTGGATCTCCTTGGCAACCTGGAAAATAACCTAAGTGAGTAGTTCAATGTGTTTGGTCTTCTAACATCCTACAAAACAAACAAGCTAGTAGTAGCAAAATGTTCAAGTCTTGGTCATTCATTCTAAAAAATCACTATTAGAAGGTAGAAAATGTCAAAACCTTCAAAAAATTGAGATCATCAACTTTAAAATGCAAGATACAATGGAAAATGCCAAAAAATAAGCAAAGATGCCTATGTACAAACAGAGACAACTATTTGTCAGAGATGTCTGTCTAGAGGAAGAGACACATGTTCAAAGATGACTATGTATAGGTAGAGCTTCCTATGAAAAGATGCATGTGTATAGACAGAGATGCATGTGTACAGGCAGAGACACCTATGTACAGGCAGAGACACCCATCTATACAGCAAGGAAATGTCAAATATAGTTTTTTTTTCAAGATTTTATATTCCCATTAACCTGCAAATACACAAAAAGGTCTTAATGATGTAACAGAGTAAGTCTTAACCTTAATATGTCTAAAAACCTCATTTTAACAATAAAAAATGCTAATGTGAAAGATAAACTCCCATTCTGGTAGAGACACATGTGTACAGGTAGAGACACCTATCTGCACAACAAGGAAATATAACCAATTATTTTCTTAAGATTGTGTGTTTCTCTTAACTTGCAAATGCAATAAAAGGATTTTAATGATGATATACTACAAGTATTAGCCTTAATACACTACTACATTTGGGGCCAAATTTTGATAGAAGTTTCCGACGGGTAACTTTTTATTATGAATTTGGTGTTTTTTTTTGTAATAGGCCCCGATGATGTCGGTATTCCGATGGGTGTTTAATTGACCATTGGAATTCTGACAGATTCAGGGTATAGATAAAAAAAAAAAGTGAAATGGCCTCATCATTTTTATTTCGATTGGATAGAGGGAGCGGGAGAAAAGGAGAGAAAGTTGAGCGTAGAAGAAGGTATGTGATTTCTTCATCTTTCAAGCCTCTGGCATCATATTCGAATGCATTTCATTTTATTTGATCATGAATGCTCTCTGAAATGACCACATTCTACTGGCATCGTGTCATAGCCAATGCTTTATCTCTATTATTTGATGTTATTGGTGCTTGTGCTCAAGGATATCGATTCACTGTATTCAAATGTTTGGATTCACGTTTGTTGATATTACTGGCATATATGTTTAATGATGTCATTCTAAATTGATGTCACTGAAATGATCACATTCTACTAGTGTCGTGCCCTAGCCTATGCTTTAACTCCATTATTTGATGTTATTGGTGCTTGTGCTCAAGGATATCCATTTTTTTGAAATGTTGACTGTGGTTATCAAATGGACAGCCCGTCAGCTTCTAGCTAGGCGCCATTTGTATTGATAGCTTAGGGCTTCAAATGTATTGTATCATTGATAGTTGATACTTTGTTAAAAGGAAATAGGACAAAGAACGATTTTTATTTAGTTTCTCTATTTTGATCCCTAAGTGGCTTACAACCCTAGAGAAGTATATGCAAATTTACAAATGCAATTGCAGGATACATAGCAGCCGATAATTCACAATAAATCCATGCATCCAATTTGAATAGCAATTAATACAAAGAACTAGGGTCCTCTAATGGCCCAATCATCCGGACCTTGACTGTCCCCTCAACTAGTGAACCTTCAAAACTGGGTTATCATGCAATCAGTGAGTGATCCTTCATTCTCCTGGTGAGCTTCTAGGTAGGTTCCATTTGTATATTTGATAACTTAGGGCATCAAATGTATATTGTATCATCTGGACCTTGACTGTCCCCTCAACTAGTGACCCTTCAAAACTAGGTTATCATGCAATCAGTGAGTGATCCTTCATTCTCCTGGTCTACCCTGCATCCAAACATATTGGAAATACACAATACAATGATAACAAGTCTTTCACAATCCCCCTTCCCTCAAGGAACACTATCAACCATCCCTTCAACATAGCATTTCACTATTTTATGAGTGGATTGTGTAGGAACAGTTAACATTAAACAAGGAGCAAACTCCTCAACACATCTTGGAAACCATTGAATTCAATAATAAATGAAACCTAACACCAACACTATTCCTTCCATAGTTGCAGGATACATATCAGTCGATAATTCACAAAAAATCCATGCATCAAATTTTTATAAGGATATCCTACTAATCAATAGGAATTTTCTTGAGATGACCAATGATTATGCATTTTGATGGCAGTGTTCTAGTTCAAAAGGATAATATAAATCTGAAACAATTTTTTCTGATTTTCTCAAACTATAAATGTGGTTAAAGGGAAAATATTATGTGGAAAACCCACAAACCAACCTAGCAAATGATTGTACATCAAATTATTCCTATATTCATTCAAGTATTGCTATGCTTCAGCTACTTGACCTTTGAGCTTCATCTAGAGGAATGTGTAGCTTTAAGATAGAGTTACTTCTTGTGCCTTACAATAGGGTGGAATATGATCAAGATTTGTTTAGGCTGTATCTTTTCTAGTCCCATTGTTAGGTTCTTATAGTTCATGGTTTGAATCTATTATGGTTGTGTAAAGGATTTGTAGATATTTTTTCTAACATAATTATTGGACACCATGATTGGAACAACTGGTTGTTGGCTATTGTACACATGAATCATATCTGTCAATGGTTCTTTGTGTTCAAAAATTCGTTGATCAATCTTTGAGATTTATTGTCCCAGCTTTAAAAGAGTGATAAAAGATATAGTGAGTGCTATCTTTTCCAAGTGTTTTGTGGGTGCCATTATCTTCTAGGAGTAATTATTGGAACCAAATTATGTTCTTTGCCTCTAGTAAATATTACAGACACAACGATCTTCTTGGTGAAGGGTTTCTTCCATCCCCATGAGGCACTATTGCATGGTTTTCATTCCCTTGTAGTATACTGAACCTAATTTAATACAAGTGTGCACTATTTTGGGTTCCATAATTTATGGCCCCTACACTGTGGTTGTTAGCCTAATTAAGATAGGCCTACCTTTGATATAATAAGAGGCCAACATGAAACAAACATCCAGAGGTTAGGGGGTTGTTCCCTATCCATAATTTATTATTTAAGTGCTAAGTGATGATGGGTATATCGTATAATTCATACCTAGTCTTTCTCTTTTTTTCTCTCCACATTTCACATTAGGAGTATGTGTTATAAATACTAATGAAATCAACTATAGGTCAAATCTAATCAAAATTCCAATATAAAGATTAAAATAGATCTTGAAGAAATATGGGAACCATTTTTTACAGATATTGTACAAACAAAGAGAATACTCCAAAGAGGAAATGCTTCAATGTGAAACAATTGAAGGACAATATTTTACTTTTATATGCACATCTGCAATGTTTTTGATATATTTCTGAGATAACAAAACCATAGAAAGAATAGCATATAGAAGAAAGCAAAGAATAATGATCATACTTTGAGATATTGTGGAAAATTAAAGGAAAGAATTCTTCGTGGGGTTATCATGCAATCAATGAGTGATCCTTTATTCCCCTCTTCCAGTGACCCTTCAAAACTGGGTTATCATGCAATCAGTGAGTGATCCTTCATTCTCCCCGTTTGCCCTACATCCAAACATATTGGAAATACACAATACAATGATAACAAGTCTTTCAAAATCCCCCTTCCCTCAAGGAACACTATCAACCATCCCTTCCACATAGCATTTCACTATTGTATGAGTGGATTATGCAGGAACAGTTAACATTAAAGAAGGAGAAAACTCCTCAACACATCTTGGAAACCATTGAATTCAATAATAAATGAAACCTAACACCAACACTATTCCTTCCATTCACTTCTACCAAGAATAAAACATTTAATCCATTCAACATTACATATAATTATTAGACAGTTACATTTCTTGACTATGTAGAGGAACAGTCATGACCAAAATGATCAAAACTACTTTCACCCTTGCACAAGCTTTTCTTCACTCTTAATGAGTTATAAACATGCCATTGTTTCAGTTTTGCTTGCGAGTTATGATCATTTTTGTAAACATGTCATTGGTTCAATTTAGTGTATTCATTTTTGTCAGACAAATCTTCATTGTCTTCTGATTGTCTTCTTTATATAGTAGCATGTATTAATTGGTTGACAAATAAAGAAGCATTTAGACAATCAGAAGACAATGAAGATAATTTTAAATGCATCTAACACAAAAAAACTTTACAAAACTAAACCAATGGCATGTTTACAACAAAGAAATAGAGTGATAATAATATGCTGAAAATTGTATTCTATTTAATACACGCCAAAGGACCAATCCCAACAATTCTTAAACATACTTTATCTGATATGATGAATTCTTAAACAATTAAGGTTGGAGTAGACATAGTTATCACCCAATTTTTTTTTGTGGTACAAGAAAGATTTGGCTGATTAAGAGTGAGGCCTTCTTTAGAATCTCATATAAATTTGGCCAATTAAGATGAGAAGAAAAACACAATTCATTAGTTAAATTTTTCAATTTCATGTATTTTTTCTCCTATTTATTAGGTGCATGAGTTGAAGGTTGAATGTAAGAGTTTTATAATGTCGTGTTACCTTAAATCTTGAGTTTTTGATACTCCTATGATGATCTTTCTCAACAATTATTTTATTCTATTGTTGTTTTTTGAATAACATATTGGGCAAATACAAAATTGTGTACTTCTACAAGACAGTTAACACAAAATTGAAGCATCAAACAAGACTTGATCAAGTTGCAGGTGGAACGTGCACTCAAATAGTAAGTAATGTAGAATAACAAAATAAGTAATCTGTCGTGTCTACATTTTGTTATTTTCTAAGATTACATCCATGTTCTATATTCACAAAATGGTTCAAAGTTGAAATTTACAATTCAATAAAAGTACTGACGGGTGTTGTTCCCTGCACCCTCAATCAACAACTTGCCTCCATTTTATTTTGATTTACAAACTACTATATTATTTGAATATCTTTCTTTCTTGCCACAATAGGAAAGAGTTTGAGGTGGAAGACTACAATAATAGAAGTGTTTCAATTTGGTATACTATACTACAACATCATTTCATAACTAAGTTTTCAATTTTTATATATAATTAGGTTATAGATAATCTAAGTGAAGAAGCATCATGTCAAACAATCCAAGTGAAGAAGGTAATGGGGATGCAATCAATAGATTGTGGTCGAACTTGAAAAGAAAAGGTGATGGAAAATGTTATTGTCCCTGCAATAATTGTAAGGGCTTAAACATTAGAAGATTGCTAATCAAAACAGCTAAGAGACATTGTAGGGATAATGGTCACATTGAAGGAGGCTTTGATTATCATGAATTGGTAAGTTTTTCATTATATTTATTTAACAATTAATATATATATGAAATACATCTGATGATGAGATCATTACCATGGTTTATTTGTGTTCATCATTTTAATATAGGTCGACCTCCTTAGGGGAGTACGTGATATGGACCATGGAGGTGCGAATATTGAGAATATGGCTTTGGAAGTGGAGGATCATGGAGGTGCGAATATTGAAGCTAAAGATTATGATCCCATGAAAGATGATAATGATGCGCCAGATGATGGTACTAATACATTGATCCATGACACATTTGGTATTGGTGCAACTGATGATGATGATCAGGATGATGTTGATGTCATCCATGATATACCTCTACTTGAGAAGGCATCCACGCCCCTTTACGAAGGCTCCCAAACAACTCTTCTCTCTGCTATATTGTTGTTGTTGAACTTGAAGGTTATGAATGGTTTATCCAACAAAACAATGTCACATATGCTACGGTATGTCATATATGTCATTATAGTAATTAAATGGTGAAACATGTACCATAAATATTGTTAATATTAACAACATATTTTTTTTCTACAGATTGATAGGTGAGTTCTTATTACCACCATCAAATATTCTCCCTTGCTCATACCAAGAATTATGTGCCACTATGAAAGATATTGGAATAGAGTATCAAGCAATAGATGCTTGTCCCAATAATCATATTATTCATCATAAAGAACATGAATTTGCAACAGAATGCCCTGAATGTCATATGAGTAGATATCGAATAGATCAAATAACAAAAAAGGTGCCTCACAAGGTTCTTCGTTACATCCCTATTATACCACATTTGCAAAGATTATTTAGGTGTAGTAGCTTGCCACAATTTATGGATTACCATGCACACAATAGGAGTCAAGATGACATTATTCAAATACCTGCGGATGGTTCTATATTTAAGGACATAGAGGAAAAGTGGCTGCACTTTATCGAAGAACCTTGAAATCTCAAGCTTTTAGTGGCAGCGAATGGTGTCAATCCATTTGGAGAGCTAAGATCTGTTTGCACTGTTTGGCCTGTTTTTGTCATCAACAATAACATTACTCCATGGATGTCAATAAAGAGGGAGCACATTATGTTGGCAATGATTGTTTCAGGTATTTGATCATTTAATAGTTATCTGCATGTAATTATAAATCTTGTAGTAAAATGGTCACAATAATTATGTAATGTTGTTGTTCATTCAACCAAGTAAATACCAAGTTAAAGATATGAATGTTTATATTGAGCCTCTTATCGATGAGTTGGTGGAGTTATGGAAAGGTGTCACTATGTATGACATCTCTAGACCAATAGGAGACAGACAATTTCAATTCCATGCAATACTTGTATGGACAATACATGATGCCCCAAGTCTAACACATTTTTCTGGTATGTTATGGTGAATTCAAGTTGCACATGATAATTCTACAAATAAAAATTAACATATTTAATCCAATTGTATCATTACCTTGTAGGTCTTCAAACAAAGGCAAAATTTGCATGTCCAGTTTGTGGTCCAAAGATGAAATCTCATTATTCAAAAAGTTTAGGAAAGCAGGTGTTTGATGAGTATAGACACTTTCTCCACAAAAATCATAACTATCGAATTACCGAAAAATATCTTTTCAATGGGAAAGAAGAGACTACATCTAAGCCATGGAGAATGACACCTCACTTATGGAAGTTGGAATATAATAGAATTAATCGTCAAGGTACTACCATTCTACCTAACGGTTTATGTTTGGAATTTGTATATTTTTATTGTGTTTTGTTTGTTGATTATGTGATTGATGATCGTGAATGTTGTTAAGGAAACACTACTGAGCAGCTTTCAAAGGGACTAAAGAGTTATCCCAGACAATTTAGTAGGTTTCCCTACTATGAGTAGTTGCTTGATGTGCATTTGTTTGATACTATGCATATTGGAAAGAATGTAATGGAGACATTGTGGAAGATATTGGATGGAAGACGTAACAAAGAAAAAATTATCAAAATTTGTAGCGACATTCATGAATCCAATCACGCAATGAAAAATTTCATTGAATCAAATAGAAATGGAGAATGGATTAATACAAGTTCCCTTCCTTGGTTATTAACAAAACAACAAGGTGATGCCATAAAAGAAGTCATACGAAAAATTTAATTTCCCACAGGATTTGCTGCAAACATAAGCAGTACCATATCAAAGAAAGGTGAATTTGGGCAGGGTTGAAAACACATGATTGGCATACCTTCATCAAGGTAAGTCATGTTCTTTTGTATTTACAATATATTTGTAAACTACATGTACTTCTCATTGTATTATATGAGAAAAGAATGACATGATTATTTTTATAATTGTTACAATACATGCTACCCCTATCTCTCCCAGAAAAATTTGACAATAACATCAAACAAGTGATATATGATTTTGGAAAATACATGAGGTAAGCAATTATATCTGTTCAATTTGTTGTATATATATATTGTAAAGTCTCATGTTTATATATTTTTGTGTCTTGAATGTCTTGTAGGTGGTTGTCATCTAAAGAAATCCATAAAGCAGATATAAAATATTGTAAGAGAAGAATTTCTCTTCTAATGTGTGAAATGCAAAAGTGTCTACCTTCAACCTTTTTCAATGCACAAGAACACTACCTCATACACCAAGTTGAGGAGATTGAAATGTGTGGACCCATGCACACTCGGTCAATGTGGATGGTTGAGAGGCACTTAAAAATTTTTAAGGCTTTGGTTCGGAAAAGAGCACATCCTAAGGGTTCTATGGTGGAGGGATATATGGTATACCAGACTATGGTGTATGTTACTGAATATCTTCCTAAGCTTGCAGCAAAGATCCATATAGATCGCATTTTGGATCTCGACACCATTAAAAAATTAGAAGGGGAGTACTTGGTGGGGGAAGGTAGAATGAGGAAAGTGAGAGGTAATAAATTATAAAATGTTATTGTAGCTATTAATTAATTCTTAATCTTTAAAATTAATCGGTTGTAAGTCGTCTATTTATTTTTTGTACAGCTGCTCGAGAGTGGGATGCAATACATTTGTATATTGCAAACAATCAAAATTGGATGAAGAAATGGATTGAACGATGTCATCATTTAGGTTGCACATTAACATGAGAATTTGTGTCTTCATTGGTTAATGAAGCTCATCGTAACGGAGATCCAAATGTTACCCAAAGGGAAATAGATTTAGCACATGGTTTAAAAGATTTCTAGGTACATATAAATTTGTTAATCACTTGTACATTTATGAACTCTTGATGCATTAATTTATACATGTTTTACATATTTTTGCAGGTCAAACACCACAAGGCTATGTTTTGCAATGGTCATAAATTTTGCATCAAAAAGTTGGATGACACAGAAAACTTGTGATTCTGAGATAAGTGCAGTCTTTCAGGTGACTAACATTTCATCTAGAAATGACTTACATCCTCGAGAGTCTGAAAATCGATACTATGGCATTTTGGATGATATACTTGAGTGTGACTTTAATTTCTTCAGATTAGTTCTCTTTGTCATCAGATGGTATAGGCTACAATTTAATCAAAATGATCCTGATAGAATTGTTATTGAACATAACAATGAATTTCCAATGATTAATAAAAGGTGGTTTGAGCTAGTTGGGGATGAACCCTATGTTCTTCCAAGCTAATGTGAGCAGGTATTTTACTTAGAGGTTCCACATAAATTAGGTTGGTCATTTGTTGTTAGACATGATCTACAAGGAAGGCCGATGAGGTATAATGTGATGGAAGAAGATTGCAAATAACTAGAAAATGATGTAGATGATGATCACGAACAACAGTTAGTCGATGATGTTCCTAACACAACTTTTCTTGAAGAAGAAGATGGTGACGATGATGATGCTACTAATGATGATGATGATGATGATGATGATGATGATGATGATGATGATGATGATGATGATGATGTTGCTGATGATGATGTTGTTGTTGATGATGATGATGATGATGATGATGATGATGATGATGATGTTGATGCCGATGATGACGACGATGAAGACAAAGACAATGACGGTGGTGGTGATGATGTCGACGTCAATGATGATCATGGTGATTAGTTGGATGAAGAAGAAGATGAATGACATGAATGAAATGTATAGTTACATGATCACTGCTTAATCTATTTAATATTGATTTCTTGATAGAAATGTGCAGTTATGCAATCAATGCTTAATCTAATTAATTCATGATGTACTTACTATGGGATGCTTATGGTTTTTAATGTACTTACTATGTGGTTTTGAGTATATGTATCATGAGTTTTTTAGCTAACATTAGATAATTGAATTACATATGTAGGTACCCAGACTCCTTTCACGAGCATCCCACACAGTCTCATGGATCGAAAGGTATAAGTCAATACACCTTATAGACATTAATGTATTTCACAATTTACAAAATATCTCGCATTACTTGCCGAGGCCAAACAAACTGACATCGATGTTGATGATGTGACTAGATTAGGTAAAGAGCTATACAATTATGGCTTGTAAAGTACTGAAATACTTTAAAATATTTAAAATATTTTCAATTATAATAAAATATTTTTAATTTAACCCTTTTATATGTTATTGCAGATGACCCCCCTTTGCATCAACAAAGAACTAGGCATGCATTGAGATCTAATGAGAGGGTAGATGATCATGATGATGATATCGATACTCATCTTAACAATTATATCTTAAAAACTAGAAATCAAAAGAAAAAAAAAGAAATGATTGTCATCTATGCACCTTAATTGATAATGACTGATTTTTATATGCCAATGAATTTAATTATGTGGTAGTGAATGTTCATAAATTTTATAATGTGTTAATGAATATTATCGTGTGATAATTAATGAATGTCACATTTTATTAATGTGTGAATGAATGTTATCATGTGATAATTAATGAATGTTACATTTTATTAATGGATGAAATAATGAATGAATGTTAGATGTTAATGGGAAATTTAGAGTGATGTTAAGGGGGGGGAAATGAGCTTCCACATTCACGTGGTTGGCCCTATTTAGTACAGCATATAAAACTATTCTTGAAACAAAGTGAAGCTCAATAAGTTTGTTCCTTATATATGGTCTCTCAAGTGTAGCTTTTATCCCACTCTCAACATTGCAAAGCTTCAAGTTGTGTTCTGATATTGGTTTCTCCATCTCCCACTGACATCTTGTCTTTCTCCTAAGAACTCTCACTGAGCTATGATACAAGGATGAGCAGAAGATGTCCCTTACAGGCTACACATATATAATATGGTAGATATAGGGAACAAATATACTACAACATAGAATGAGTCAACTTGAATCTATAGTTTCTTCATTCACAATGAAAATTCAAATTACAAGCCATATTTTAGATTTAATATTCATATTTATCTTCATCATGATCATAGCCATCATGATCAGCATTTGGTTCAACTTTATTTGAACCACACTCCATGTCGGGTACCATTATAAGGCATGGAGTGTGGTCATACCCATGTTACCATAATAATGAGTTAGCCTAGAAAATTATGAATAAAATACCTCGTGTATCATATTTATAATACTATAGGTGCACCCGGGATTGGCCCAGACACCCAAGTTCCTACCAAAGGAACCCAAGTCGAACCTAGAGGAGAACAAAAGTAGAATCGGAACCCAGCCTCAAACAAAGAGCCAGATAACTTGGCTTTTTTCTAATTCAAGTTTATTTCTTAATTCTTCTCCAATTCCATCCTAATTAGTCCATATTTTGTTTTCCAATTTTCCTTCTTCCTCGCTCCAAATTCAAGGATCACCACCCATGACTTATGTTGTTATTTCCTTTTACTAATTGTGCTATTTCAAAGATCACCACCCATGACTTGGTTAAGATGATGAATGTTGGCAATGCCTTTATTACCTAGGAATCACTGCCCGCCATTAATGAATATTAATGATCATTGTTTCCTAAGGGTAATTGTTGTTTGTATATGCTGATCACCCAAGTCTTTGGCTATGATTTGCATGCTATGAGGTTTTTCAGAAGTGGGGATATGAAATGCTGGTTGGATTATTTCCTTTTACTAATTGTGCTATTTCAAAGATCACCACCCATGACTTGGTTAAGATGATGAATGTTGGCAATGCCTTTATTACCAAGGAATCACTGCCCGCCATTAATGAATATTAATGATCATTGTTTCCTAAGGGTAATCATTATTTGTGTATGCTAATCACCCAAGTCTTTGGCTATGATTTGCATGCTATGAGGTTTTTCAGAAGTGGGGGCATGACATTCTTGTTGGATTATAACATATTGACACTTACACCATGAAGAAGACAAATGATTAAATAGAAAGAGAGGACCAACTGAACCATCTTGTGGTCAGTCTATATCACATTGAGAAACAACGTCAAGACTCGAGAATGAAAACAATCAAAAGTTTCTTCAAGACCATGAATGATCAACAACATTCCATTAGAAAACAAAACACTAATTCATATTATCATTAAGCCATAAAATATGTCTTTAAATTTTAGAAGCATCACAAGAACTTTCAAGAAACATAGTACTATCCAAAGACCAAAATGAATACCCTCCAAATGATTATGATTATGTTGATGTTGATGTCTATAATTTATGTCTAATTATTATGATGATGTTGATGTTGATGTCTATAATTTATTTCACTTACTGATGCTTGCCTAGATTGAATTTCAAATTGCCAGGCTAGAGAACACTTTCAAAGTTTAAGGTCTGTTCTACATGATACTCTTAGTTACAGCTCAAATGCAACTCAACATATTTTTGATGTTGGGAAACCCACTGCATAAACTCATCCGTAGGTGAAATTTAATGCTGTGAATCTTGGCATTATTAATGTTATTACTTTTCCTCATGTTTCATATTTGTGAAAATGTTTCTTGGCACTATCTTATTCTTATTACAATGTTCTTTGTTGTGGGGCAGGAGGTCAATCTTCATTATCTTCATTGTGGGGGATAGTGAAGATTTCTCTGACAAATAGTAGGTCTTCTTTAGTATCTTATAATAACATGCTAAACTGATAAAGGTGTTATGGGCATTTAATCTGTAATTACTAACAGACTAAGCATATTATTACAATGCTTAATGTTCCATTTAAATGCATTTAACACAAAAAACAAATTTACAAAACTAAACCAATGGCATGTTTACAACAAAGATGTGTTGAGGAGTTTGCTCCTTGTTTAATGTTAACTGTTCCTGTACAATCCACTCATACAACAATGAAATGCTATGTGGAAGGGATGGTTGATAGTGTTCCTTGAGGGAAGTGGGATTGTGAAAGACTTGTTATCATTGTATTGTGTATTTCCAATATGTTTGGTTGTTGGGTAGACCAGAAGAATGAAGGATCACTCACCGATTGCATGATAACCCAATTTTGAAGGGTCACTGGTTGAGGGGACAATCAAGGTCCCGATGATTGGGCCATTGGAGGACCATATTTCTTTGTATTAATTGCTATTCAAATTGGATGCATGGATTTCTTGTGAATTATCAGCTGCTATGTATCCTGCAACTACATTTGTAAATCTCCATATACTTCTCTAGGGTTGTAAGCCACTTAGGGATCAAAATACAAAGACTAAATCAAAATCGTTCTTTGTCCTATTTCCTTTTAACAAAGTCTCAACTATCAATGATACAATATACATTTGATGCCCTAAGCTATCAAATATACAAATGGCGCCTACCTAGAAGCTCACGAGGAGAATGAAGGATCGCCCACTGATTGCATGATAACCCAGTTTTGAAGGGTCACTGGTTGAGGGGACTGTCAAGGTCAAGATGATTGAGCCATTGGAGGACCCTAGTTCTTTGTATTAATTGCTATTCAAATTGGATGCATGGATTTATTGTGAATTATCGGCTGCTATATATCATGCAACTGCATCTGTACATCTGCATATACTTCTCTAGGGTTGTAAGCCACTTAGGGATCAAAATAGAGAAACTAAATAAAAATCATTCTTTGTCATATTTCCTTTTAACAAAGTATCAACTATCAATGATACAATACATTTGATGCCCTAAGCTATCAATACAAATGGTGCCTAGCTAGAAGCTCACGAGCTATCCATTTGATAACCACAGTCAACATTTCAAAAAAATGGATATCCTTGAGCACAAGCACCAATAACATCAAATAATGGAGTTAAAGCACGGGCTAGGGCACGACACCAGTAGAATGCGGTCATTTCAGTGACAGCAATTTAGAATGCGGTCCTTTGGTGTGTATTAAACAAAATAGAATTTTCAGCATATTATTATCATTCTATTTCTTTGTTGTAAACATGCCATCGTTTCAATTTTGTAACTTCACTGTTGTATGAGTGGATTGTGCAGGAATAGTTAACATTAAACAAGGAGCAAACTCCTCAACACATCTTGGAAACCATTGAATTCAATAATAAATGAAACCTAACACCAACACTATTCCTTCCATTCACTTCTACCAAGAATAAAGCATTTAATCCATTCAACATTACATATAATCATTAGACAGTTACATTTCTTGACTGTGTAGAGGAACAATCATGACCAAAATGATCAAAACTACTTTCACCCTTGCACAAGCTATTCCAAACTTCAAGTAAAATGAGCAATATGCTATATCAGATCATTCATATTCATAGTAACCATTTGAAGAATCATTTTGTCAATGAACCCTCTGACTTTACCCCTACTGCAGAGAAAGGAAACCTCAAAATAGAGAAAGGAAACTTAGTAAAACCAATCTATGCCAATGTTTGTGAGGGTACAATCATTATAAGTGCCTCTCAAACCTCTCCAAACATGTAAGATTGTCTTTAAATACTTTATTGATCTCTTCTAAACATTAACCAAATCAAACCAACATTTGAATCCACACACAATAACCCAAAAATGAAGGGTTTTGTATCCTTGAATGAATCTCAGTCACTAGTAGCACATGGACAGTCAAACTAGTAGTCTCCAAAGCATTCAATAAGTGATTGGATTGTATTTAATACACACTATTCCTTCCATTCACTTCTACCAAGAATAAAGCATTTAATCCATTCAACATTACATATAATCATTAGACAATTACATTTCCTGACTGTGTCCTAGAGGAACAGTCAAGAAATGTAACTATCTAAACGATCCAAACATTTGAAAATAGTGAATTTATATCTTTGAGCACAAGCACCAATAATATCAAATAATGGAGATAAAGCATGGGCTAGGGCATGACACCAATAGAATGCAGTCATTTCAGAGAGCATTCGTGATCAAATAAAATGCAATGCATTTGAAATTTGCAGTCGAATATGATGCCAGATACTCGAAAGATGAAGAAATCACATACCTTCTCTTGCGCTCATCTTTCGCTCCTCTATCCAATCAAAATAAAATTGATGAGGCTGTTTCACTTTTTTTTTTCATAGCCAAATCTTCCTTGTACCACACGAAGAACATGCCATTGGTTCAGTTTTGTAATTTGTTTTTTGTGTAATTAGTAATTGGCAGATTAAATTCAGATAACACCTTTATCAGTTTAATTAGCATGTTATTATCATATCAAATAAAGTATGTTTAAGAATTGTTGGGACTGGTCCTTTTTCATGTATTAAACATAATAGAATTTTTAGCATATTATTATCAATCTATTTCTTTGTTCTAAACATGCCATTGGTTCAGTTTTGTAGATTTGTTTAATCCATTAAATGCATTTTTTGTGAGGACGGATCTTGTTCTCAGGAGATTGATGAAGATTGTGCACCTCAAAAACCAATTCATAAGGTACCAATCATGTTTCCTATTTGCTTATATTTTTGGATTAGTAAATCTCCTTATAAGTTTCATGTCCTTTCTTTTGATTACTATGGATGAGATATATATCTTACATTTAACATTCAACTTCTTTACATTTTAGAACATGTAGAGTATTTTTTGAGGATTTTACCAAATCAACTTTTAACATAAACCGAAAACACCAAACTGATATCTTGCCCTTTCAACTTGACAAAATATTTGCATTTGACCAATAACTGCAAGCAACTGAATGATAAATCCGCATACCTATATCTTTGTAAAATACCTGGAACATCAAAAAGATGGCTAAGTGGCTGCCACCATGATTTTTATCTACTGAATATGGGAAAAAAAAACACCAAAAAAAATCAAATAGAAAACATGATTGGTCATTTCAGAAAGCATTCATGATCAAATAAAATGCAATACCTTCTCTCGCGCTCAATCAACTTTCACCCACTCATTTTGTCCCACTCCTTTTCTCTACAAATGAAATAAAAATTATTTGGTCATTTCAAAATAGTGAATCGATATCCTTGAGCACAAGCACCAATAACATCAACTATTTTGATCTGTGGGTACCCTAATGTTGGCAAGAGTTCTTTTATTAATGAGATTACTCTGCAAGCTTGAAGAAGAGATATATTTTGGCAAATGAAGAGTAGAAAGATGATGATATTCCTAAGATCATGGATGGACACAACGTTGTAGATAGAATGGGAAGACATTTTTCTAGACTGGCCCTAGATCCTTCGATAATTGGGGTAGGATCCAGACCCAAGCTAAAAAAATGTCTTCCTTTCTGTTGTGGAATTATCCCTTCTTTGGCCTGCACTCATTCCTCTTCTCAAAAATGGTTATCTAGAAACTTTGGATACTATTTCTCATCCATGCACAAAATGTGCTAGTGATCGTATAAAATTACTTTAGGCCTCCAGTATTGATGAGATGTACAAGTGTAAAATGTTTTTGCGAGACTGGGATCAATTTGTGCAGTGTACATAAATGCAAGGTGGTGATTATTCTCAATGATCGACAGGTAGCTAGGATAGTAGCTAGGACTAAAGATAACACATCTCAAGAGACCATCATAGGTTGTCTCTTTCTTCGGTCTATATTATTGATAGAATGTTTTACCTTTCATTAGCTCATCAAATTCGGGAATTTGAAAGAATTTAAAAGAATATTTTCATGACAACGTATATTATTTAAGTTGACATTGCATGAATTTATCTACTTTGCACACTTGTATACTATGAAGATGACAATAAAGAAGCATCTCCTCCCATGGCCATGCTTCTTTATCGCCGTCCTCATAGTCTACAAGTGCATGAAGTAGATAAATTCATGCAACATCAACTTAAATAATATACGTTGTCATGAAAATATTCTATTAAATTCTTTCAAATCCCCGGATTTGATGAGCTAATGAAAGGTAAAACTTTTTCTCAATAATATAGACTGAAGAAAGAGAGAACCTATAATGGTCTCTTGAGTTGTTTTATCTTTAATGTGCATATCCGTCAGTTTTTTGACACTTCATAATTAATTCTGAAAGAAGTGCTATGTATTCAACAGATAAAATGTCGGAGAAAAATAGTTTATGACAATACTTCTGATAGTAATGCTATATGTTTGACAAGGAAACCTGTCGGAGAAATGCTAAAGGACTGTCACTCTTCTGACAGTTTAAGTGTCACAAATAGAAATTTTTCGACAGAAACTTTGACATTAATGTCATATCACCGATAGGTATATCTGTCAGAATTAGGTGGAAACTGTCACTATTCCAATAGTTTTAATGTCAGAAAGGATATGTTTTCGACAGTTAATTCTGATAGAGATTGTATATTTCTGATAGGTCGTTGTGTCAGAATTCTGATGGATGAACTGCAGAAAATGCCATAACAAATTTGTTGCCATGTGCAAGTTTTTGACATGATATGGTGTTGATAAACCAACTGATACGTCTTCTGTCACAATTTCCTACGCAAAAATGGCGATGGACTAATCTGTCGAAATGCTGACAAATTAGTGTTGCAAATCTAAAAAATGGCTGTCGAAATTTGACCTCAAATGTACTAGTGATATGACTAAAAATGCAAGTTTACTAATCTAAACAAGCTAAAAGGAAAGAGAAACTCCCTTTCTGGAAGAGACACATGTTTGTAGGCGGAGATGCTTGTGTAGCATAGATGCTTGTCTACAAGTGGAGGCGCTTGTCTACAAGTTTCATGTAAAACCTTCATAAAATCAAGAAATAATGTTGAATAATTAATATGTAGGTCCCACCGGGTGTGCCAGAATGTATATGAGGAAAAGTAATCTATGTGGAACAAACATAAACATTCAAACATTAGTTGTACATTTTCATATTCAAATCTTAAACTAACAAGAATCTCATGTTCATTCTAATTCCCACACTACTTTCCACATAACCTTGGATGAGCATGAAGTAAGTGCACCCAAGACTTTCTTGATTTAAGCTCTTAGAGAGGGTGTGGGTGTGCTCTCTCAACATAAGTATTGATCCCACTAATGAATGCAAACTATATTGTGATAAAAGATTGAATTAATCAAGGAGGAGCTATGGAATCAACCCTCAAGCATTCACTATAAGAAACCAAAAAGTAGATCGAGCTATTGAATGAAACTATGATTAACAATCAACAAAAACTACCTAAGATTCAAACTCTAAATCTACCATGAATGCAAACAATCTACCAAAGAGTTAGTAATAAAAACTACAATGGATGCAATAACTAACATAATATCTCTAGAATGCAAGAATGAATGCAAAAAAAATGTGGATCATTTTCTTGAGACAAGGGTCTTACTTATAGCATTTTGGAGAGATGGTGTTAGGTGGAATCTATGTGGAATCCACATAGGTACCACCAAGGAGACACATAAGCCATACAAAGCCCAAAGCTTGCTCACACATGTGTGAGCAACTTGGGATGTGAAGGGTCAATGTGTACTCCAACTACACATGTGTAAGTGTGTGTAAGAAATGTGTAAGAGAAAGTCAATTTTAACACTTTTGGAAAGTGTAAGAAGTGTAAGAAGGTGTCATAAAAAACATAAGACTTGTTTAGGATTTTTTAAGCAATTTTTTAAAAAGAAAATTTTGAATTATTTGCTCACACATTTGTGAGAAACTAATTAGGACTAATTTTTGTAGGAAGATGAAAATTAATTTAATTAACCTTAGTTAATTAGTAAATAGGCTCTTTAGATAGAAAGTGATGTGTGTATGGTAGCATCTAGGTTAGGTTTAAGATTAAATTAAATAAATTTTAACTTAGTCATGGTTTAGTAAAAATAAAAGCATGTGTAGGAAGAAATAAATTAAAATTTTATTTAAAAGGGGAATATGGAGAAAAATGTAATAAATTAAATTTAATACATTAGGGGGTAGTATTTAAATTAATTTAAATACAATAGGCAATGAATCTATTTAATTAAATGGATAGATGAATATAACAAATATAATTAATTAAAATTAACTATAATGTTATTAGAGACATTAATTTAATCTAATTTAATTAACGTTAAGTGTTAAGGGACAAATTTAGGTGTCTATAGTCACAACGAACTCATAAGCACAAACAAATCTCTTGGTAACGCAGTAAGACTGAAGGAAGCTCTCAATGCGCCACCGCGTGCCAACTCAGATGACACAACGCAGCTCAGTAATGTGGGGAGACTATAAAAACATTACACCACACCACCATATGGGACCTACAACCTCTTAACCAAAAAATTACACACATTCATTTATAAATGGGTTAATTTGTCATGCGGGGGAGGAACAGTTAGGCACAAGGACTTAGGAAAGACATGGTTGCAAGTTAAAAAAAATAAAATAATCGACCATAACAGGGGAAACCAATAGACGATGTAAATTTTAACAAAGGTGGGTCATCAACCAAGGGATGTTAACCCTTGAAATAGAACACTTCAAGAGCTTCAACATGTTAAACAAGTCAACACAAGAATAGAAGGTGGCACATATCAGAATTGGCTCTATTTTGAACACATTGATGAATTCAATTGAGAGGCGGGGCTTAACTATGTTTATACATTCACAGGCAGAAAATGAATTGGTTTTCAATAGTTTTTCCTTATTGAAAGTCTAAAGAGTAAGGACCAATGCTACATATCCATGGTAACAGATTCAAATATCAAATGAACCCAACATTAATTGTGCATAGTCTTCTAAATGTTAGTGCCTTACACAAACATTCAACTGCATCTAAATATGTATCATTCTTATAGAGTGGCTGCTATTTCTTCAAGTTGTTGCAACATATAAACATGAATTTAATCTTTTCCCTAATTTAATACCTTGTACTAATCAACTATAACAATGAAATAATATACTCTACAATAATCATATATAATTACCAAATTCATATAAGTGATTCAAGAAATGTTTAAATCTCTACTTTAGAGACCTCCCAAATTACTCACACAATTGCTAACACAGAGCAATAGAAAAATCATAAATCCTTAATTCAATCTGCAAATGATATTTTCAATTAATTTCTTTATAAGTATTTATACATTACATTTAATACAAGACTGTAGAAGTTATATTCATACATTTCATATTAGTCACATTCAGTAAATTTCTTTTTTCTCGATAATAATTATTTATTTTATTAATTATCTAGAAATGTACATAAGAAATTCATAATAGACATTAAAGTTACTTCTAACCACCACCAAAAAGAAGTTTCTACACCCTACCCCAAACCGTCCAAAAGATCCATTTACAATAGTTCATCAGCTTTCAAAATTCCTCACTTTAAAATAAGGATCCCTATTGCAGCTACCCCTTACAACACTATGCACCAAAAACCACCTAATATTGAAAAACTTTTCAAAATTTACAAAAACATCACTGAAGCTTGTTACCTAGATTCTAGCAGACGAATGAGATTATCTTCAAAATACTGGTTGTCCATCTTCCCATTACAAGATCACGCTCCAAAAACTATGGTAATCCTGCACCTTAACCTTAATGATCTTCTCCTTCTTGGAACCCTATGAGCCCTTCCCTGGCCTTCAATGAGCCCTGCCCTGGCCTTCAATTCTTCTAATTCTTCTTCTACTTGCATCAGATTGAGAAACAATTTAAGTGCATCACATACATGCTTTGGTTCCTTGATTTGATCATCTCTTTGTCACTCATCAAGCCTCTAGATGAGTGGAATGTACCCATCAACTCTCGTGACACCCTCATCTTCTATCCCTTCACTATAATCCATCTTCTTTCCAATAACCACTCACTCGAGAATGGACTCCAACCAAACCAAAAATTCTTTAGGAACTATCACCTCTATTATTCTCCTCGTGTTTGATGTTGATTCTCCAAAATGCAACCCCCATGCCAAAATCATAGAGTACACATATGTATTAGTTCTATTTATGTTCCTCAGTTGATCAAATATGGTACCCAAAATCAAAAGGACAATCCAATGCAAGAGCATCTTGGGATCTAAGCAATTTTGCATCAACCAAAAATATGTTTAGTTTCTTGTTGATTAGTCATGTGTTTAGGTTATGGTCGATTTGTAATTATTATTATGATTTACGGTTTCTAGAGTGCGTTCATGGATTTGTCTTGAATCTTATCCTATGATTGCACCTCATTTAGAGTCCTCATGTGGGAGTTATTGGAGATTCTTGCAAGATTATCTCGTTCTTCATTTTCCTGTCAGTCTTGGTGTTCACCGATCGAATTTGTGATCTTTCAATTGGAATTCTCAGTTGCAATCATGTCAGGGCATTATTACATTTAAGGTTGACTTACTTATATGATCGCATCTCTTAGTTTATTCATTGGGAGTTGTTCCTAGGTCATTGGGAGTTGTTCCTAGGGTTTTGGGAGCTGACCTAATTGTTGTATTATTTTCTCTATTCTTGGGGAATGTGATATTTTTTGGGTCGACCGATGATTGTAATGGCTATATAAGCTTATGAACTTCCTAAGGGATAAGGTAGTTTTTATAATATTATTTGGTCATGGTTTGGCTAGGGTTAGAAGGGATTTATGATCATAACCAGGCATGTATTCTTGGCATTTGAGACTGCATGTTGTAGATTAGTTGTAATTGATTTTGTAATAATAATTGAAGGTTGATCTTTCATTTCTTTTCTATCTTGTCTATTATTTATGTTATGTTTGTGTTGGTTGCAAGATTGGATTGATATTTTATAGGTTTCTCCATCCTTGACTACATCAAGTGGTATCAGAGCAAGTTTTTCAACCTAGGGTTTTCTCTTAGGGTGGCAGTTGAAGAGAATCCAACCTACAACTTCAAGAGTTTACAAAAATGAAGAAATGCTAGATGTGGTGCAAGGAATGTAGATCTAGTGGTCTTAGACATATTAAGACAAATTTCTTCTAGATTGGAGTTGGTGGAGAGTGCTTACAAGAGAGGGAAGCATATAGAAGATGCAAGTGATGAAGAAGGAGATGAGGAAAACTAGGAGCAAGTGGTGGAAGGAGAGAATAATGAGGCACAACTAGAATTGAATCATGAAGAGGAGAGGTCCATTAGGGCCTTGACTAATGTTAATAAGAAACCTCATTTCAATCCACTTGATTATCATGGAAACATAGATGTTGATGAATTGATAGATTGGATCATAGATATGGACAAGTATTTTGAGCTTGAAGAAATTGTGAAGGAGAAGAAAGTGAAGTATGCTTGCACTAAGTTAAAAGGACATGCATCCTTATGGTAGGAACATCTATAGACTAACTGACAAAGAAGAGGTAAAGACAAGATCAAGTCTTGGGATAGGATGGTGAACAAGTTGAAAGCTAAGTTTTTGAGTGAGGATTACCAAATCAATTTATTTAGGAGATTGTAGAACTTGAAGCAAAGAGATCTGAGTGTTAAGGGTTATATTGAGGAATTCTATAAGTTGAACATCAGATCTGGTCATATAGATGATGAGGATGAAAAATTTTCTCGCTTAATTTATGGGTTGAAGATACCCATACAAGATGAAATCAGTTTACTATAGATTAGGAGTGTAGAAGAGGCTTATAAGTGGGCTATGAAAGCCAACGAAAAGTTGAATAGGAGGCATGAGAAAAGAAAAAGAGGTAGAGGTGGAATATTTTAGAGAGGAAGAGGTAGATCTTCTACAAATCAGGGAAAAAATGAATCAGAAGTCAAGGAGAATGACCAGTATAGGAGAAATGACCAGAGTTTCTACTGAAGGGAAGGACAAGGTGACAGTTTTAGGAGGAAGTTCAGTGGTATATGTTTTAATTGTGGTGAAGTAGAACACATATCCTTTGAATATAAGCAAGGTAATTTTAAAAAGAAGGTGAAAGGCAATAGGAGGAAAACATTTGTTGATGAAGAGTCCACCGGTTTAGTGAATAATAATCTAGCAGAGGAAGGTACAACCTTAATGACTAAGAGATTTTTATATGAAGAAGAACAAGAGAAGGAACCAATACAAAGGAAGAACTTGTTTAGAACCAGATGTAAGGTAGAAGAAAGGGTATGTAATATTGACATAGATAGTGGAAGTTCTAATAATATTTCTTCAGAGGATTTTTTTGACAAATTGAGGTTGCAGAGGTTGAAGCACCCTAAACCATATCAAATTGCATGCATACAAGATGAGAACAAGGTACTGGTAAGTGAACAATGTATAGTTAAATTCAAGATTGAGAAGTATTATGACGAGGTTTTGTGTGATATTATGCCTATGGATGTGTTTCATCTCTTGTTGGGTAGGCCATGGCAGTATTATAGGAAAGTTATGCATGATGGTAGAATGAATGTTTACACTATTGTTTCTAATGGTGTGAAACAAAAAAAAAAAATCCTTTAAAGAAACCTCTTAAAGGTGAAGTGTGTACTAGTACAATAATTTGTCTAGTGGATGTCAGGAAGTTTTTGGATGGCATGAAACATCATAATGTGTATTTTTCATTAATACCTAAGGAGTCTAAGGATAAGGTATTGAACAAATAATATCCTAAGGGAGTCACTCAATTGTTGAATGAATATACTAATATCATATCAGATAATGTTCCTAATGCATTACCACCGGTGAGAAGTATCAGTCATTGCATGGACCTGATACCATGGGATAGTTTGCCTAATAAAGAAGCTTATATAATGACACCGAAAGAGAATGAGGAACTCAATAGGCAAGTGCAATATTTTTTGTAGAGAGGACTTATCAGAGAAAGTTTGAGTCTTTGTGCAGTACCTATTGTATTAGCACCTAAGAAGGATGGTCAATGGAGGATGTGTACCAATTCCAGAGCTATCAACCTGATTACCATTAAATACTGATTTCCTTTGCCAAGGATGGATGATTTGATGGATTGATTGAGTGGAGCTAATTTTTCACCAAGATAGATTTGAAGAGTGGATATCATTAGATTAGAATTAGAGAGCGTGATGAGTGGAAAACTGCATTTAAAATAAATGAAGGTTTGTATGAGTAGTTGGTGATGCCTTTTGGATTGTCTAATGCACCAAGTAATTTCATGCGGTTAATGAATAAAGTATTAAAGGAATTTTTGGGTAAGTATTTCATTGTGTATTTGGATGATATCTTGATTTTTAGTAAAAGCAAAGAGGAACATTTTTTTCATGTTAGGCAAGTATTGCAGAGGTTGAAGGAAGAAAAATATTTGATAAACATCAAGAAGTGTACTTTCATGAAGGAGGAGTTGGTATAATTGGGGTTTTTAATTTTTGTTGAAGGATTGAAGATGGATCTTGAGAAAGTGAAATCCATTATTGAGTGGCCTCACTACTACATTTGGGGCCAAATTTCAACAAAAACTTCCGACGGGTAATTTTTTTTTATGAATTTGGTGATTTTTTTTTGTAATAGGCCCCGATGCTCTCAGTATTCCAATGGGTTTAAAATTGGCCATCAAAATTCTGAGAGTTTCGGGGTATAGATGAAAAAAAAAGTGAAACACCAAATCATTTTTATTTTGATTGCATAGAAAAGGAGTGGGAGAAAATGAGCAAAAGCTAAGCGCGAGAGAAGGTATGTGATTTCTTCATCTTTCGAGCCTCTGGCATCATATTTGACCGCAAATTTCAAATGTATTGTATTTTATTTGATCATGAATGATCTCTAAAATGACCACATTCTATTGGTGTCATGCCCTAGCCGGTGCTTTATCTCTATTATTTGATGTTATTGGTGCTTGTGCTCAAGGATATCGATTCATTATTTTGAAATGTTTGGGTTCACATTTGTTGATATTACTGGCACATTTAATGATGCCATTGTATATTGCTAAGATGCTCACTGAAATGACCGCATTCTACTGGTGTCATGCCCTAGCTCATGTTTTAACTCCATTATTTGATGTTATTGGTGCTTGTACTCAAGGATATCCATTTTTTTGAAATGTTGACTGTGGTTATCAAATGGACAGCGCATGAGCTTCTAGCTAGGTGCCATTTGTATTGATAGCTTGGGGCATCAAATGTATTGTATCATTGATAGTTGAGACTTTGTTAAAAGGAAATAGGACAAAGAATGATTTTGATTTATTTTCTCTATTTTGATCCCTAAGTGGCTTACAACCCTAGAGAAGTATATGCAGATTTACGGATGCAATTGTAGGATACATAACAGCTAATAATTCACAAGAAATCCATGCATCCAATTTGAATAGAAATTAATACAAAGAAATAGGGTCCTCCAATGGCCCAATCATCCAGACCTTGACTGTCCCCTCAACCAGTGACCCTTCAAAACAGGGTTATCATGCAATCAATGAGTGATCCTTCATTCTCCTGGTCTGCCCTGCATCCAAACATATTGGAAATACACAATAAAATGATAACAAGTCTTTCACAATCCCCCTTCCCTCAAGGAACACTATCAACCATCCCTACATAGCTCTCTACTATCACTCCATCCTATGATGACCATAGTGATGAGTAAAATTCTACCACTTCCTTGTTGATTGCATCTGATTCCACAACTTGCTAACCAACTTCATTCTTTATTAAAGCTATTCTATTAATTAATGGCTTTCCTTGACCGAACTATGGAAAAACATTGTATTGCAGTCCTCATCTTTCAACCAATTCTCTCTAGATTTTTGGCATCAATATATTTCTTCTCTAGCTAGAATTTCCTCATATTGTTGTTACAAGTCCTTTTCAGTTAAGAAATCAATTTTATCCATACCTTCCTGAATCACCTTATTTTTTAAAACCTCTAGCTTCTCATCCAATGTTTTTTTCCATAAATATATCCTTGAAATGAATTTGGTTCCAACACTTCCGCTTATTCTTGATATACTATAATTTTTTGAATAATTGAAACCCCATATTTCCTTAAATAACAAGTACAATCTTCTAATAGTTTTCCACCATTTTCCAGAATCATTCTTCTCTTAGCCACATTTTCTCCATCTTCAAAGAGCATCAAATCAGTACCAAATCCTTCTTCAAAACTAAAGCATCTGGAAAGTGATTCGACCCGATCATGGGAAGTATTTTTGCCTCAAAGATCAAGGGGAGGGATCCCCATTCTCTTTCTAGAAAAAATGGTACAATCTATCTGCGATGTGTGAGAATCCATGTCTCATATTCATCCATGTAAACACCCCATTCTTGCTTTTAACTTCCCACAATCCTTTTTTGGTGACAAAGATCTGAAAATCAAATTGGATCCTGCTCATAGCCTCTTGCTCCCTTTCTTATCAGCCATATCCAATGTTTCATTAAATTCACGGCCAAGAATGAAGGTCACCTTACCCATACCATTCATGGATTCTGAAATGTTGTTCCAAACTCCTAAAAACTTTTATGTTGATTTGTGTTCTAGTTTAGTTTCTATTAAACATACTACATCAAGTTTTGTCTCAAAATACTTTTTGATTAAACGTCTCTAGTTAGGGGTATTGCAACCCCTAAAATTCCATGTTCTGAGATTCATTTCTTTCCAAGAGAGAACAAATGTCTCCCAGATCTTAACTTTCTCTGGTCTTTTCTGTTCTCCCTCTCATCCTCTTTCCTCTCGTATTTATCTTTTTGGACTTAGATTCATTTTTCTTGATTGTTCTATTTTCCAAAATTCCTTCCCCATCTCTCAAGAAAAATTCATCTTATGCCCCTCCCTGATTAAGACCCCCCTCATCCTCAACATGGTCTTTATCACCTATAGTCTCAATTTCATGGATAGGGGACATGTAAATATCTTTAAATACTTCTTCTACCACAATGTCCTCCTGCTCCATCTTCTTGATCTTCTTGGCTAAAGCAGTTGAATCCACACACAATAACCCAAAATGAAAGGTTTTGTATCCTTTAATGAATCTCAGTCACTGGTAATGCATGGACAGTCAAACTAGTAGTCTCCAAAGCATTCAATAAGTGAATATGAATGTTTGAAAACTTTCCTCTCAACTTCCCCAACCACTCATAATTGGTTAGAGGGATATTTCTAGAATCTCCACTATTCTTATCCTTATCAACAATTCTTAAACATACTTTATCTGATATGATAATAACATGCTAAACTAAACCAATGGCATGTTCTTCGTGTGGTACAAGGAAGATTTGGCTATCAAATCTTCCTTCATGAAAGCTGAGCGCGAGAGAAGGTATGTGATTTCTTCATCTTTGATTGGTATCTTTGACGGGCAACATCTTTCGAGCCTCTCACATCATATTCGACCACAAATTTCAAATGCATTACATTTTATTTGATCATGAATGCTCACTGAAATGACCGCATTCTAGTGGTGTCGTGCCCTAGCCCATGCTTTATCTCCATTATTTGATTTTATTGGTGCTTGTGCTCAAGGATATCGATTCACTATTTTGAAATGTTTGGATTCACGTTTGTTGATATTACTGGCATGACCATTGTATATTAGACCTTTATTAACAATTTATCATATCAGATAAAGTATGTTTAAGAGGTTTTAGTGTCTAAACACTCAACTAATCCCTCTAACCGATTAGGAGTGGTTGGGGAAGTTGAGAGGAAAGTTTTCAAACATTCATATTCACTTATTGAATGCTTTGGAGACTACTGGTTTGACTGTCCATGCATTACCAGTGACTGAGATTCATTAAAGGATACAAAACCCTTCAATTTGGGTTATTGTGTGTGGATTCAAATGTAGGTTTGATTTGGTTAATGTTTAGAAGATATCAATAAAGTATTTAAAGACATTCTTACATGTTTGGAGAGGTTTGAGAGGAACTTATCATGACTGTACCCTCACAAACAGCGGCATAGACTGGTTTTACTAAGTTTCCTTTCTCTATTTTGAGGTTTCCTTTCTTTGCCGTAGGGGTACAGTCAGAGGGTTCATTGGAAAAATGATCCTTTGAATGGTTACTATGAATATTAATGATTTGATATAGCATATTTCTCATTTTACTTGAAGTTTGGAATAGCTTGTGCAAGGGTGAAAGTACTTTTGATCATTTTGGTCGTGACTATTCCTCTACATAGTCAGGAAATGTAACTATCTAATGATTATATGTAATGTTGAATGGATTAAATGTTTTATTCTTTGTAGAAGTGAATGGAAGGAATAGTGTTGGTGTTAGATTTCATTTATTATTTAATTCAATGGTTTCCAGGATGTGTTGAGGAGTTTGCTCCTTGTTTAATGTTAATTGTTCATGCACAATCCACACATACAATAGTGAAATGTTATGTGATTGACAATTTCATACAACTGGTCCTTTGGCATGTATTAAATATAATCCACTCATACAAATGGTCCTTTGACATGTATTAAATAGAATATAATTTGTAGCATATTATTATCATTCTATTTCTTTGTTGTAAACATGCCATTGGTTTAGTTTTGTAAAAAAAAATTCGTGTTAATTTTTTTTTTCTATTTTTTCTATTTGATAACCACAGTCAACATTTCAAAACAATGAATCAATATCCTTGAGTACAAACACCAATAACATCAAATAATGGAGATAAAGCATGGCCGGCTAGGGCACAATACCAATAGATGAAAACTGAACCAATGGCATGTTTACAACAAAGAAATAGAATGATAATAATATGCTGAAAATTCTATTCTGTTTAATACACGCCAAAGGACTAGTCCCAAAAATTCTTAAACATACTTTATCTGATATGATGAATTGTTAATAAAGGTCTAATTTTGTAGATTGCTAGCACGAAGGAAGATTTGACCTAGCCAAATCTTCCTTGTACCACACAAAAAACTGTGTGACAACTATGTCTACTCCAACCTTAATTATTTAAGAATTCATCATATCAGATAAAGTATGTTTAAGAATTGTTGGGAGTAGTTTTCAAACATTCATATTCACTTATTGAATGCTTTAAAGACTAGTGGTTTGACTTTCCATGCATTACCAGTGACTAAGATTCATTAAAGGATACAAAATCCTTCATTTTGGGTTATTGTGTGTGGATTCAAATGTAGGTTTGATTTGGTTTATGTTTAGAAGAGATCAATAAAGTATTTAAAGACAATCTTACATGTTTGGAGAGGTTTGAGAGGCACTTACCATGACTATACCCTCACAAACAACGGCATAGACTGGTTTTACTAATTTTCTTTTCTCTATTTTGAGGTTCTCATTGCCAAAGTGGCCAAAGACTATGTTAGGCTGATAAAATATGGGGATTCTCTTTACTGCTGCAAATATTTGAAGGTTGCTACACTTGGATGGATGTGTACCATTGTTAAGAGAATTGGACTGAGTTTGTCTTACGTCAAATAGGTGAGGCAGCAGATGGAAAGGTTGTCATCTATTGACCCAAATACCAGGACTATTTTGATATGTGGGTACCCTAATGTTGGCAAGAGTTATTTTATTAATTATGATGAGTTGTATCATTCACATCAATTCCCATGCTTTCACCATGTGTACCCTCAAATATAGGATGTAAATCATTGTTCTCTTCTTGACCAAAGGTTACCATATCTTGAGGTAGTGGAGTTATGTCATTGTTATGAACTCAGAATTATGGTCATACCCTGGTGAAAAATTTTAAATGGATACAAGCACCTTTTTTGTGTAATGGTCAGGCCAAACCTTGATATCTTGAATGCCAATGCTAGATGCCTCTTCTTTATTGATTAATCCATGTGACAAATCTGCAGACTTGTGAGAATGAGGAAATGAGCCTCTACTATCCATTTTCAAAACTTGGGACTTTTCTTTCCTTCCATCTTTAGATTCACCACACACCACTAAATTTAGATTTTCCTCATAGTCTTATCAATTGAGAAGAGGAGTTGGTGTGTCAAATGAATCCCTATCTATATCAACTTCATGTTCTTCACCAATTGCTGATTCAAAATCAATCTTTGAGCAATCTGAATACTCATCAAACCTCTCTTGAATGTCCTCACTACAAGGCACATGTCGTCTTCATTGCATCTTCTTTTTATTTCATGTTTTAATCTTTAAGAACTTGATCAAGAGCATAGGTTTTAATGAAATATCAATTTGATTTGCAAAGTTTATGTTCTTTACAAATTTGAAAGGCTCTAATGCTTACTAGGGCAGATGTGGATGTGCAACTTTATGCTTTTACTACTAAGTATCTATTTGTTGGGCATACTGATTATAAGTACTTGACATATATCACAAATGTTGCTAATTAAGGTTGGCAGGATGATTACACCTATCCTGAAAAAAGACTGTCAAATCATTATGCTTTCAAATCAATTACCTATCGGCGCATCCCTTGCGAGGGAGAGAAGCTAAACACATAAAGAACATGCACATAAACATGGCAGCTGATAAAAGTTAAAAGGAATACACAAAGAAGTACCAAATGATGAATGCTCAATTGTTGTAATGGAAAAGCATCAGAACCGTCCATTTCTAGAACTTGATTTTCTAGTCTAAATGATTTTTCTATAGTCGTAATGATTTTTCTAGAACTTGATTTTCTAGTCTTAATGATTTTTCTATAGTCCTAATGATTTTTCTATAGTCTTAATGATTTTTCTTTCATCCTAATGTTTGTTACTCCTGATAAATTAGGCCTTGAATTTGAATTTTTGTTCACTGTTTTATTTCAGCTTGATATTTCATTCATTTTTCATATACACAGAGACTACACATGCTAATAAAAAATGAGCTATTTGATTATTCATTGTTCATGATTGTAAATGGTCAATATTTTTGATGGTACTCTTTAGTGTATTCCATTTTAAAATAATCATTTTTCTATGACTATGATAAATCTTCCTCTGTGGGCCTATGAACTGTGGGCTTAGTTCCATGTTTTCTTTCATTCTTGCATTTGAAATGTTAAATATGGGCTGCATACAGAGGTATTATGTGTATCATTGTTGGTGATTATTTCATTCTAGCATTTTCTTTTTTATTTGTTTTTCTTTGTTTTCTTGTTGTTTCTTTTCCATTTCTATAATATGGACATGTACTTTTCTTTGAGCAGTGTGCTTTATGTTGTGGGCTACAAGGCAGAGCCATTAGGCCTCTATGACAATCTAAAGCTATTTAGCCTAATGATACCCTTGGTATTTTGGACCACCCCTTGGAGGACAAGAACACCATAGAGATTCTCAATATTATTACCTTGGATCATTTGAAGGTGGTTGTTTTGTTTTTCCTTGATGTTTTGGGGTCCTATGGTTATAGTATTGTGCAACAGGAAGCTCTATTTCACAGCATAAAACCTTTATTTTAAAAAAAGCCTCTTATTGTAGTTTGTAATAAGATTGATTTTCCACCACTAGAGACTACTCTACAAGCTTGAAGAAGTGGTATATTTTGGCAAATGAAGAGTGGAAAGAAGATGATATTCCTAAGATCATAGATGGACACAATGTTGCAGACTTTATTGATCCAGATATCTTGCAGAGGCTTGAAGAACTGGAGAGGGAAGAAGGGCTTAGGATGGTAGCTGAGGGTGATGAGGATGATGAGATGGGGGAAGTGGAGTTGAATCCCGATGAAAAGGAAGCTTTGGCTACAATTAGGAAGAAGAAGAAGATGCTTATCGTCAAACACAGATTGAAGAGGAGTACTACAAAGAACACACCTACCGTACCAAGGAAGTTTGACAAGAACAAGGAATATGGCTTAAACAGAATGGGAAGACATATTTCTAGCCTAGGCTTGGATCCTTTGACAATTAACTTGATAATAAATGAATCAGATGAGAGATAAGCAATTAGATTCCAATAAAAATCTTTTAAATGAACTGTGCGTACCCCAATTCCTGTGCCCTCTGCGCGTACCCAAAGGATATATTTGAAACAACAAGGGTAAGGCTTAAAGAAGTTAATTTTGCATCACTAGATAGATCTTTAAGCCTTACCCTTGTTGTTTCAAATATATCCTTTGGGTACGCACAGAGGCCATAGGAATTGGGGTACGCATAGTTCATTTATGGAATTTTTCTTGGGAAGCTAATTGTTCATCTTTCATCTACTTCATTATTATGAAGCTAATTGTCATAGGATCCAGGCCCAGGCTAGAAATATGTCTTCCCAAACACATAAAAAAACATGCACATAAACACGACAGCTAAGAAACATAAATATAGATATCACAATAGCTGAGAAACATAAATGTATGCATCATGGTCACAAGTTTTTGGAGACAACATAATTGAGTGGTATACCCAGACGATGCAAAGACGATGCAAAGAAACCACTACTCTTATGGTTCCATAGGAGTAGTGGTTTCTTTGCATCATCTAGGTATACCACTCAATTATGTTGTCTTAGAAATATGTCTTCCCAAACACATAAAAAAACATGCACATAAACACGACAGCTAAGAAACATAAATATAGATATCACAATAGCTGAGAAACATAAATGCATGCATCATGGTCACAAGTTTTTGGAGACAACATAATTGAGTGGTATACCCAGACGATGCAAAGAAACCACTACTCCTATGGAACCATAGGAGTAGTGGTTTCTTTGCATCGTCTGGGTATACCACTCAATTATGTTGTCTCCAAAAACTTGTGACCATGATGCATGCATTTATGTTTCTTAGTTGTTGTGTCCCAAGACCCCTTATGACCCTTTACGACCTTTTATGACCCCTAAGAATACACATCTTAGAGGTCTTAAAATGTCATAAGGGGTCATAAGAGGCTCCTAGGAGGGGCCAAATGAGCTTCCACCTTCACGTGGTTGGCCCTGTTAAGTAGAGAATGTTAAACTATTCTTGAAACAAAGAGAAGCTCAATAATTTAAGGTCTCAGTCCATGGAGATGGTGAAAAATGACGGGAATCAATGATGGAGAGTTTTTAGATACTGAGAAGACATATATGCAATGGAGGCCAGAAGGGATTTTTGTGGAGATTTTCTAGAGAGCGTTTCCAGATTGAGTACCAGTGTAGAGATGATGATTCAGTACTACATCTATAAAAGCTTCACAAATATCCCTTTTTTGGCCTCCACTCATACCTCTTCTCAGAATCTAGAAACTTTGGATACTGTTTCTCATCCATACATGAAATGTGCTAGTGATCATATAAAATTACTTTTGTGAGACTGGGATCAATTATGAGAAGGTAAACAACAAGATAATTTTATTTTATCTTTCATTTCTTTGATCCATTCATATTTTCTTCCTTCTCTTATATTGGATACTGTGAAGTGTACATAAAGGCAAGGCGGTGATTATTCTCAATGATTGACAGGTATAAGTCTTCTAGCCCTTACCCAGTAGCTAGAACTAAAGATAGCAGAGCTCAAGAGACCATCATAGTTGGTCTCCATCCTTGGTCCATATACTAAAAAAACATTTTACATTTCGTTAGCTCATCAAAAGTGGTTATTTGAAAGAATTTAATGGATGATATTTTCATATATAACGTATATTATTTTAGTTTGATGGTGAATGAATTTATCTACTTCATGCACTTATATACATTGATCACAGCCATAAAGAAGCATCCCCTCCCGTGGCTTGAGTAATGTAGGCCATGGGAGGAGATGCTTCTTTATGGATGTGCTCGTAGTATACAAGTGTGCGGAGTCGATAAATTCATGCAACGTCAACTTAAATAATATACATTATCATGAAAATATTCTATTAAATTATTTCAAATCCCCTCATTTGATGAGCTAACAAAATGTAAAATGTTTTGTCAGTATATGGACCAAAGAAAGAGACCAACTATGATGGTCTCTTGAGCTTTTTTATCTTTACTATGCCCATCTGTCGCTTTTTCGACAGCTAGTAAAGTTATTCCGATAGGAGCGCTATACCTCCAACAGATTCTCATGTCAGTAGTTTATTAAATATCATCGGATAGAACCCTAATCTGATAGATATGTGCGACGAGACTTCTATACATCTGATGGGTTCTCTTGTTGGACATCTACTGCATATCTATCACCTTTTCGATCGAAGAAACGTTGTAAGAACCATTTTTTGATAGATTGGTCCCATAGTAAAATTCCTATTTATGTGGCCTATTCCAATAGGAAATGATGTTGGAATACCAACGGTTATCACTTCCGTCACCATTTCCAATGCAAAAATGCTGACGGACACAACTGTCAAAGTTTTGACAAATAGGCATTGCAAATCTAACACATGGCTATCAAAATTTGGCCTCAAATGTACTAGTTCCTAAACCGATGATAGTTGGTGAGGTAAGATCCATGGGTTAGCTAGTTTCTACCAAAATTTCATAAGGAACTTTAGCTCAATCTACGGATTGATGACTGAAAGCATGAGAGGTGATATAAAAGAGTTCAATTGGACACATCGAACACAAAGGAGTTTTTTATTGTTGAAAAATAAGATGACAGAACAACTGGTGTTAGCTTTACCCGATTTTAGTAAGGTATTCCAAATGGATTATGATGATAGTGGAAATACAATTAGAGCAATCTTGACTCAAGAAGGGAGACATGTTGCTTACTTCAATGAGAAGTTCAATGATTCTAAGAGAAGGTATTTAGTATATGATCATGATTTTTATGCTATAATTCAAGCTTTGAAGAAATGGAGGCATTATTTGTTACCTAGGGAGTTTTTATTGTATACTGATCATCAAGCATTGAAGTATTTGAGAAGCTAGGGTAAGTTGAATTAGAGACACCTGAGATGGCCGGTTGAATTTTTACAAAGCTATACATTTGTGTTGAAACATAAGAGTGGTGTGGAAAATAAAGTTATTAATGCCTTGATTAGGAGGACTTTGTTGACTGAAATGAAGATCGCAGTATTTATTAAGGTTTTAGGATCATTACAAATGTAATAGCACTATCTCATTGTATGTGTTTTTCAAATGCAACAATCTCTTGCATTTATATTGAGAATGAGCCAAGAAGAAACATGTCCCTTCATGGGACATGTCTATTCATTATTATGTAATTAATATAATGACAATTATAATTATATATATATATAATATCTCTTGAGTATTATATTAATTTCTCTAATATTTACATAATAATAATATTTATTTTATCAATTTAACTATTTAGTTATTATGAGAATAATTATAATCTAACTTTATATATACATATATATCAATGTATATACTAATATCAATAATTATATATACTGATAAATATGTATATATATAATAAATCATTTCTCATAATAATCATATAGTTAATATTATTTATCTGAGCAATGCTACAAACATCAACACTCCCTCTTAGCTAGGGAGTATAAATCAGTCCAATGTCAACACTTATGACACTTGACAACATCAATCATATGATGTAAGCATTAAAGGTATCATCTTCATGATGTAATCAATAGAAACATAGTCTCAATATGTGGATTGCCTCCATCGGCGATTCTACCCACAAGCTCTCATATGGATTGCCTCCATTGGGATTCTATCCACAAGCTCTTAGGTGGATTGCATCCATCAGTGATTCTATCCACAAGCTCTTGTGTGGATTGCCTCCATCGGCGATTCTATCCACAAACTCACGAGCTTTAGTATGGATTGCCTCTATCAGCAATTCTATCCATAAGTTTTTGGGTGGATTTCCTCAATCAGTGATTCTATCCACAAGCTCTCGTGTGGATTGCCTCCATCGGCGATTCTATCCACAAACTCATGAGCTTTAGTGTGGATTGCCTCTATCGATGATTTTATCCACAAGTTCCTGGGTGGATTGTCTTAATCGGTGATTCTATCCACAAGCTCTCATGTGGATTGCCTCCATCGACGATTCTATCCACAAACTCATGACCTTTAGTGTAGATTACCTCTATTGGCGATTCTATCCACAAGTTCTCAAGATTTAATGTGGATTTCCTCAATTGGCGATTCTATCCACAAGTTCTATCTATTATGATCTGTTTCAACCATCACAAGATGTCTATCACAATAGAAGATAAAGTTATTGTAAGATTGTCACCTTCCAATAACTTTTCCAAATACAAGTGATAATCATTTGGAAGTCATCACTTCCTCATGATTTACACAGGGAGAAGGCCCATTAAAAAATTCATGATTCATTAGTATAATAATCAATTATATCAAGTTTATCTCATAAATGTTTCACCTTCAACAGTGAACTCCCTCTCAATCAATATGATCAAGATTGTCACAAGTTGACTGAACCATCTACTCCCTCTGAAGCTCAATTTTATCAACTTATTGACCTCTTTTGAAATATCAGACTCCCTTTGCATCTAGTATCAATCATCAATTTTTTTGCAAGCATCAAGTTCTTTCTCCCTTGAATGCAATTATCTTGTGCTTCTGTCCTGAACGTATGTCAGAGAGAGATTACAAATAGAAACCTAAACTATCTCGACCGTAAATACCAATGATAGAACTATACAATATTTTACTAACCAATAGTATAGCATGAATTACAAACTCAAAAATTATGTACATTAATAAAACATGAAATACTTATCTTTTATAAATTTCAAGTATTTCATTCGGTAACGTGAGCCCGTATAGAATATCATGCAATTTCATAGAATGATGTCATCATTCTCAAACATTACTATAATTCTTCTCATGAACTATATTTAATATCCAAAGGTTCTATACACTATCACAACCTTCAATCTTATTAGATCTCCCTTCAAGTGGTTAGGCTTTTAAAGGAGGAACCTCGCTCTTTTTCAGATTTTTTTTCATAGACCCGTACATAGTTGGTCATAACTTTTGAACCTGGAATTTTCTCTTCAATCGCTTGGTGTGATTCTTGTACATTTGTTTATCACCAACATATCCTAAATTTACATTAATCCAACAATGAATTTGTGAGATATGGTCCTTGTACCGAGACTTTATTTTATGAGACAATCACACATTCACCATCAATAAACTACTCTCTTACATTTGCAACTTGGCTCTGATACCATGTTAAGGTTTTAGGATCATTGCAAATGTAATAGCACTATCTCATTGTATGTGTTTTTCAAATGCAACAATCTCTTGCATTTATATTGAGAATGAGCCAAGAAGAGACATGTCCCTTCATGGGACATGTCTATTCATTATTATGTAATTAATATAATGACAATTATGATTATATATATGTATATAATATCTCTTGAGTATTATACTAATTTCTCTAATATTTACATAATAACAATAATAATATTTATTTTATCAATTTAATTATTTAGTTATTATGAGAATAATTATAATATAACTTTATATATACATATATATCAATGTATATACTAATATCAATTATTATATATATATATATATATATATATATATATATATATATATATATATATATATATATATATATATATATATATATATATATATATATATATATATATATATATATATATATATATATATATATATATATATATATATATATATATATATATATATATATATATATATATATATATATATATATATATATATATATATATATATATATATATATATATATATATCATTTCTCATAATAATCATATAGTCAATATTATTTATCTGAGCGATGCTACAAACATCAACAATATTAGGGTTTGATGAATTGAAGAAATTATATGAGGCTAATGCAGATTTATGTGAACCATGGAAGGCTTGTAAAAATCCTATTGTTGCTTATAAGAGTAAGTCGTTGGATTATTTCATTCAGGATAGAATTCTATTTAGGGGTAGTTAGTTGTGTATACCTAGAAGTTCCATGGTGTAGTAGCGATTTAACAAGACATTTTAGCATTGATAAGATAGTAGCCTTGGTGGGTGAGAATTAATTTTGGCCACAAATTCAAAAGGATGTGAGGACTTATGTTCAAAATTGTAAGGTATGTCGGGTTTCCAAAGGAATTAATCAAAATATGGCATTGTATACGCCTTTGACAGTATTAGTTAGACCTTGGGAGGAGATTAGTATGAATTTTGTGTTAGGTTTACCTAGAACACAGAGGGGTTATGATTCTATCTTTGTAGTTGTGGAAATATTTTGCAAGATGGCACATTTTATTCCTTGTAGGAAGACAACTGATGTGGTGCATGTGGTTGGCTTATTTTTCAAGGAGATTGTGAGATTGCATGGGCTACCTAAGAGCATTATTTCAAACAGGGATAGTAAGTTTGTTGGATATTTTTGGAGGACACTTAGGAAGAAGATGAAAACTGATTTGAAGTTCAGTTCTACTTTTCATCTGCAAAAATATGGACAAACAAAGGTTGTGATAAGGAGTTTTGGAAATTTATTGAGGTGTTTAGTTGGAGATAAGCCTAGAAATTGGGATTTAGTGTTACCTCAGACATAGTTTTCTTATAATAACTTAGTGAATAGGAGTACAGAGAAGAGACCATTTAAAGTGTGTACTAGGTTTAATCTTAAGGGGATAGAATAATTGAGGGATATCATTATTGATGTTAGGAGGAGTTCTAAAGGAGAAGAATTTTTCTAAGATTATGAAATCATTGCATGAGGAGGTGAGACATCACTTGGAGGAAATTAATCAAGGTTATAAGATAAGAGCTGATATGAAGAGGAGACATAAGGAATTTCCAATGGGAGATGAAGTTATGGTGTACTTGAAAAAGGGTAGATTTCCCGTTGGTACTTATAACGAGTTGAGGATGAAGAAATTTGGTCCTTGTAAGATCTTGAGGAGTTTTGACTCAGGGAATTCATACGAAGTGTAATTACCTGATGACATGGATATATCACTGATATTCAATGTTGTGGACTTATATAAATATCATGAATTAGAAGGCAATAGTGTTGATGAGTTGGATATTGTATAGGAGTATCCTAAGAAGCAAAAGGATCAGATAGAACAGATGTTGGATAGCAGAGTTGGTAGGAGTACAAGAGGTAAGTAGTATATGGAGTTTCTTGTCAAATGGAAGGACATACCAGTTGATGATTCATCATGGTGATGGATTTCTCAGGATGAGGTCGATCACTTTGGTTTTCCTTTAGCCCAAGCAAAGTGAGGGACTCACTTTTCAAGTACCCCAAGTCTCTGATGCAAGATAATCTTGGGATCTAAGCAATGTTGCATCAACAAAAATATGTTTCATTTCTTGTTGAGCAGTCATGTGTTTTGGTTGTGGTTGATTTGTAATTATTGTTATGAGTTATGATTTCTACAGTGTGTTTGTGGATTCTTCCTGAATCTTATCCTATGGTCGCACCTCATTTGGATTCATCGTATGGGAGTTATTGAAGATTCTTGCAAGACTATCATGTTCTTCATTTTTTGGTTAGTCTTGGTGTTCACCAATTGATTTTTTGATCTTCCAGTTGGAATTCTTGATTGTGACCGTGCCAACACATTATTAATTTTAACGTCGACTTACTTATATGATCACATCTCTTAGTTTATTCATTGGGGGTTGTTCCTAGGGTTTTGGGAGCCTACCTAATTGGTGTATTACATTTTCTCTATTCTTGGGGAATGTGATCTTTTCTAGGTCGACCGATGAGTGTAATGGCTATATAATCTTATGGACTTATTCCTAATAGATAAGGTATTTTTCATAAGATTATTTGATCTTAGATTGGCTAGGGTTAGAAGGGATTTTTTATCATAATCAGGCATGTATACTTGGCATGTGATATTGCATGTTGCAGATCAATTGTGATTGATTTTCTGATAATAATTAAAGGTTGGTATTTCATTTCTTTTATATCTTGGCTATTATTTCTATTGTGTTTGTGTTGGCTGCAAGTTTGGACTAATATTTTGTAGGTTTCTCCATCCTTGACTGCATCACAATCTTTGTCAACATTTTATCTTTATACAAAACATGTGATCAAGATGCTTCTTTGTAAATAGGTCAAAGAACATATTTTTTTGTTTAGATGCTCTCAATGTGAAAGAAGTATCCATCTCTAACACAACGAAATGCTTTCACCCTTCACCAAAACCTATGTGCATAAATTTCTTCCTTAAAGTAGCGATAAATGGGCTTATGTAAGAGAATTAGAATTTTTTCGATACACTCCAACCATTAATGCAATGTCTCATAATCATAACTCTCCTTTTAGTAGGTTTGGGTTCTTGCACCACACCATTCCAATAGACGCCATCTTAATAAATGATTCTTTTCAAAAAATTAAAAATATATTTCTTTACATGGTTATACATCATTCGGAAATCCTCAAATTTAAATTTCATTTATTCTATTAAATGTTAAAGCCCAATTATACAATTTATCATCCTCTCTATTTCCATCTCCTTTTACATGGGTTATTTTAAAATCATCTAGGGGGAGTAGTTCATCAATTATAAGGTCAATGTACTTCAGAAGATGCCAAGCTTTCGTTCTTGTTGTTATGATTGCCTGAATTATAATTAGTGAATCCCCTTCCACATGCAAATTTTTTTCTCCCAACATCTTAGCTACCTTAATTGTTGTTAAGATAAGTTGTTGACTTTTCCACATTATTAGTTCCATCTTTGAATAATTGTCCACCAATTGTAATAGTGTTGTTGTTCCAATTCCTAATTATAAACCCTGCACGCAATGGGATGAGGTTACCCTTTGATGCCTCGTCAAAATTTACTCTCCACCACCCTTTTATAGGTTTCTCCTATTAATCTTCCTGGGGTACTTTGGTACTAGATGAATCCAACTAAGCACATTAACGAGGCATATTCAATAATCTTAATCTTGTGTCTATGTGAGAAGTTAAACATAAAGTTGGATGTGCCTAATAGTTTTTTGACTTTGTTGCCTTATAGGTTAAGCACCTCTCTAATTCATGTTAGAATAATATTTGGAGAGGCTAATAATCCATAAATCAGAAATCATTTTACTTTGTGTTGTTCATTTCTTGGTAAATTATTTAAATTTTTAGTAACAAACTGGAAGCTATGGGAAGAACTTTGTTTTGTGACTATTCCTCCAACCATTGGAACTTTGTTCTTTGGTTGATCCTATAGCCATTAAACTATGTTATGTGACTATTCCTACAACCATTACAACTTTTTTCTTTGACTGTTTCTGTAGACATTGGAACTATGTTCTTTGACTATTCCTGCAGCCATTGGAACTCTATTCTTTGATTGTTCCTGCAGCCAACGCAAAACATAGTAACTTCCCATTTGTTTGCTAAGATTTGCATTTATGTTATCTATTTCAGTCTCGTTTAGTTTTTTATTCATGTTTAGTGCTCATCTTATTTCTTTTCAAGCATTTTCCTTCAGTACTATTTCTTTTCCAACTCTATGTTATTATGACTACTAGTGAGTTCTAGGGCACACACAATGTGTTAGTTCCCAAATCAATGGATTGGAAAGTTCTAAGAGTATACCAAGATTTATGCTCAAACCTTCCAGCTGACTTGGCCAATGAATAGGATTAACCATATTGAGGTTGATGTCCCTTACACTTTAGGCTCTATAAGACCTAGGCGGGTACACCTATTCACCAACTAATACTTCAAGTTGATGCTTTTTATAGAAGATTATATCTCCTACTTGTATCTTACTTCTATTCTCCATCTCAAAATAGAATATACTCTTGAAATAGATTGATTCACTTACTCATTACTTGATCCTTTCTAATTTCTTAGTTATCTTGTTTCTACTTCTAACTCTTTGATTCTTGTGTATAGCTATCTTGATTCTTGCTTATGTTTATCTTCTACTTCTCCTATTGTGATTTGGTTATGTTATGAATGGAGTTTATGTGAAATAGACCAGTTCCTTCTTCTCTTTTGGGCTATAGATTCACCCTCTAGACCCTATGTATAACTCTATGAGATAATTTTTAAATCCTCTCTGTGGATGGATATGTCAACTATATAACCCCCAATACTATATAATTATATGTCACCACCATAATTTGTCTAATTGAATTTAGCTTTCCCGTAAAAGACCAATTAGACAAGAAAAAATGGACAACTTTTCCTTAAATTAATCTTGATTTTTCAAACTACTACGACAACATAGAATTTCTTCACAAATGGATTTAAGATAGCAATCATTTACCTTAAATGAAAATCACAAAGAATTGATCTGAATAAAAGATTTTCAACATCACAATTGAGAAGGAAAGTATTGATTATATTGCTTGAAGACTATAAAAAGTATTTATTGTTGATATAATGTATATTGTGATAATATAATATCTTTACCTTCGACCTTGGTTTCTCCTTTATAGTAAATAAGGAGAAGCGACAAACTTTAGGTTGTTTCACAAAATGATGTTTCATAACTAAAACATTTTAAAACTTAACAAACTATTTTAAAACTTTATCTAAAACAAAGTGAAACACAAATGATCCATTATCATTACACATAGGAGTATTCCATGTCATGGCCACATTCTAATCCTTCGGGATGTCCTTTGCAATTTATGGCTCATTTTCTTTGTGTTGGTGTAATTAAATATTACTAATTACACTTTACTTAAGTTTACTTAGGATAATGCATTTGCATATTATAAGTTGTCTTTGAGACACCTAGGAGTTTGCATTTCATTTTAGCACATGGTTAGGAGAATCTCCACTTTAGGTGGTCATAGTTGTCTTCTCATACCTCTTTGTGTGTGAGATCCACCTTTAGTGATCTTATCACATTATCATCCTCTCATTGTTGCACATACTTTCATGTACAATGGAGGATGATCCACCTTTGGTGGACATGTGATTCCACCATGTCTAGTTGTGATCTTATCACTTGCATATCTTCTAGATATCATTGCATTGCCTATATATTTAGGCACTCCTACATTGTATAATCAATTCAATTCAATCTATTATTCATTATTTGATCATTTGATCATATCATATTTTGTCTCTCTTGTGCTATCTCTTGAGCTTCTAGATCTTGGCTTTTATTCTTTGCCTTAGGCAAATTCTTTTGGTATCAAAACGATATCAAAATTCTTACACTTTGCTTCTAGATATTCTTCTTCCCATCTGACTACTTTGAAGTGTCACAGCCAATTGAAATTTAGTATAGCAATGATGTTGATTGTGTGGTCCCTCCATTGCTTCTTTTTCAATGCCCTTGGCTCTGTTATAATTTTTGAAAAGATAGTGTCCAATGTAATGATCTTGTCTTTGAACATATTGAAGCGTTGGACACTTGTATCATTTTCCTTTATCATGTGTGCAATAATCCTCGGTACCATTAATTTGAACTCAAATCTACAATCTTCAAATCTCATCATTTCCCCATCTTTATCAATTATCTCTAGGATTGTCCAATGTTTAGTTGTGTGGAAAGTAGAAATCTTATCTGAGATTCTCTACTCTTCACCATTCACATATCTTAATTCCTCAATAGTAGAAGCTATCATTTTTTCTATTTCACCAAGCTTTTTGGGAGCATCCAAATCTCTTTGAGTAAATTTATATAAAGTAGTAAAATTCATGTAACGGGGCTTCCATTCTTTTACTGGCTTCTCAAGTTTAGGCTTATTTTCATGAAATACTTTCTGCATCTCCAAGAAAGTACCATATCCTTTGTAAATATCCTCACATTTGTTGATAACCATTTATGTTTTGTGAACTAATATATGCTTAAAGGTATTGAGAATCTTATGAGGAATCTCCTGTGAATTTTTTCATTTGTTTCCTTCAATCTGGTGATTTCGATCTCATATTTTCTTTTTTCTTCATCACACTCTTCAGCAGTTTTGGTACAGCCAAAAGGTTTTGGTGGGCATTCTTATGTGTGGAAATTGCTCCACTCTAACTTTCTTCAAACCCTTTCAATCTTTCCTTTAGAGTGACATTTTCCAAATACATTTAGTTTATTACAGAATTTAGTTCAACTTCCCTTTCTCTAATTCATTTACATACTACTATGGATGTGTTTGACTTGATCCCGAGTGAACATAGCCTAATGTATGAGTGATGTGGCAGCCACTAATGGAGAAGTATTTTGTATAGTTTTCAATATGGAAATGTCATCTTTTCCTTTCACCATAACTAACAACTTTGGTTTCTTAGAACCCTTATAGCTGACCTATGATGCAAGCACCTCAATTTTTTGGATCTTACCCTATTACACTCACAACTTCAGAAGAATTAAACTCTACAACAAGCATGGGGTCTTCTTATTTTTTGATTTGGTCCAATAAAAATACTTTCTATTGCGTCCCCAATTTATAGCCCTAACTGTCCTAGTTTCACATGGATTTTCTTACCTTTTTTATTATAGAAGGACCAAAAAAAATTTCTTGTAGTTATATGGGAATTTTAGCATGTCTACAAGCACCAAATTTATCAGTAAAAACATTCTTTGCACCTGTGTCCTTAAAACTTGGTAATGCATCTAGCATGGCCTTTTGTAATGGTATTTTGACAAATTTTGGTTCCCTAAATTTATTTTCTAAGCTTTCTACTATTTCCTTTTTTAAAGGCATCTTTAAGAAACTAAGATTTAGCTCAGAATGGGTACCTACATGGAATATTCTCTTGTAGAATTTGGTTTGTCTTTCACACAGAGTCACAAAGCTCTTCTTATCAATCCTTCAGCTTCGAATAAAAATAATTAAACACTATTTCTCATATAATGTCACTAGTCACATTTAATTCCTGCATGCAAAATTATGACTCTTCTTGTTTCTTAAAATTCGAGCTCAATTGGCTATTACCACTATTTTTTTGTCATTTTTGCCAATTTGCAATGACAATTCTTGGAATTCCTTCACATCTTGTGATTTAGTGCATTATCGCTATTTCACAACTACCTCATAGGCTATCTTTAGCCTCGTGGACGTTAAAAATAATTTCTTTCTTTCGATTCATTTCATTGCAAACTCAGAACTATTTTCCTTAACTACAATTTAGGCATGTGAGGACAGGGGACCTCACTCAATCGTGGCATGCAACCATACCAACTTGTTAACCTTGCAATCTTGTGGTGAAGAAAACTCATCAAGTGCATCTATTAGTCATTAGAGTGCCACGTGTGACATCCTCGCTTCCTCACAGGACAAAATTGGGTTCCATTTAATAAACTATGAGGCCACGACAAAGGACCACCATATGTTAAAACAAATTTCTTTACTTCTTTCTTATAGGGTTGCAGGTCCAACTAATGGTCTTAACTGTTTATAAAGAAAAAAATTAACCTTTGATTATTGACACGTGGTCCACATCGCTTCCTCATGAGCTAAAGGTATTAACTATCGACTGATCAAGTCATGAGGATGCAACAACACTTGTATCACTGCCCATAGACCGCCACACAGCCTTGCAACATATTTTGCTAAAAGAACTTAACCTCCACGAGGGTGCGATAAACATATTTAAATAACGTGCAAAAAATAAAGGGAAAACAATGAAGTGTTAGGCTAGGACATTAATTCAAAAGATATCCTAACCACAAACACACGAAGAAAATCAAATATGATGGGCCAACAAATGGACACTTTAAAATGGCACCTAATTATACATCTAATCATTCAATAGACACTCATTCAGGCATTAAAGTGGGTTCTAATTTTGGTACAAATGTCGATAATACATAGTACCTAAGTTTACGCTAGTCTCTTTTTCTCGGTGCAAGTTACACCGGACTTAGTGCCAACCTGATAAATAGCACCGACATTTCAGGAAAATGGATGATAAATACATTAAAACAACGGGTGGAAGCAAAAAATGGAGCAAAAAAGGAAGCTAATCATAGGGATTTGTTGTAGTGACTTTAGAAGTTTTAAGTAGATTTAATGTAATTATTTTAAATGGTCATATGTTGCTAATTTTAATGAATTAATGCTACATTGTTTATTTCAAAGTTCATAGCTTAATTATAAGGCTTGACGTGTATTGGGCACAATTAATATTGAGAAGAGAAAGTGGTTGTGCCATGTGTTGCAATGAGGGGTCTTTTGAGAAAAAAATTACAAAAAAGTTCCAAAAAGATGTGATTTTGTGACAAGTGGCAGGATCGTTTTATTTTATTCTTGTGCACATTTTTGGAAAAGTAATTTGGTGTGATCAAATCTTTCACATGGATAGACTTGGAGTAAAATTAGAAAGTTATAGAAAAAGGCTTGGACATTTTGTATGTGTAAATAAATAATGTATATATTAAAATAATATTTATGCAAGAGTTGTGCGTAAAGGAAGTTTCTATATATATGAAGAACATACATTGAATGTGGATGATTCTTTGAGAAACCGCTTTCTTTTACATTGTAAACTTTAGAAATACAAGTGTTGCTAGAAGAGTTGTATGAGAGGGGAGTTCATTTCACATGGGTTATGATGTCAAGTTTTCTCTAGCATGGAGAAGGATGTAAATCTCCATGTCAAAGCTTAGATCTTGAAGATTGTATTGTAAACTTATTCTATTATTGAATAATACAATGGCTCTCTGGTTTTGGAGTGTGAGTTTTTACCTGAAAGGGTTTTCCCCACATAAATTATGTGTTCTATCTTTTGTCATGTTCTTTATGTTTAATGATTCTATAAAATTAAATCTTAATGTACGCATGCTATTGAAACTATATGATCATGCAAGATCTAAAATTACAAGCACTTTCCTCTAAGGTTTTAATCATGAGAAATAAATTGTGCCTAATTCCACTTTATGGCATAGCAATATGTGTTTGCATCAACATATTGTATTTTGTTTGTGAAGAAACAATAAGTACTATATGCACATATTGATCTCAGATTATTTTTCTAGGGTTCCCAATTTCTCTTCATTTGGTATCAGAGCTATGTTTCAGGATTTTCAATTTGATTGCATGTATTTTTTGTGAGTTACATGTACTTACATGAACCCACACATTTCTTGTTTGTGCTTGCATGTAAGATTTATTGGTGTTTAAAGTTTTAGGTATTTATTTTGTGAAGATTTCTTAGCTTGGCAAGCTTGAGCGAATCTGAAAGAATCATTTCAAGAAGATTGATCCTTTGATGAGTGAAATTCTTGTAGTTTTTTAAGTTTTAGGAGACAACACACAGTTTTAAGGATGGTAAAGACAAAGATAATGGAATTAATCATGTTAAAATGATGTTGATTTGGAACTCCTATTTGGCAGTGAAATAATTCCTAATGCATGGGGTGTTTTTTCATGCTTTGAGGTTGCTTTCAATAAAGTTTTCATATTGGGTGTCTGTGAGAGGCTTCCTGGTAATATGGATAAGCTTGTGCTATTTTTTAACTATGGAGTGATGTTCTTATGTTAGGTGCTTGATTTTTTTCTAGTATTCGAAGGTATTTTTTATGTTACCTTCAATGCATGAATGTTATGGAGTTGATTATTGGATGATCTAAAAACTTCCACAATAGTCTATCTCTCTTAGATCCATGTACTGGTGGTAGTTGTAGAATTGGTCTACAAGTGGAACTGGAGCTCCTGAAGTAATTTTTCCTCATAGATGTTCAAGTACTTGTATGGCTTGGATTCATCTTTCTTGGATCTAAGGGGTTCATATATTTTCCTTAAAAATCTATATTGATTCTCATCTATGACAATACATTGTTCTGGGTTGAGATATTTGGTGCTTTTTCAAACTTTTGATTCTTTCATATGAGAATTGGGTATGGATGTGCATAGGTATTCTTGAAAACAGTGGTTTTGCAAGTTTTACACAATCAAGAAAAAACTTTCCATTTTGTGGATCTACTAAAGAGTTATTTTCTAAACCTTGGTTCCTTTGGGGTGTTACTGGATGAGGTAGTTGTAGTTCTACATGCATGCTTTGTGCATGGTAAGCGGAGGTGGTGTGATGCTTTATTTGTATGGGGATGTTGGTACGTGATTAGTTGCTCAACATTTCTATGGTGATGCTTGATGGATTCTTGTATTATGGTACTCAATAGGGACTTTATTGGAATATTGGATCTATGCTTGATCTAGTGCTTAATTCACATTGTCAACATTATTCTTCTACAAGTTGTGTGGGTTGATCACCTATTCAGTTGCAGTGAGATAACTCAAATGTGGACTATCTATATCCATGATATTTGATTTAGTGTTGGTGGAAACTTGTTAGTTGGCCTTGTTTGTGATCACTTATGCATTGGTGTGGTTTCTTTGGGTTGAGAGGATTCATGATTGGTGAGTACTTTGATAGTTGGTTACAGGGTCCTATGGCATGGTGTATTTCCTTGGTTTGAAGATCTTGGTTTCATTTGGTGCGATTATCAGTACACGTGTGTGCATGGACCTAGAATATTTTCATAATTGGGGATGGTATGTCATGTGCTTGGAGAGATCAGTATCAGAATTCAGTGGAAGCTTTAGCAATGACTATGTATTCATCACATGGTGATGGATGATCTTCTTTAGTGATGCAAATGATTTGGAGGGATTCTTAGATCATGTTGTTTTAGAAGGGTTCCACCATCTTTAGATGTACACTATTTGAAGATGGATAACATCTTAGATCCATGGAGGACTCTCACAGTCCTTGGTTGAGGTGTTCATGGTGCTTAATATGTGATGTTGGTTTAGAGTGTGTTGGTGTTATGTCATTGTACACTCTTGATTGTGTATTAGAATTTTGGCATGATACATTTATCTTGAAGACCATGGTATGTTCACTTGGAGAATGTGATATCCTATTAGGAGATGGTTAGATCATGATGTCATGATGGGTTCCTGATTCTATAGTTGGAAATTTGGCAATGGTTTGGCGAGCTCTCTTTATATTGGCTGCATTGGTCAGGTGATTGAAAAGCTTCATGAGAGTACAGTCATGAATTTGGATTTTAGCAAGAATTGATCATTTGTTGGCACTCATGGATACATAGAGACTTGTGTGAGGTTGGAGTTCTCTTTAGATGAGAGACATACTATTGAGATGGAAACTCTTGATGAGATTACAACAGGAAACCTGAGGAGCCTACACCTCGGTTAGAATTGAGTTCAATAAAGACCTATAAGGAAGCTACTCTTAGACGAGTAATGATAACTTGCATATCTTGGAGCAACATTCTCATTTTGCACTCTTGGTCTACTAAGCAATTTATAATTTAAGAGGTATTGTCTATTATTTATCTCACGTGCTTTATATTTTTCTTTCATATTCATGGATCTTGAGCTACGGTCAAATAGTTCTGGAGGTATTCATTATTAGAGATGGATAGCATGGTTATCTCCTTGAGATGTATTTTCCTTTATGATGATCATGTAGGAGATGGCAGTGGGCTGATTTCTTGAGATGGGAAATGGAGCATTTTGATCTTCTTTGAGAGGCTTACATCCATGTAGATACTTGATAATATGATATGTTTGATCTCTTAAGGTTGAACTGGTTTCGATGTTGTTGTGGCTTTTACCTTGGAGTTGTGAAGGAGATCATTCTTGGTAGAGCTAACATTTAGATGTGTTTGTAGAAAGATGTGCTACATGCAAGTATGGTTTACAGTTTCTTTCTTCAGTCTCAGTGACCTTATATCTTCACATTCACTTAACATTAGATGTGAGCTTTTGTGTGGAGATATAGTGATCACTAGCTTGTCAGCATGTGTTGTCACTTGGTTCTTGGGTGATGACATCGAGATTCGTGTATCTCTTTCTTCTATCAAATGTGGAGAACTTAGGAGAGTTGTATAAACGAGTTGAGAAGTTTATTTCTTGCATCATTTTTGTTGCAGGATTTTGCATATTTTTGTGGATGGTCCTTGGTACTACATGGTTACACTTTTTATGTGTTGTGATTGGTAGACTTGGTATTCCTTTGATCTTCCAAATTTAACATTGTCATGGATGTAGTAGAAGTTCCTATACGTGTTTGGGCTTAATCAACTGGGTTGCATATGGAGCTTGAGGTTGCACTATATGGGTTGATCATGTTGGTGGTATGAGTTTGTTAATGTTGTATACCTTCAAGGTATGGGTGATTGGATGGATTAGCATTTGTTGTGGGTGTTATTTTTATTTGTGCATATGGGAGTAGTCAATTTGATTATTGTTATGTCTGATGTTTTATCTTGTTTTCTAGAGAATTACTTCACAGTTGTGTTCTAGTTACCATCTTTGACTTGTTGATATTGTTGATGCTTGTGTATAGGTCATGAGCACAATGGAGTGTTGATCATAGTATCCTATAGCCTCTTGATGTCGATGGGATCTTATGTTTATGTTCTTTGGACTGTGCATATTCACCTTGGCTTGTTTCCTTTCTTCCATAGGTGTTATGTTGGAGGATGATAGGGATTGTTGTCTCAGAAGGTGGACATCTTTGATTTTGTTGTGGGTGTCTTGAGGGAGTACAAGAGCATGTTTTGGGATCCATGTGGTTTCATGGAGAGCCTTGATGATGTGTTTTTCATCATGTGGCTCTTACAATTTAAATATTGGTGTTTCTAGTGACTCCTATAAGGTTTTCATCAAGTGGGAGATTGTTGGGATTAAGGTGTCTCAACCTTAGGAGCTCAAGTGGATTTAATTTGATTACTTTATAAGGTCCTATATTGTTGATTTTAATAAGTTAATGCTAAATTATGTATTTCCAAAGTGTATAGCGTAATTGTGGGGCCCAATGGGAGTTGGGTGCAATTAATATTGAGAAGAGAAAGAGGTTTTGTCACATGTCACAAGAAGGGGTGTTTTGAGAAAAGAATTGCAAAGAAGTTCTAAGAAGATGCGGTTTTGCGACAAATGGCAGCAGAGTTTTATTTCTTTCTTATGCACGTCTTTGGGAAATTAATTTTGTGGGACCAAAATATTTCACGCGTATAAACTTGGAGTAAAATTAGAAAGCTCTAGAAAAAGGCTTGGACATTTTGTATGTGTACATAAAAAATATTTGTATTAGAATTTTATTTATGCAAGGCTTATGCATAAAAAAAGTTTCTATATATATGTAGAAGATACATTGAATTTGGGCAATTCTTTGAGAAATTGCTTTCTTTTACTTTGTAAACTCTATAAATGCAAGTGTTGCTGGAAGAGTTGTATTGAGAGGAGTTCATTTCACATGGTTTATGTTGTCAAATTTTCTCTAGCATGGAGCAGGATGTAAATCTCCATGTTAAATCTTAGAGTTTGAAGATTGTATTGTAATTGTATTCTATTGCTAAATAATACAATGGCTCTCTGATTTTGGAGTGAGATAATTTACCCGAAATTATTTTTCCCATGTAAATTATGTGTTCTATCTTATGTCTTGTTCTTTGTGTTTAATGATTTTGTATTGTTGAATCATGGGAAACAAACTATGTTTGATTCTGCTTTATGGGATAGTAATGTTTTTGCATCAGCATATTATCTTTTGTTTTTGAAAAAACAATAGATACCGAATGCACATATTGATCTCAGATTATTTTTTCAAAGATGTCCAATTTCTCTTCACTCGCCAATTCATTTGTACCATTTTTAAATGATATTTAAAATTTATAAAATATTATTTTAAATAATTATAAATTATTATCAAAACATAACATTTCAAATCTAATTTATTTGATATACATTGAATATTATATTATTACATTATAAAAAATTATATCACAGCATAATTAATTTAATTTAAAAATAAAAACATAAATTAAATGTACTATAATTTGTATACAATATGTCAATATTTTATATTTATTATTTAATGAATTATAAAGAATAATGTTTATATTTACAATTCTTTTATATTTATGAAAACAATAGATTATATACAATGTATAAGTCCATAATTGCATATTATTTTTTTATAGTTCCCCAAAGAATATATCCCCTGCAAAAATGTCCAATTAAAATTTAGTAAGCATTCTAAAAATAAAATAAGCAATAAAACATAATATTATAATAATGGAATAATATTAATATAATTTGTAAATAATTTTATTGTTATCAATGCTTAAAGAACAAGACAATTTTTATTTTTTTTCTAAGATATACCTTCTCTTCATTTCTACAATTCTAGAAGAACGTGAAATAAACATCTTTGACTTAATTCTTTCCCATCTTTGAAACAACCTCAATTTGATATTTTTATTTCTTTCCCTCTTCTCCATATATCTGTCACAATGCCAAGCATAAAAATATTAGATAACTTATGTTTAGATATAATATCTTATTAATATATTAATATTATGTTATTTCTATTTTAAATTTAATTATTTAAATAAATTTTAGCTAATTATTATAATAATTAATCTATTATAATTAACTTTTAATTTTAAATACTAATTTAAATTTATAAATTATATTTAAGTGTTAATAAGTATTTTTTGTGTTTGTTAAAGAAAAGAAAGAAGATTTTTTCAATCATAATTATATTGACAAACATATTTTTTTATGAAAATGAAGATGAAGTATAATGATATAATTTAATACATAAAAATATATAAATAAAAATTTAACAAACTAAATATTAAATAAAAAATATATAGGTATTATCAAATGATACCTAATATGCTTATAGAAAAAATCAATAAATTTTAAATACATATATCTTAAAATGTTGAAAAACGTCACTGATTATAGATAGTGTGCGCAAGCCTGCCTACCAATCCTATAAACACTAAATCCACTGCATTTTGTTCCCTCAAAATATAGTTGCTACTAAGTTTTTCTTAAACATATATAACAGTAAGATTATCAGACAAATTTACAACTTGTGTGCATGAAGTAATAAAATCTACTGTCCAAGGCAAACAAAAGAGGATCAAACTAAAGATCCAACACTGAACTTGTGCGACCTACAATCCTCAATAGAAGAGAAATGCTCTGGTTGAACCAGTTTTTATGTACACATCGACTACAAAATTCTATTGTACAATTGCCTTACGAGGCTTACAGATCAACCAAATCCAGTTAGAGGAATTGAGGGCCGAAATTGCACTCCACCCAAGAAGAAAAAAAAATGAAATAATAGAATTCCTAATTGTGAGGGGAAACAAAAGCATCAATTGCACCCACAAATCTGGATTTTGCAGATATGGGTTGTCTACCGAGGAATTTTTTTTTTCTTTTAATAGAAAAACCCACTAAAAATTGATGTTAGAACAAACCAGGAAAGACATCAATAATCAAAAAGAGAATACAAGTACTTGGGTATTGAATCTCTTTGTCTGATGAGGTCATCAAGATCTCGAACAATGTCAAAAACTGCATTTGGCTGTGCTAGTTTTAATGCATTCTCAGACATTTGCTTAAGCTCTGCAGACTTTGGATCAAACCAACGTGCAACAATATTGCCTATTTCTTTTGGAGATTTACAGAAGACTCCGGCTCCATTGTCCACTACATAAGGCACATTTCCAACTTCCTGCAAATTGAACCAATCAGCAAAACAATTTAGTTTATTTCCAACACTGTTATCATATTTTGCAGATTTATAATACCATTGTGCTCAAAAACTTCATTGGAAACTAACTTTTTAATATTTGTGCAGTTTATATGCTAGCCAAATATAGCCCATTGGATACTAGCATCTTAGAATTTATCTAGTTTACATATAAAAGCTAAATGTTACATATGTTATATCTAAATAGTATTATTGGAGAAAAATTAAAATTTAAACTGTGGAGATAATAGTTAGCGTCTAATTTATCAATTTGGCAATTTCCCAAAAACTGTGCCTTTTCCGTCACTTTTTCAACCATATTCGATGTTTTAGTTTATACTTTAAGTAATAAACTTCAATATGATAGGTATCTTGTTCTCTACCTTATAGAAACAGAACTGAGATATACTGCCATTTCCACTCTTAGGTTTCATTGTTTTGAATGTTAATAATTCGGGATAAATATAGATTTGTTCCTCTTTATGTAATGCCAAGACTAGTTTGAAATCCCTTGTATAAAATACAGTATCAGGGCAAACGTTTTAATTTTAACTTTCCTAAATAATATAAAGCTACAAGACTAGAAAAAGATAAAACTTGGTGTAATGAGAGTAAACTCCCACCAATCAACCACTGTACAACATCCCTTAGAGCAATTTGAAGGATTATTCACAGAAAAAAAACATTTGTTGTGTTGTCCCATTTTTCTATCCATGTTTCTCTTTGACTTCAGTACCAGAATGCTTTTTCCCTTTTCCCAAAGATTCGGCAGCTTCTTTATTGGATTATATTGTTGGATTTATAGTTATTGAGTGTAAATATGATCTCTGGATTTTGCTTTAAGGAAATCATTTTTTTCCTATATTAGTTTCCTCTTAGACAATCTGATACAGTCATCTAATATCAAGGCTTGTAATACACATTGATACCAAGCTGGATTCGGAATTGAAATATTGAAAAGAATTTGTCCTAACAGTTCTGCAGATATGATCTATCCCTTGATTACAAATTTGGCCGGATTCATAAATATGAATGCTCCTTTTGATCCTCCTGATGGATTTGTACATACCAAGTCTGCTATTGACCAAATTATCTTCTTTACTTTGTCTATGTATTGATAATTATATTTGGCTTTCTGCAAAAGGAGCATACCTAGTTTTCTTTAGTTTACTTCTGTTTTTGTTTTTGGAGCACTATGTTTGGTAATAATACTCTTATTTTCCAAATAATTGCTTTTGCTTTTATTGTAATACTGATCTAAGGGGTACAAAACTGTCAAATACTATACCATTGCTTCATGAGCATGGCAGATGAGTTAAAATTTGTCTGTTTCTGAAAGGGATTCTGTATGAACTACCATTATATCACAACTTTTTCGTTTCATCTAGTGTTCTAGAGTTCATAGGAGAAGAGATTTTATTGTGCCTAAATCCTTAGTTTTATTTTTTGTTGCATATTCTTGCCATATCTCTGTAACCTCCATTGAGCAACAGGAGTATCAATTGAATTTCTATTTTCAAACTATCTATAGCTTTTGTACACAATGTGTTCTGTGGCATAATTTTAGAATTATCTCTATTTACAATTGTTTTCACAGGTATTTGATATGCTAAAGCTTACTCTATGGCTATGGTGTCTTCCTGTAGTGCATCTAATTGCTCTAGAGCAGAAACATATTTGAAGTTATAAAATGTACTGATCTAGTTTAAATAATCTCAACTTCCTGTTGGCAGCTTCTGTTTGTAGGTTCACATCCATCCTTTGGCTGTTGCATTTGATTATCCCTCATCTTAGTTGGATGTATCATTGCCTGCTAGCCAATTTCTTTTTTCTTGTGTCTGGAATAGTTTCTTCTATGTCATTCATTAGCTTATTGAGTGGTGGGTAGAAATCAGCTGGATATACATTTTGATGAAAGTTTCTAAACATGAAACGTATATTCTTGAAATAAATTGGTTGTTCCCATGCCATTCCTGATAACATGTGTATCTAGGAACTTTCTCCAATCAATATTTTAATTTTTTTAATCTGGCATGTAGTGATATATCCTTTATTTAAGATTGCATTTTCAACTCAAAGAATGATTGCTCCCAAAAATGTCCATTTAAAAGCTGAAGGGAAACCCATACTGGCACTGTTTAACGCAGCTCTTATGTGGATTTGAAAGTTAAAATAATAAAATGTAATGTTTCACAAGCAGACCAGATATGTTCATGACCTATGGTTCTCGTTGGAAACTGCAGCCTTTTCAGCTTTTGATGAGAAAACTTCTGTGAAGTTACCACATGGTATCATCCTGATTCCTAATGTCAACCGAACTTAGGTCCTCTGTAGAGTCCTATGAACCTATATATCAACACCTTTTGTTTGAGCCTCCAAAACCTCTGTTCTATTTTCTCCATTGGAACTAGATTTTGGGGACCATTTTTGGTATCTAATGGCGAACAATTATATATTTTTTCAAACAAGTCAGTGGAATCATTACCAGTATGGCTTGCTGCTGTAAAAATCTTAGTATATCCTCTCTTGGTATGTTTTCTGATTCTTGCACAACTGCTACTCTAAAAGATTGTGGGGTTGAGTTTCCAAAGGCCATTGTCTCTTGTCTTGTGGTAAAATGAGTCTGATCAGTTACAATTTCAGATAAGAGGGGTGGACTTACAAAGGGCAAAAGTTTTCCATGAAGATTGAGAGCAAGATGCTTAACTGGTCTCAAATGATGGTCATGTTCTTCCAAATTTCAGAAACGGTGTTTTTAAAAATGTCTTTTCTGAATGGCGGGGATCCATTATGACTTGGAAATATCATTACTAAAAGTAAGTTGATAATTTTAAAAAAAATGATATTGTAAGTTCTAACCATCATATGGTTCTTGTCAAATATATGATTTACAATGTTTTGCACACTAAAAGATTTCAGAATCACGAAAATACCTGGCCTGCAATGAAGTCATTAAGAATAATTGGAAGTCCTTCAACCAAAGCTTCTGCAATAGTTCCAGGTCCAGCCTGCAAGTATGATTCAACTATTTATAAGATTACAAAGAAGCATAGCTACAACAAGATTCATTTTTAAGAATTCCAAGTTTGATCCAACAACTAAAATCTTTAGGCCATTTATTTCGTTTACAATTATGCAGTGATACTAGACGTGGATAAGTACAGTCTGGTAATAATAGAAACATCACATATTCAAATTGATAACTACTGTTGCAATATACAGCTGCCAATCCAACCAAACAAGACAGAAGCTACATTGACAGCTGCTACATTTATTTGTGGCTGTGTATCATTCTATTAACTGAACCTTTCAAATGAGCTTGATTCTTGAAGGGAATAGGCTGATGAATGTTTTGTTCATTTGTCTAAATAAGATTCTGAGTGGAAGATTGTAGGGAGTCAGAAGAATTGGTCCCACTATGGTCTGCTATTCTTTGCTCCGCAGGCATAAAATCTTTGCTAATAATACTTCTGATTTCTCTGTTATTTAGCTTTCATGCTTTTGCATATGTATTGATGATCTTTGTTTCAGCAATATGATTCCATCAGCTTATTTATTTCCTACACATATGTTTGGGTTCATTTGCTCCGTTGTGTGCTTTTGAAAATCTAAATTTTGTAGTCTGGAAAGCCCTAAATTTTAATTCCTAGTATATACTAAATTAAACATATTGACTACTCTCAAAACAGTTATCCTGTACTTACACAAGAAAGGGCACTTATATTTATCAAAGAAAACTCATATTGCTATTCAGATTTGGGAAAAAAACAAATAGAGAGGTACACATTGTTAAATGGGGATGTGTCCTTCCCCTCTGAAACCCCCACCGCCTCCTGCATCCCAATAGCCAAGCATAGCGAGACATCAATAGACACCCCTTGGTGGCTTGGCCATCCCCTGTACCTGGGGAATTCCCGAGAACATTCTCAAAATGCAATCCAAAGAGGCAGGATGATGCCTGTACATATGGCCATCCTTGAAATGGCTCAGGATGTCTGAGACATCCCTCAACCGTCGGGACACATCCAGGGATTGCTGACATCAATTTTTATTCAATTTATAAAGGAAATAGGAACACTTCAATAACTACCAAGGCCTTTTAGTTAGTTTTCTCAATCTAAATGAATTGTCTAGGTAGTTGATTAATGTAATGAGTTAAGGGAGGGAGGAAGGGTTTCTTATCACCCTGGTTCTTCTTTCAAGCAAATGGTAGTCAGGGAAAAAGAAACTAACTCTATGAAAGAGGTTGAACTTGAGCCAGTGATGGTTGTTGCAGGGAAACAAAAAGTACATCAAGGTTCCAGATCTAGAAGCCTTTGTGTATAGGCTGTGGATGAAAATCCTATAAAATATTTGGATAAAATTTTGTACTACATGTTTATATTGCTTTATCTATCAAAAACTTTGAGCAATGAAATCAGAAATTTCTATTTCATTGCTGTTATACTTCTGTCAACTATCTCAATTCAAATTTAATAGATTATTATGTAATGAATGTCTAAAGAAAAATTTTGATGTCATATGTACACACTGCCATCCCCTTCCATGAAATGCCATTGAACATAGCCTACATGGACCAGTTTAGTGTGGCCATTCTTGTCTTTGTGATTACTCAAGCAGTCAAATTTTATATTCTAACAGAGTCGACAATGTGGTTGCCATCAGCTGTATTTATAGTAGAAAAGAAACAAACTCCTCAGGTTCTAGATGTTTCTTTCTCCTGAACTTTGGATGTTACATCCAGAAGCCTGAAAAGAGTTATTTTAATTACCTTTGTTATGATGCAGTCACAAGCTCCCATCCACTCCTCCATGTTGGATACAAAGCCCTTTATCTGCAAAACACCATTGCCCTAATGAATTAGGTTTCTTATTAAGAGAACATCCATAGTCAAATAAGCAAAGAACTTGTCTTATTTTATCATATTGAATATAAAATAACAGAAGCACTATGCCAATAGATATATCCACCAATCCAGGATATTTTCTAATTGAATTCTTTTATCATAGTGAATACAAAATAACAGAAGCACTATGCCAATAGATAATTCCATCAATCCAGGCTATTTTCAAGTAAATTCTACTCAAATTATTGAGCTTGATCAAGTGACAAGAATAGGCATTGCAAGACAAGAGTTACAAGTTACATGCTCACAAAAATGGTAGCAGATAGATTAACGTTATCTGTAAATTATTGAAAAAATATTACCTCTAATGAAAGACCAAGCCCAAAAAGAAAATGTGCAAATTACAGCTTTGGAGTATGATCCGAAACGTCGATGCTAAAAATTTACACACAATCTGACCAGAAGCATAAATCTGTTACATTTCATGGATTGTGGAAATTTGCTATCTTTAAGCTTCTTTCCTGTTAAATAAAATTCGTACATTGCATCTAAAGCTAAAAGTTCCATAGCTGAGAAAAAGAATAGTTCATGGATAACAATAAGTCCATTATGTTTCTAGACATTGATATATGGCACTGAGTTTTAGGCTCAGCTCGAATTTGAGAGGACTGATATTCCAAGCAGAGCCAGACTCAGGAAAAAATAATTTGACCAAAAATGGACAAAATACTGCTAATTCAAATGAGATCTTTGACCTGGAAGTAGGGTTTTAACATTGTTTTCCTTTGGTTTTGGTTGGTTGAGTTTCTTGCTTGGAACTGGTGAGTCTTACAAAAATTTGGACAGTCTCCTTAAACTTGGACAAAAGACCGCTAATTCAAATGAGATATATTTGGCTTGTTTTGGAAGAATCACCACGCAGACTTTGGAGTTTTATGCTCAGTTCAGAAAGTCTGAGCTCTGTAGTGACAAAGAAAAAGAAAACAAATCCCTTGACTTGCCAACCTTACTTGAGAAGATAATATTAACATTCACTGCAACACGACGTAACAATCAAATTTTATTTACTGCAGTTAAAATTTACAGGTAGGTAAATAATGATGTATATTTCAGTAGATGATCATGAAAGCGGGAACCACATTGATAATGATCTTAGGATATACTATTTTCAAACTGTTGGAAATATTATATTTCGCATCAATATCCTACATGTTTGTGGATCATTGGGCAAAAAGATGTTTATCAGAGTTTCAGAAACTAAGCGATCTCTTCCATGTAAGTTAAAAAATATGAAAAAATATAACAGACTTGGTGAAGATGTATTAGAATATAGTCTCTCTTCCTCACAAAGTTACATTCAGGAACCCAGCATTTGAGTGGTGATAAAGATAATGAATCTTTGCAACTTGGTAGCTTATAATAATTTGGTCCACCATTCAACATGGAATGCCAACCAACAGAATATAAAATAACCTGGTTCGAATGGGAGAATGATTATCATTTCCTCTTGGAACTTCACCCTACAATTTTTGCCTCACACCTACTTTGCACCTAGGAAATTCTAATCCTTACACTCTCTTGTGAGACAAAATATTAATTCATGAGAAAAACACTATAAGATATCTACTACCAGAATTGTTTGCACAAGTAAAATTTACCATCAATGAAATGAAATAAAATGATATAAGAGATAAAATGGTAAATAAATCCAGGCCTAAAAAATGAGATAACAGAGGTTAATTGCACCTTGATCACAAAATCTGCTCCTCTGAGCTCAAAAAGACAAAGTTTACATAACAGAAAATTCAAAGGATTTATTCAAATTCTCTAGGAATGATTGGTGACTGGAACTAGAATAATTCCCCAGTCGTAAGATTCAATTTTCGGGACGAACAGATTATAAAGATAGAACTATTTCGCCAGCATATAAGAACAAAAAAGTTCAAAGAAAGAAAATATATAATGTCCACGAAGAACCGCAGCAGATCAATGGGACAGAAATGTACGAAAAGATACAACAGGTACTCTGAAATAGGAGCCCTAAAACAAAAAGACCTCTAACAACCCAAAATAAAACGTGCAACTAAATTAGGATCTAAATCTAGAAAGCAAAAGAAAATGATAGGAAAGGGATGAATCCTCAACATATGAATACATACAAAGACGTGTAATATGAAATAATTTTGGTAGGGAAGTTTCCTTGGAAATAAATTGATCACACAGTCAAATCCAGAAACCATCAAATAGTTTATCATGGACTGGAAAATTTTCATGCATTTAATTAAGGAAGTTCCCTGCTAAAAATTGAGCATAGCCTTCTCTTTTTTGGAAACATACCTGGACAGGCATTTTCCAGTTGATTGACAGCAGTTTGTCGGCAAGTTCACTATTACGACCACAGATTACAACAAGCTGACCAATTGATTTTCCCAAAATATTATTGTACAATGTTTGCTCAAGAGCCATAGCAGTTGCCTCAACTGGTCCCATGCCTTCTCCTCCTCCCATCAGCAGGACTGCTGGTAAGTTGTCATCCATTCCCATAGCCTTCCTTAGTTCAACCTGAGGCATGTTAAAATAGACAACATACATGTGACAGTTTAGTAGAAGTTTCCTCCACATTTTGAAAGCCTCCACATACAGTTTCTCATAGCAAAAAGAGAAATAAATGGTTTCTAATAGAAGTTAGAACATATGAATACAGAATACAAAGAACATACAAGGAGGTAAGAAACCAATGACCTTGGGGTGAAGATTCTTGCTAAAGGATGGCCGTATAGGCAAACCATATACACGTACTTGAGATGGTGCCAAACCTTCATATGATGCCCTCACAGCCACCTCGCTAGTTGGACAGTAGCATCTTGTTACACGTTTATGAAACCTACATGCAAATGAGGATAGGAATCATGTTGGGAAAAGTACAGAAAACTGTTGGATCAAAAAATCTAAAATCAAACATTACAGAAAGCTTTGTATTAAATGGATCTTCAGTAAAACATGACACAATAATAGAAATGTGTGCACTTACCATGTAGGATGGCATGTGTTCAAATCTGTAATGACAGTTGTGAACAATATCTTTTTTGGGAGATCCATTGAGTCAATAATTCGGATGGGAATATGTTGCATCAGAGGGTGCACACTTACAATGATATCAGGTTGGTACTTCCTCAAGCCCTTTTCCACCTTGCTATATATACAAGCAGATATTTAAGATTAACAGATCAACCGTGTTAGCAGATAGCTGAATGAAATGAAGCAAAATTTACAAAACAAAAATCCTACTGATGTGTACAGAATGAATGCTGAAATGATAACCCCAAAATTAATTCGAATTGCCCAATGCAAAAAGTCATGGGCTAGTGCATGACAAATGCCTCTCGGTGGTCATGAGCTCAATTCACAAATCATCGCACCTAATTAATAAACAATGAACCTATATGTCCACATACTATCGGGTTTCAGTGCATTAACCCTATAATCAAAGGGAAATATAGCCACTCGGTTTTAAGGTGTTGACCTTCCCTGCTTTCCACTCTGGCTGTAGACATCATTTTTTAACATGCAAGGGCACAGTTCTTTTTCAGAACTCTTTCACCTCTATTAACACCGAGCGACTCATACAGGTTCTGAGTTCAAGGACAAAAGGCTTGGCCTCAAATATTGTTGTGCGTTGCTGGCTTTGTGCTTTGATGTTAAAATGTTCTCTCTCCCTCTATCCATAGAATAGTTTTGCGATGGAAGATGATATGAATCAGCTCTCCAATATCTATGCACTGTATTAATTTAAGACCAAACATCAATTCCTTTGGTTTGATTCAGTACTCCTCAATCTTTGGTGCCTTAACAGAGTAGAGGTAGATGTCAAAGGAGCTTGCATGCATGTGCTGCACCAATTAGGGTATACTATCTCCTTTCTCAACTTGGTTTAAGTAGTATCCATGCATCTGTTCTAGCATAAGGGTTGCAGAGGAAGATGCAAAGGTGTAGTTTAGAGGATTGTTTATCAAATTGGAAACATGACCTCGTTTATCAATTTTCTAAATGTAGAATCCCTCCATATTTGTGATCACAGAGTTGCAGAAAACATGTCAAGACCTTCACCCGAATATATCTAAGGAAGCAATTCAAGGCTATTTAAATTTGTTTCACAATTTCTTCGAAAAAGTATACACAAAAAGCCCTAAGTCGTAACCTAGTAAATGAAATCTAAAATCAATAAAATCAAATAGAGCTTGGAGAATTTATTTAAAAACTACACAAATGAAAAAAAAAATGTCTAAATAAGATACACATGGATAGCTTCAAGAGATCAATTTGGAGTTAAGCAAATTAAATCATATCATCATAGAATTAGGCTTAGGATCCTGACCTAGCAATGAAGGCTGATGCTGCTGCCAATTGAGGACAATGTACACAACGAGGAATAGTTCCATGAAAGGCTACTTTCCACAGAGTCTCGTGCTTCACCAAGAAGTTATAGCTCTTGGGCATTTGATTGAAGGGCCAAGGGGTGTGCTCTTTAAACAAATCTGTCACGTACACCTACAAAAACATAATTTTCACCATTAAACAGAATCTATTATATCCATTTATATCAAACTCCATAACAAAGAAACAATTTCTCCACTACTTGAGGTGAAATCATTTGAGCAATAAATGTCCATGGTACAAGAAGGCAGAAACTGATGAAGAAATTTGTATTCTATGAGAATTGACAATTCAAATGAAAAGTTCAAAAGGAACCATCCAGAGTAGCCAAGGATGAAACCATTCTATGCTAGCTATTCCTGGATACCTTTTGTCTTGATCAGAGATAAAACAAACAATCAGATTTGCCCTATAAGTTCCTACAACTATCCTTCAAAGACGGTCAGACTCCGGGGTAATATATGCGAAGTACTAGGTCTCAAGTTCTCTGTCTCGTGAAGTGTTAACATATTATAGAACAATCTGCAATATTTAAAATTGTTATCAAAGCAGATCGTTTTTGATTCTGAGGTCAACTGTGTAAGAAAGCATATAGACAAGAACTTAATTTACAGAAGCATCTTAAATCTATATGCAAACAAATTTTGACAAAATTGTATCAGAAAAACATCTCAACGAACGAAATAAATATCCATTAAAACATGATTGTAATTAAAATGGGTTTTCAGCAAAACGTGGAAGTAAAATGTAAACAAACTGGCATTAGAAACATGATTTTGAAAACAAACAATCAGAAAAACATGATTGCAAACACAATTGGTATAGCAAACTATGAATGTAAAAGAAATGGGCATCGGCAAAACATGATTTGCGTAAGCAGAAAATGGATCTAAATCGATTTTGAGAAAAGAAAATTACACCCAATTAAGATTTACTCATCCTTACCTTGTACTCATCACCATACTCAATCTTGAAGGCTGCTTTAATGGCTTCGGCAGATGCTCTATGACCACCACCTGTGTCACTCATAAGAATAAGAACCGTCTTTGTTCTTTCTGCGGCTACTTGCATGAGCTCCATTGAATCTTTCTGCTTATTCCTCAAAATCGACAATTCCAACTTTCGTGATCGCCTTAAACCTTGCTGGTTTTGCATTAAGCTATTTAATTGTGTTTATAGTTGGCGATCACAGGAAAAATTCGTTGGCAGCAGAAGTATATTCTGGGATTCTGCGTTGATGCACAATAAATTCGGACACACTGTAGCATAATAGGTTGAATTAAAAATCTCGTACTTTTATATTAAGAACTGCTCCAAATAATGAGAAGCACAGTTTTTATGAGGTTCTCCGAATAGAATATTAGGATGCCGTCTTCTTGTTGAGGCTATCGTTATGATTGGCTGGGGTATTTGTCATTGCACGAAACAAGGGAGAGTTACTTAATAGTGAAGTTTTATAGGGAGTTACTTCCATGTCTGAGTTTCCATGTGTCTTTGCTCTGTTTTTGTCGATACTGAACAAAGATGAAAGAATTACATTAAAAATAAAATCTTTGATCTGATTTAGAGGTGGGGCAGATGAAAAAACAACAATTCCATATGATGTTTAAAGAGTAACAATGTGTTTGAGCTGCATAGGTTTTCAGACGGCAACTTAATATTTAAAGAGAAAATAGATCAAAATGGGTAATTAGTTAGAGAGTTATATGTGCAAGTTAAGTTTTTGAGATTTAAAAGAATAAAGAAATATTAAATTATTGTGTTAAGTGAGAAATAAGTTTAATAATGGAGATAGAGATAATAATTATGTAATGGAATATTATATAAGTTTAGGTTTGGTTTGTGTTATGAACATTTGAATAGAGTCTTTAATATTTTATCAAAATGTTCAAAATTAATACTCATTAAATTTTAAAGACAAGAAACAGTTGTCATCAATCTTATCTGTTTTTTACTTGAATGTCTAATCAGCTATTCATCTTTAATATTTTAAAAATAAAATAAATATCTCGATATTTTTTAATAAATGAAATTTTTATTTAATATTTTTTAACTAAAATAACTCTTCAATTAATCATTATTATATTTATTTAATATATATTAAATTATAACTCTCTTCTTTATTATATATTATTTTAACTAAATTTCTTAACTTGTAATTGATTCTTAAGAAAATTGTCAATTGCATGGTATCTTTCTTGTTACTTACAAGTTAGAAATGATAGTCATTTAAAAGTAACCTATCTCATATCTTGTAGACTTCAATTTGTTATTGCTAAAAACTTGGACTCAATCGTTACCCGTTATACATGTGTAAGTGGTAATGAAATATAATAGTTTATTTGTTTTTTTAATTTAACAATTGGCTAGAAGTGGATTTCGGTTAGTTATATAAATAGTGCAAAGTCTTAATTTAGTTACTCATGGAGGAAGTTAAATAAAGTCTTTTTTAACACTTAAAAATAGAATGGAATACATAAAAATTATATATTATGAAAATTGTTTCATGTTAAAAATTATTATTTAAATAGTATAATGATTGTAAGGGTGACATGTAATAGTATGATTATATTAAAAATAATTATTTTCTATATTAATGCTTATTAATAAAATAATTTTTAAGTAAATATTAATATTTAATAATAAGATAACTTTTAAGTAAATGAAATAGTTTCAAATTGATGTTTCTTTTTTTAAAATAGATGTATTTAAGATGTGTATACTAGTATTTATTTTAGAAATTAGTTTTGATCTTTAGTTTATCTCCTTTCTTATGTTAGATTAGATATATTTATAGAAATGATTTGTTTGATTTTTCAAATCTAATTTAGATTATGTACTTTAACCCTCTTGTGACTATTCTGTGTAGATTCAAGTGTTAAAGCATTTTGTTCTAGAGTTGATATTGCATTTAAAGGCTCAATCCCTAGTTCAATTTATACACCATTCAATCTAGTCATTACTACTTGTATGCATGGAACAATCATCTAGTGCATTTTGCATGTTGGAAAGTTGTTCTTAATCTTTTTTCTAGACATTAAATCAATGTCTTTACATGGTTTGACAAAAGGAAAGCAATTATCTCCACCATGTACAAACCATTAAAACTAGAACTAGTTTTTATATTAAAATAGACTAAGAGCATCAATGTAGCGTACAAGATCATATATATGAATCCAAATCACATTCATCATTACAAAAATAACCTAAAAAGGCAAAGCATTCACTAATTTGAAAGCATTCATTTAATATTTACTACATTCATTTCTACATTATTGATAAATCAAGTTATATGTCACCCATCACAACATTTCTAACTAAATATCATTAACTAGCCAACAGCTTTCTTATGTGGCCTTCATGCCCAAAATTAAGACACCAAAAGAATATGTATGTCCATTTTCATCACCTAATTATATTATGAATGGTCATGTACGTATATGATGGTCATATGATCATATTTAATTATTTTTATCATGAAATAAAATTAAAATTTTGAAAAGACTATCATATGAAAGGGGAAAAACTTATATACTATAAAAAATACATATAATAACATAGTATATATATATATATATATAAGATATGATATAATTTTTAAAAATATATGTATTTCCACATTCACAAGATAACTGATGTGAATATATTAATGACATGGAAAATTGACTTGACATTCAAAGTCAATAATCAAATTTAGGCCTCCTATTAGTGCCTAATAATTTTATATTTGTATTCAATCTAATTTTATAATATAATTATAAAGATTCTCTTTTTTTATCAAAAGAAATACATATGTAAAAAAAATATTAACATTTAAAAATATATATATATACTTTTTGAGCTTTACATGATGATATAATTCAAAACGAACTTTCAATATGTTGTAATTTAGTGTTAAAAGATAAAAATAATATGTTTAGTACGGAAAAAAGAATTTAACTATGATTACTACTTAAATAATAATTTACTATCAACATAGCCATTACACCTCAAAATGCAAAAACTAATTATCTCATTATTTAACTTTTAGATTATTTAATTCAGTGTATTGATCCCAACTAGAATAAAATCTTCAAAGACATTATTTATAAACTTTATATATACATAAATATATAAAAATAAAAATTCCCCAAAATATCTTTTTTATCTATCTCCTTTCAAATAATAAATTTGTATAGCTTTAATAAGTTACAGCTCAATAAAGGAGTTGCAGCTCAATATAGGAGTTACATCTCAATAAAGGAGGTGAATCATTTACACAATCTTTAATAGCTAAAAACAATCTTTAATAGCTAAAAATAAGAAATAATAATTATTAAAAAGGTTGAGTTTAATAAAAGGGATATCATTCTATCCTTGCTTTTAATAATTGAAATTCCTATGATATTTTCTTCAAATGGGGCCTCTCATGGGAGTGACTAGTAGGTAATATATCTACCATTCGTTATAATTTTTTAGTATAAAAACTTTCAACCTAGTGACCAAAGTATATGCCACCAAAATATCCAATTCAATCATTAATGCACGACCTTTTAAAATTGAACAATGTTTTTATTGGCCACATATTCGCTCCATAGAATGGATATTCCTTTTTTTGAATTCATAGATTCGCATCACGACATGAATCTTCCTTTGCCCGCAAGATTCTGTTTTTGAATATTTGAAAATTTCCCTCAGCCGCCGTGTTTTTTTCATTAACATTTTATGATTTTCGATGAGCGATTTCTAGAATGACACGTCACGAAGCCTAAAGCGTGAGTCCATCAGCAAAATGTTTTAATATGATTAATTAATTATTATTGCTGCTTGCGTATTATTTTTGTAGGGGATGAAGATGCCACGTGAGTAAGACAAGATTATTTCAAAATGTGTGTGTTTAGATTTTGTGTCACCCTTTGCCGTCTGGTATACCAATGTAGTGTTTCCCAAGTAAAATATGTACAACTTGTATATATATTTGAAATGGTTTTATTAGTTTATCTATAAAGTGTAGGTAAAGTTCATTCTTATTTTATTAAAATATAATTGGAGGTATTTGTGAATAAATGAAGAATTTAATAATGTTTATAAGGTCGAAGTAGTATGTGGGACTCAACAATAGCATACTTTTCGAAACAGGGCACCAACACTTTCTCATTGAAATTAGAGGTGTTTAGAGGTCCACAAGGGTTAATTCCTTTTCTTCGGATTTTAGTGTGATGAAGTCATGATGTATGTGGGTATGACATTGTTCCTCAAGTCATTTTAGTGTGGGGTTTGAAGTTACAAGATTTTATGATTAGTTTGAGTGTTTTTTTGTCTTATTTTTAGTGCAAATCGATTTCATGACAAGTGAGAATATGACTAATCAAATAATAGCATTTTTTCTCATTTGTTTTTTTGGCAAGTTCTTCCACCATGAATGAAACTCAACCATCAAATGGAGTGCAAGTCAATAAAGAAGGCACCATTATAGGTTGGAAGTCAATTCCAAATGACTAAGATACTCCTAATGTCTAGGGAAAACTTGATGACCATGACCCATGACCTCCTAGTGGATTTATAGCTCTGACTACATAACACTTCAGTTGTTTGTCTCTATGATAGGTTTGTTAAAGGTGCAACCTTCCATTGACTTTGGGGTGTGTTTCATTCCACCCTCCATTTTTTTGTAGATATAGTGTAAATTACTTCATAATACAAAGTAATAATACAACACTAATTCATCCAAAAAACTAGAGGTATTGCAACAAAATTTTGTTTGTAACATTACAAATATGACTATATGAGCTATTAGATACATTGCATACAATTAACCAAAGCTAAACAATAAAATATTGAGTGACAACTAACAACATTGACCCTGACCTATTAATCACTAGTATCAAATCAACCCCAAGGAGGCTAAAAGGAAATATTTGAGGAGGCATAGAACCAACAAGAAACCACACATTTCTATTTTTCTAAAAAAATCCTTCTCAACTGAATATGTCAAAGCTACACACAAAATGCATATGATAGAAGCACAATCAAGGGCCCTAACAATGGGATGAGTAACCATAGCCTATTGCTCGCATGCATTAAACATGCTTAATGAAAATAAATGAATATGTTCATTCATTTGTAGAGTGGTTGTATATTTTGGAATGGGGATTTGTCTTGGTTTTACAATAGAACTTTTGGAACTACACACAATCTAGTCCACTAACATGGAGCTCTTTTTCCTTGCCTACAACCTCTCAATGAACTCAACTCATCCCCCAAGATATAAAATTCTACCCTCAATTTTATAATAAATACAATTCCTTGAGAATTTGAAAATTCCCTCTTTGACACCAAAATCCCTCTTACTATTTGACATCAAATTTATCAAACTCACTACTTGTATTAACTCCTCTATGACTCTATATCCATTTGGCACCATCTTAAAATTATTAAGAACTACTAGGTTGATGGAAATTAAATTCTCCCCACATTTTGCATTTACATTCATTTGGTTGTAATCTATCCAAATGCATCATTGTGCATTTACTATAAAACTATATCATTTGATTTCTTTGTTTATAACTTGTCTACAACTACTCGCAAGCTTCTTTTCCTGATCACTTGCATTACTCATACTTTTTTATTCCTAATGTGTGATATGAATGTGTATTCCTATGTGCTTTATTTTTCACTTAGCATGCCCTTGCCTACAATCTTTAGTTCTTTCATTTGAAAAAGTGTGTGTAGACTCATGTCCATACTTACTTATAATTTACATGCCCTTTTAGAGTCAAGCCCTTGCACGCTCTAAAATTCATGATCATACTCTCCATCAATTGCAATCTTGTGGACTAAGCTAAGATGAGCTTGCATCATACTTCCAGGTAGAAAAGAAATGATGTCCTACACTTGTTTTAGGGTAAGAGTACGAAATTGTGTTGCACTTTAGGCCAAACAATAAAATTTGGTAGGAACGAATCCAACTAGACCAGTTTTGGCCAGAAGGGTTTTGACAAAATCCACGTGGTGGTGATGTATGGGGTGAGTGGAATCACCCTATACCTACCCACTCACCCTATAATGGCCAATTCGGGCTCAAATTTGAATTGTTTCATGTTTTGGATTTATTTAGATATGGATAATTTATGTTATAACAATTATTATCTAAAGGTATAATAATTGTAAGGGTGAGGTGTAATAATTTATGAATATGTTAACAAAAAAAACTTTTATATTAATGTCTAGAAGTATTTTACAATATTTACATGTCAAAATATTAATATTTAGTAATAAAATAACTTTTAAGTAAACGAAATAGTTTTAGATATCCCTCTTTTTTTTCTCAAATAGATGTATTTAAGATGTGTATACTAGTATTTATTTTAGAAATTAGTTATCTCCTTTCTTATGTTAGATTATGTAGATTTACATCTATAGAAATAATTTATTTAATTTTTCAAATCTATTTTCAATTATGTATTTTAACCCTCTTGTAACTATAGTGTGTTGATTCAAGTGTTGAAGCATTTTGTTCTAGAGTTGATGTTGCATTTAGAGGCTCAATCCCTTGTTCATTTTATACACCATTCAATCTAGTCATTACTACTTGCATGCATTGGACAATCATCTAGAGCATCTCAAGCATGTTGGAGAGTGTTGCAAATAAAATTCATCATTAAAAAATAACCTAGAATAAAAGAGCTTTCACTAATTTGAAAGCATTCGTTTAATATTTACTCACATTTCTACATTATTGATAAATCAAGTTTTATGTCACCCATCACAACATTTGTAACTAATTATCATTATGTAGGCAATAGATTTCTTATGTGGGCCATTATGCCCAAAATTAAGATATCAAAAGAATATCTTATGTTTGTTTTTATCACCTAATTATATTATGAATGGTCATGTATGTAGATAATGGTCATATGATCATATTTAGTTATTTTTACCATGAAATACAATTAATTTTTTTAAAAGACTATCATATGAAAGAGGGAAAAAATTGTATATTGTAAAAAATTCATATAATAACATAGTAAAATATGTATGTGAGATATGATATAATTTTTAAAATAAAACATAGTTTTCACATTCCAAAGACAATTGATGTGAATATATAATTGGCATAGACAATTAACTTGACATTCAAGGTCAACAGTCAAATTTAGGCCTTCATATTAGTGCCTAATAACTTTATCTTTGTATTCAATCTATTTTTTTAATATAATTATATAAAGATTTTCTTATTTTATCAAAATAAATACATATGTAAAGAGTTATTTAAAAATTTATATACTTTTTAAACTTTACATAATGATACAATTCAAAAGGAATTTTCAATATCTTGTGATTTGGTGTTAAAAAATATTTTTCAAAGATAATGTGTTTAGTATGTAAAGAAGAGTTTAAATATGACTACTACTTAAATAATAATTTACTATCAGCATAACTATTACACCTCAAAATACAAATACTAATTGTAATGTCCCGTCAGGGAACCCAAGAGAAATTAACCCAAAACATGTTGTACTAAGTTTACAAAATAATTTTTTTCTTAAGAATTTACAAAACAATAATGATAACAATGCAGATTTTTTTCTCCTAATACTAAATAAATGTCAATTTATTAAAAGGGAAATTTGCAATGGCTCTACATTTTTGCAATCTGTGATCTTTCTTTAGTGTTGACTCTTTGGATAGACAATTCATTTTTTTCTCAAAAACCAGATCTGCAATCAAGTCTAGTTGTCCGGATCCTCTTCCATCGCTTGGTGTAAACAATTTTATCTGCAATTTATTACCTAGGACACTGTAATGAACCCTTTGTGGTCCATTTCTTGATTTTCTTTAAAACTCCCCTTTGTGGGTTTGAATCATCCTTAGGGGTTGTCATTTGTAATATTTCAAACTAGGATGTTATCAATTCCCAATTATTATATATATAAATATTATATCATTAAAATATTCCATTGTATGCATTAGAATATTTAGATATATAGATATATACTTCATATATAGGTATATTTTCATATATGTATACATTTGTATGTGTATATATTCTTTATCTTTAAGAGTACTCAAATACATTATTTTATAATAAATACTAATATGTCGATGTTGACCAGCCATATATATATATATATATATATATATATATATATATATATATATATATATATATATATATATATATATATATATATATATATATATATATATGATGAAGGGTGCTCCCCTTAATACCACAAACACATAACAGAAACGGAGAAACCACAACAATATGCAAGAACAGAAAATTGGCTTCTTATTATCTCCACAAATGTGGAATTACAAACTTTTAGAATTACAATATGCAAAGCCACATGGGCATTCCCTTACAATATTCTTTAGGACAAAGCCTCGAATCAATACCCAGATCTACTACCCAGAACTATTCTGAACTGCCTAAGACAATAATACAGCCTTCCTTATATAGGCAATTTTTCACCGCTTGGGAAGGTTCCAGAATTTTAGCCAATAAGGCCGACCAAACTTAGAATTAATTTATTTTACATTTCATTACATCATAGTCGGCTCAAGATAACCTTTGAAACCCGAACAGAAATTTTGAAGAAAATTATTTTTCGCCATTTCAGGTGGCCCAACTTCCGAAGACCATAAGTCATCACCAGTTGACCCGATCGGCTATTATAACCCCATTTCGGAAACGCCACGAAGCGCTCTACAGGCTTAACCAACGTAAGCATCCGTCACCCAAATTTTCGACCTCATCCGGGGCCTCTAAAGCCTTCAAAACTGAGTTTAAAGTTTCTGTACCCTGCTGCCAATACCGAAAATCTTCAATATCTTCCAGTATACACTTGATCTGGCAATGAAACTTTACTGGCAGACTTATATGACCAAAATGAACCTCCAAGAAAGAAATCAGATCATTCTAAGCACATACGAAAATTACCAAAAATAGTAACTTTCCATAAATAGCAGCTCTGCACAAAATAACTCTTATTGAATATAAAAACATAAATATTTTTGGGTGATGCAAGATTGCTCTTACACCCAGGATGCTCCTGCATCAGACACCTGGGGTAATTTGAGAAGTGACCCTGTCACGACTCAGGTGTGTAGAGGAAAACCAAGACGGTTAACCTCCTTTGTTAGCCATGATGAATCTTCAACAGGTCGTCCTTTCCACTTGACCAGATATTCTTCATATGTCCTGTTCCTTGTGCTTCTGCCAACACGACTATCCAGTATATCTTCAATCTCCTTAGTGTCTGAACTAGTTGCTGGAATACTCCACTGTGCTGCTGTGATCTCATCTTCAACACCTCCTTCATGATACTCTGTCAGATCTGAAATGTTAAACACTGGTGAAATATTTAGCTCAGTAGGCAATTCTACCTCATATGCGTTTCCTGAATCATGTTTCTTCAATATCCTGCATGGTCCAAACTTCTTCATTTTCAGCTTGTTATATGTACCAACTGGAAACCGCTCCTTCCGCAAATGAACCATGACTTCATCACCAACCTGAAATTCCTTATGCCTCCTTTTCTCATCTGCCTTAGCCTTATACTGTGCGTTCATCTTGGTAATATGCTTCCTCACCTCCTCATGGATGTTCTTCAAGTGTTCTGCAAAATCCTCAGCTTCAGCACTACTTATTTCTCCTTTATCTATCTTCCTCAATTCAGATGCATTTCTTGGACTACTTCCATATACAATCTGGAATGGTGATTTACCAGTGCTCCTGTTGACAGAATTATTGTATGCAAATTCTGCCTGTGGTAAAATCAAATCCCATCCCGTTGGCTTATCTCCAACCAAACATCTCAGCAAATTTCCCAAACTCCTATTCACCACCTCTGTCTGTCCATCAGTCTGTGGATGATGTGATGAACTGAACTTCAAATCTGTCTTCAACTTCTTCCACAATGTACACCAGAAATATCCAACAAACTTAGTGTCCCGATCTGAAACTATGGTCTTTGGCAAACCATGAAGTCTCACTACTTCTCTGAAAAACAATTCTGCTACATGAACAGCATCATTAGTCTTCTTGCAGGGAATGAAATGTGCCATCTTTGAAAATCTGTCAACTACTACAAAAATTGAATCATGTCCCCGCTGTGTCCTCGGTAAACCAAGAACAAAGTCCATGCTGATATCCTCCCAAGGCTTCTCTGGTACAGGTAATGGCTGATACAATCCTGTATTTTGCTTCACTCCTTTCGCCATCTGACATACTCTGCAACTCTGTACAAACTTCTTCACATCTTGCTGCAATTGTGGCCAATAATAATTCTCACCAACCAAAGCAACGGTTTTATCACGACCAAAATGTCCAGCCAATCCTCCACTATGCTTCTCCTTGATGAGATTCTCCCTCATAGAACTTTGTGGAATGCACAACTGACTCCCTCTGAATAGCATATCATCTTGGATGATGAAATCCAACCATTTCATCCTGTCTAGAGTAACAGGTTCTGTACAAGCTTTCCAAGCTTCACCAAAATCAAGATCCTCTGGATACAAATTCTTGAGTTCCTTGAACCCAACCACTTCAATCTGTATTTCTGTCAGCAATAGTTGCCTTCTGCTAAGAGCATCTGCAACCCTATTAGACTTTCCACTCCTGTATTTCAAAACAAATGTATAACTCTGCAAAAACTCAACCCATTTCAAATGCCTCTAATTCAACTTTCCTTGACTATTCAAATATTGCAAAGCTTGATGATCAGTATACAAAACAAACTCCTTAGGAAGCAGATAATGTCTCCACTTCTTTAATGCCTGAACTATAGCATAAAATTCTTGATCATAAACAGAATATTTCCTCTTGGCATCATTTAACTTCTCACTGAAATAAGCAACAGGTTTACCTTCTTGGCTCATAACAGCTCCTATTGCAGTACCACTAGCATCACAATCTACTTGAAACACCTTATTAAAATCTGGAAGTGCTAAAACAGGTTGCTCTGTAACTTTTTATTTCAATAATTGAAAACTCTTTTCTGCCCCATTAGTCCACTTAAACTCTTTTCTATCCCCTCTCATTGTTTCAGTCAAGGGTCCACAAATACTGCTAAAATTTTGGATAAACTTTCTGTAAAAGCTAGCCAAACCATGAAAAGATCTTACCTCAATAGCACTCCTTGGAGTAGGCCATTCAAGGATAGCCTGTACCTTCTCTGGGTCCATTTTTAGACCTTCTGCTGAAACTACAAATCCCAAATACACTAACTCTTTCTTCACAAAACTGCACTTCTTCAAATTAATCAACAATTTCTCTTCTCTCAGCTCCTCAAATACCATACGAATATGCATCATATGCTCCTCCAATGTCTTACTAAAGATCAAAATATCATCTAGATAAACAATGACAAACTTACCTAGAAATTCTTTCAGAACCTCGTTCATGAGCCGCATGAAAGTGCTCGGTGCATTGGTTAGCCCAAAAGGCATGACTAACCACTCATACAGTCCTTCCTTTGTCTTGAAGGCAGTCTTCCATTCATCTCCTTCTCTGATCCGAATCTGATGATATCCACTTTTTAAATCTATCTTTGAAAAATACACAGCTCCACTCAAACAGTCCATAATATCATCCATTCGTGGCAATGGAAACCTGTACTTGATTGTGATCTTGTTTATTGCCCTAGAATCTGTACACATCCTCCATTCTCCATTCTTCTTTGGTGCTAATACCGCTGGTACAGCACAGGGACTCAGACTCTCACGGATCAATCCTTTTTGTAACAACTCATGTACTTGTCTGTTCAACTCCTCACTTTCTGCAGGTGTCATTATGTGTGCTGCCTTGTTCGGCAAACTCGCTCCTGGGATCAAGTCCATCTGATGACTGATCTTCCTGACTGGTGGTAATCCATCAGGCACGTTATCGGACACAATATCCTGAAACTCATTCAACAAATCTGCAACTTCTACAGGAACATCTTCTACTTCCTCTTTACCAGCTTTTGGAATTAAAGCAAAACATACATGCTCATGCCTCATACCATCTAGGAAATTTCTTCCATCAACAAGAGTTATCCTTGCGGTACCACATACCTTTTCTTCAGTCTCCTTCAATGGTTTTAGCTTATGTCACACTCCATCCTTTGTCAGGGAATAGGTATTCGCACGACCATCATGTACAGCACATCTGTCAAACTGTCATGGTCTACCCAACAACATATGACATGCATCCATAGATATGATATCACACAATACCTCATCTTGGTATCCGCCGATCTTGAACTTTACCGGGCACTGTTCACTGACCATGACCTTGTGGTCATCTTGCACCCAGGCAATCCGATATGGATGTGGGTGTTTCTGTCTCTTGAGCTTCAACTTTGTCACCATCTCTTCTGACACCAAATTGTCAGTGCTTCCACTATCGATAATCACATCACAGCATTTACCCTCACACTTGCATCTAGTGCGAAACAGGCTCCTCCTTTGTTCAGGTTCATTCTCAGCACTCAGCAAGACTCTTCTATTAATTAGCGTTTCTCCTCTTTCAGCATCTTCAGAATTTGATGATCTAGCATCTTCATCGACATGTGCAACTCTGGCCTGGCCTTCATTTCTCCTATCTGTTCTGCCTTGGTGCTGAGGACATTCAAATGCCCTGTGACCTTCTTCTCCACAGTGAAAACATGTTCCACGGAAACCACCTCTTCCAGATCCTTGTCCTCTTCCTCTCCCTCTTTGATCTCTATTATTCTGATCCTGGAAGCGATTGAAATTATTTCCTCACTGATTCTGACTGCTACTGGCCTCATCCTTCTTTTTCGAATCTTCATTTCGGCCACCATATGACCGTCCACCAGATCGTCCACCGCGACCTCTTCCGTTTTGTCTGCTCTCAGACTTCTTGTTCAGCTTTTCCTCTACTTTTAGGCAAACTGGTATGCCTCTTCAATACTATTCATTCGAACCAGATTCAGCTCCTCCTGAATGCTTGGCCTTAACCCATTGAGGTATCGGGCAACTTTCTCCTTATCAGCTTCTGCATGGCCTGTTCTGATGAGAAGTCGATAGAACTCCTCTGTATACTCCTGAACAAATCTTCCTGCTTGCTTCAAACTCTGCATTTTCTTCAGTAGGTCAAGCTCATAATCAACAGGAATGAACTGTCGCTTCAATTTATCCACCATCCGATCCCATCTCGTGATTTTCTCCTTTCCCCTTCTATTTCGCTCCAACTGAATCTCTTGCCACCATATCTTCGCATGACCTTTCAGTCTGGCCTTCGCAAATTTGACCCTATCAGAATCCTCAACATCTTCATACTCAAAATATTCTTCACATTCATTGATCCAGTCGATCAATTCCTATGGGTTAAGATTTCCAGAAAATGTAGGAACCTCAATCTTAGGTCTTTTCCCAATCTTGGAAATCGCCCGAAAAAGTCTTTCTTCCTCCTGGTTCACAATTTCAATTTCTCCTTCTTGATATTCTTCTTCGGCTTCATCCTCGCTTTCGTCTCTGACATTAAGATTCATTCCTCTGCGAATCTCTTCTTGCAATGCTCGCACTTGTCTCTGCAGCTCTCTAACCTCAGGTGTCACAGCACCAGGTCTTCCGCCACGTTCTCTTCGTGGAGGCATTTTCGCGATGCGCGCTGAAACCCTAACCACGGTCCTGGTGCAAACTGCCTCACAGTCGGTGATCTGTTTACACACTCAAGAAAACCTGCTCTGATACCACTTGATGAAGGGTGCTCCCCTTAATACCACAAACACATAACAGAAACGGAGAAACCACAACAATATGCAAGAACAAAAAATTGGCTTCTTATTATCTCCACAAATGTGAAATTACAAACTTTTAGAATTACAATATGCAAAGTCACATGGGCATTCCCTTACAATATTCTTTAGGACAAAGCCTCGAATCAATACCCAGATCTACTACCCAGAACTATTCTGAACTGCCTAAGACAATAATACAGCCTTCCTTATATAGGCAATTTTTCACCGCCTGGGAAGGTTCCAGAATTTTAGCCAATAAGGCCGACCAAACTTAGAATTAATTTATTTTACATTTCATTACATCATAGTCGGCTCAAGATAACCTTTGAAACCCGAACAGAAATTTTGAAGAAAATTATTTTTCGCCATTTCAGGTGGCCCAACTTCCGAAGACCATAAGTCATCACCAGTTGACCCGATCGGCTATTATAACCCCATTTCGGAAACGCCACGAAGCGCTCTACAGGCTTGATCGACGCAAGTGCCTGTCACCCAAATTTTTGACCTCATCCGGGGCCTCTAAAGCCTTCAAAACTGAGTTCAAAGTTTCTGTACCCTGCTGCCAATACCGAAAATCTTCAATATCTTCCAGTATACACTTGATCTGGCAATGAAACTTTACTGGCAGACTTATATGACCAAAATGAACCTCCAAGAAAGAAATCAGATCATTCTGAGCACATACGAAAATTACCAAAAATAGTAACTTTCCATAAATAGCAGCTCTGCACAAAATAACCCTTATTGAATATAAAAACATAAATATTTTTGGGTGATGCAAGATTGCTCTTACACCCAGGATGCTCCTGCATCAATATATAATCCCTATTTCATCTTAATGTTAATATATAGGGCCCGTTTGGTTGGGGAATTGGAAAATGATGCAAATCATGGTTTTCCATAGCCTGGTTATGGATTTGTAAATCCACATTCTCCGTTTGGTTGTCAAATTGAAAATAGGAATTGGAATTTATGAAATTCTCATTCTCTGTTTGGTTGAACATTTTCGAATTGGGATTGGAATGCAGGTCTCCATATTCTCTGTTTGGTTCTGCACTTCAAATTAGAATTGGAGTTTGGGTCTCCATCTTCTTCATTTGGTTGTTCATTTCGAATTGGAGTTGGAATATGACACCGATTTTTTTTTTATTTTTTTTTAAATTAATTTATGATTAGTCTGTTTTGATATATTTATTATATTTTATTGACCTATGTTAATTATATTTATTATATTTATTTATATTTAATTATATTTATTATTTATTATTATATTTAATTATATTTATTATATTTTGTTAATTTATTATATTTATTTCAATTTTAAATTTTTAAGTTAATTGAACTTGAATTTGTGTATTTAATCCATCATAAGAAATCAATACAATGAAAGTAAGAAGATTGCATTGCTCGATAATATAAAAATTGTATTGCTTCATATAATCACATTGATTTTACATTGCGATTTGGAAAAAAAATAGATATTCGGCTATGGCCGCAGAATCAAAACAAAAAGTAGTAGGATAACAATGCAGAGAAGACAACGTATCCACATCGCATTCCCAGCGACTCTATGGACAACTTCCTCTCTTGCAATAACACACCTCGGAGCCTTGCAACACTTGCAATCATCATACGTTGCAAATCTAGATGCATGCGTTGCCGAAGACGTAGACTGGGGTGTGTCGCCATCAACCCATTGAAAGAAGCCAGACCCGCCACCGTCCTAAAAATAAACCAATGTTAGTATCGTAAACTATCATTGTTGTCCAATGTGCAAATAAATATAACCAAATTTAATAACCTTTTTCTTGTTCACACATGTCCAAAATCGATGATCTGGGTTCCCTTGTGTTCGCGACCTCCTCATGATGGCGCGCACTCCACCGCCACACTCACAAAAAGGGTTGCCTGCCATAGCCATTACCACTACAACCAAAAAAATATTTACCGCTCACAACCATAATTAGAACAAATTGGAAAATTAGAAGAAACAACTAATCAGATTGTAGATTGGGAATAACAATATCCATAAATTGGTGGTGCGAAAACACACCGTTGTGTCAAAAATCCGTGTTCAATACCCTCGTGTCCCTGATCTGACGACCAACTGTCAATCCTGCATATACATTTTATCGCAGCACAAAGAACAATAAAAAAAATGCACCATGGAGTGCCATCAGAATTTTGTACCTTGAAAAAGCAAACATCGGATAGCTCAATTTTATCCATCATATTTGTTGTCTCAGAACTGTCTATCTTTAGAAATGTGTAAAACTGGAATGAATTAAATCAAACGCTAAAGATAACAAACACAGAAAAAATGATAGGCATTAGCATAAATAATTGGGCTTATAGAAAAATCATAAGGACTATTGAAAGACAAAATCAAAAAATTGACAGTTCTGTTGAGACATCATTGCAACATTTGAGCATTCATCACTTGGCACTCCTTGGTTTTACAATCAATAATAAAAAATAGCAATAAAAAGAAATAATGGGGATAATTTTAAAAACATACATACCATATCACCTTAAAATTAACTGTCAAAGAACAAATTGTGTATACCAGGACCCAAGCATCATAGCGCAAATACAAGCAAAGGGCACACAATTAAAGGGTATAACAATTGGATTGAAAATGCAAGAAACGAGAAAAATGACTAGAAAAAAATGGCTCACGAGTGTGATTCGAAACATTGATGAAAATACTTGTAAAAGAAACCTTGATGTTTTAATTGATGTTGAAACATGAGTGCAACATAAAGCATGGAGATCATTTGAGACATAAACTGAAATGAAAGATAAGACAAACTGAAAAGAAAGATCGAGACAATAATAAAGTATCAAGTGTTTTCTAAAGGCATGAGATGAAAATGACAAAATGTAACAACAATATAGAATGAAGATGGGTAAAAGCACAATAAGTTGTCACCCTTTTACAAAGGAAGAGGCTAACAACACAAAAACTGAAAAACTTCAAGGGCATAAAAGTCACATTTCTGTTGAGAATTTGAAGATGATGTAAACTGATGAAATGTGTAAAATAGGATGAATTTTATGCCTATAATTTTTAAAAATTAATTTGAGCAAAAATTAATATATTTTTTTAATTTTTTGGGTCTATTTTTCATATCCTAAAAATACTACAAATAAGCGAGTTCACTTCCCGTCAAATCATTATAAGTAAAATATTTTTTTTCCCTCCAATTTCATAATATGTTTTAGATGACATGTATATCTAGTGCAAGAAAAAAGAAAGAAGTTTTTTCGATCTATAGTTTACCCGTTATAAGTATTGAAAGTCGACCTTACGTGAAATCAACAGTTTTTGTCTCCCGTCACTTTTACCCTATAAAAAATATACCAAAAACCAAATAAATTATATATTCTTGAAGAGGACTCTCTCCTCTAGTGCCCTATATAATTTTAAATTTTTTTTTAATTGATTTAGTATTTTTCTATATTTTCTGAATCAATGTCTTCTCAAAGTTTAATATACCTACATGTAGTTTTTAGCAAATTTGTTTAACGTTTTGTAGATGAAACAATATAAAATTTATATGTCCAAAATCGTACTTTCGAGATCTAGAAAAGGGTACTTTTAGTTTTTTAACATTTTCTATTTTGATCTAAGAAAGGAACAACAGAAGTGCAAAATTCTAGTTTTTTTGTATTTTTGGTGGTTTGGCTGCCAACATGGCATGCCACCTAAGTAGACTGGGCCGAGTCTGACTGGGCCGAGTCTGACTCGGTCGAGTCCCCCTAGGGGTCGGCCCCACTCAAATAGCCTAATACTGTGCAAATGAGTGGTTTGTGATATTTTTTTATATTAAAAATATTATTTTGACTCGGCCGAGTCCTACTCAGCCGAGTACCACTCGGCCTAGTCTAATGGGCCACGTAGACGCCATTCAGCGTCGTGTGGCACCTACGTGTACTCAGCCATGTTAGACTCGGCCGAGTATAACTCTACCGAGTCTAACTGGGCCGAGTGATTTGAGTTAGCCCAAAAGGTGACACTCGATTGTGCTTTTACCCAGATAAAGTAATCTTTGCATGAATCATGTATCCAATTGTGCATGATCATAATAATCTAATTGTGCATGATCATAATTGTTATTGTTATTAGCTTATGTCAGAATTTTATATATATATATATATATATATATATATATATATATATATATATATATATATATATATATATATATATATATATATATATATATATATAACCAAAGCTATATCGATTGAAACAATATATATTACTGCTGAGTATATATATACATAATAATAAATGGCTATATCAATATGTATTTTGTTGCTGCGTAGATTATACATTGCAGTTGGCATTGACTTTATAAATATGCATAGATTATATTTTGCTACTGCGTAGATTATATTTTGTTGCTGTGTAGATTATACATTGCAGTTATATAAATATGCAATATTTAATATGCAGTGAAAACATTGAAAATACATACATACTCATAGTTACTTCATTGTGCTCACTGCATATTAAATACAGTCAGATTTCAAATCTGAATATATATACAGAAAAGTAGGATTAATTACTTATATAAAATTACAACAACAATAATATAATTCTGATCAAAATTATAACAATAATCTAACTGTGCATGATCATAATCTAACTGTGCATGATCATCTAACTGTGCATGATAATAATCTAATTGTGCATGATAATAATCTAACTGTACATGATCATCTAATTGTGCATGATAATAATCTAACTATGCAGGATCATCTAACTGTGCATGATAATAATCTAACTGTGCATGATCATCTAACATTGATAATAAGCAAGCACTGTGCACTAACAGATATTATAATTTAGGAATTAACCAAATTAATACATGACAAGATAATTTAAGATTAACCAAATTAACAATGATAGAACTAAAGCCATAGTAACAAAGTCCCAATGAAACACCAATATAGAAATATAGCAATAGTATATTAACAGATCCCACCCTCATGCATCTGCGGATCGACAAATTCTATCTATCAACATCAACCGGTCCTCATCGATTTCCATGGACACAAACCCATTGAGGATGGGTGGCTTGTTCATCAAGGTCTCGTAGACCGTGATCGCATCGCTGCTGCTCACCTAAGGCATGGTTTTCAAAGTTTTCCATGCTCTACCTAACACGGCCTGTTCTTGGGAATGGTCGACTGTGACAACCTAAGGCTCTTTAAGGCCCTCTATTAAGGTTTGCATTGTCTCACAAATCATATCCAAGGAAGAGGCCAAACTTGCCTTCCTCTTCCTTGCCCTCCTCTGCGATGATCCTGTGCTCGGACATGATCGGGGAGTTGTAGTCTCATTTGACTGCCCGAGGATATCATCATCCAAACTAGTCTGAGTCTCAAAAGGTGTGCCACACTTGGGCCCATCAACATCAGCATCAACATCATCATCATCTAATTATGCAAGGTGATTATAGTGCCCTTCCTCAGTCTCGCCAACAGTTGTTGTGCCAGTCCCATCAGCGATGTCATTGCCAACAATTATGGCAAGGTCATTGTAGTATGGGAAAGATGTTCTTTTGAACATCCTAGTTGATCTATACTCTCGAGACTACACAAACACCAAAAAATGTGCATTGGACTATCAGAACAACATGCACAACAAAAACCAAATTTGCATAGTTAAGAAAGCGGATATAAAAGTCATGAAAAGACAAATTTACCTCGAAAAGTTTGTCCCAGACCGAATCCACTGCCTCCACAATCTGTGTTGCTTCGTTCCAATCGAAGCCACTTTTGCTCTTCAAGTCTCTCACTAGCTTGAATCCTTGCTTCCAAGTTTTTAGCTTGTTCTTGAATTGGTCTTTGCTTAGGTTCAGAGTCAACTCCGCATTGAACTGCCTTTCAATGGCAGCCCACACTTCTTTTTTGAAGCCACCTTCACATTTTCTACCAAGGTGGACTTGGTCAATGAGAAAATGAAGGAAAACCCTTTCCATATGTTTGGTCCAGATCATTTTCTTACTGGACGAAGGCTCTTCCAACAGAATCGGGTCTTGAGCACTGCCATCAATGCTCATGAGTAGCTCGGTCATTGCCATGTAGTAGTCTGCACATGGCTGTCAATGTTAGGAAATAAATACATACAAGGCATCGTATAATCGGGTGGTCCTAATGCACTAATGCTAACGAGAACCATACATCACTAGGAAAATCAGAATCATAGAACAAGTTTCACTTAACCATGATGACCATGTTAGATGATCATGCACAGTGCCTGCTTATTATCAATGTTAGATGATCATGCACTGTTAGATTATTATCATGCATAGTTAGATGATCATGCACAGTGCTTGCATAGTAATTCAGAAGATCATGCATAGTTAGATTATTATCATGCACAGTTAGAGTAATTCAGATGATCATGCACATTATAGCTATTTAGATGATCATGCATAGCTTAGTAATTTAGATGATCATGCACAGAGACAACATACATGATTTTGGGGTGCAATTCCTAGTTTGGTGACCCTTTTTGAAAATGCGAACATGGATTTGCATAACCCCATTTGGCCAAAAACCTGAAAACTTACAATAAAAGGAAAACATACAACCAAACATCCAAAGGAAAACATACAGCCATACATCAAAAGGAAAACATACAACCATACATCCAAAGGAAAATTAGAATCATGTATACAAGGCATAGTATAAGGAAACCAAACAACATGCATCAATATCTCTGCATAAACATCAAAGAGAACCAGACAACCATACATCAAAAGGAAACCATACAACCATACATCCAAAGGAAAGTCAGAATCATGTATACAAGGCATAGTATAAGGAAACCATACAACCATACATCAAAAGGAAAACATACGACCATACATCCAAAGGAAAATCAGAATCATGTATACAAGGCATAATCAGAATCATGTATCCTTCAAAAGGAAAACATACAACCATACATCAATATCTCTTCATATGTCATCCAAAGGAAAATCAGAATCATGTATCCATCAAAAGGAAAACATACAACCATACATCAATATCTCTGCATATGTCATCAAAAGGAAACCATACAACCATACATCAAATATCAAAGGAAACCACTATCATGCACAGTCATTAACCAACAAGAAAGTACAACTATTATCTAGGTCTATAGTCTTCCCACATCCTACTTGCCAGGTCATCCTGGAACTGTGACCACTCAGTTCTATCCTACTGAGAGAAGCCATATGTCTGTAACACTGGCACATCGACCCCACCACGATCATGATCATCCTCCTCTTCTACTTCCACCTCAGGTAGGCCATCCACTTCTGTGATGTAATTGTGAAGTATGCAACACGCCAAAACAATATAGGCTTGTGTCATGATATCATAAGTCGTTGCATGTCTCAGGATTGGAAAATGCCGCTTCACAATATCGAAGGTTTGTTCTACTACATTTCTAAGAGAGGTGTGTCGGTTGTTGAACAACTCCCTGGCATTTTGTATTGGGTTTTCTCTTGAAAATTCCTTCAAGTGGTACCGTGTAGATCAGTAAGGAGTGAGAAATCCAAGGGCATTTGGATATCCCACATCCACTAGATAATATTTTCCTGCAGAGAGTTAGTAGAGTGTTAGGATTGAATACATATTGTGTGCCCTTTAGTACATTAAACTATGATTTGGCTTACTGGGGGGGACCTCAAGTGGATCTGCTCTACTCAGAGTTGAACCTAGAACACGACTATCGGTAGCAGACCCTTCCCAGCCGGTAAGAATGTACTAGAACGTGTAGTTAAAGGAAACTGCAGCGAGCACATTTTGCGACAGGTTCCCTTTTCTATCATGATATTTACTCTGCTTCTCAATCTCGACAATGACTGGGATGTGTGTTCCGTCTATAGCTCCAACGCAGTCCTGTCAAATATGGTGTGTATGGGAAAATGCAAAATTAGCCTCTGATACGGTGGGAAACACTGTACCAAACAACATAATCAAAAGACCAAATGATGTACCTTGAAGTATGGAACCATACGGGTGTTCCCAGTAATTTCAAGAGGAGTGCCCGGTCCAGGCGGTTTGAAGTAATCTCCATGAAGTGTTAAGATGCTCGTTAGTACCTTGTGGAAGTACCTACTGACTATCTCTCTGGAGTGCCCAAAGTTATGGGCAATCTTGCGGTTCCAAAGATTGTACCCAAGAGTGTGGAGGAACATCACTAGTTGTTCGTCTATTGTCAAGTGTCTGCTATCCTTCAATGTTCCTCTCTGCCTTAATATCATAGCTAGTTTAGAGAAGGCAACCTGACTCATCTGAATCTGATCATGACAATCAACTTCAGTGGAGTGAACAATCTCTCTATAAAATGAATTGCCTTTTCGGATTCTTTTCCCTCTGTTGCTGCCTTCTTCAGCTTGCAGTAGTTTGAGCACAACAACCAAGGCACAGAGACAAGTGATAATTCAGGTGTATGTGGTCTTCCTAAGTATTTTTGCATACACTTGTATACTATTGTCAGGATCCATCAGTGGCCTGAAATGTGGACAACAAAAACGTTGTCAGACATGACTGTATATCAAGAAATGAAGAATGGGAGCGAGCAATAGTAAATGGAATACAGCAAGGACTACCAACTGGTTAGGATCATAAGCCCATAAAGAACAATGCAAGAGTACATACCTATATAGATACAACAAGGACTAGCTATGTAGATGCAAGCACTGTGCATGATCATCTAAATTGCTATCATACATATATACATGCAGGCATACATATATACATACATATACACATACATATATACATACATGTATACATGTACATACATATACACATACATATATACATACATGTATACATACATACATCATACATGTATACATACATCATACATGTATACATACATACCCAATTTGCCCAAAAACGTGGATGCCAAAATTTTGGCTCAGGAGGTGGAATGAGTTTCATTTCTATGGAATTAAAATTGTTTTGCAATTCTTGTTGGGTCTACCCTACTGCACGGTTTTGGAATTAAAACTATTTTGGAATTACATACGTACATACATATGTACATATATACATACATACATACGTACGTACGTACATACATATGCACATACATACATACATACGTACATATATACATACATACATACGTACATACATACATATGCACATACATACATACATACGTACATACATACACATCTTAAGCTATCAATGCCTCTCAAATTTGTTTAAAACAATACACCATTCATTTACATTAGTACCTTCTACGAGTCCAAATCTTTAATTTGGTCTTCTAGACAAATCTCTCAATCTGCCTTGCATAAAAGATGGCACATTTTATACCAGATATTATAATAGGAAAAATATCACCACATATGTTCCTTGCAGAACATGGATTTACAACCTCTAATGTAAATGTCTATGTATGTACCTACAAAAAAAATATCACCACATATGTTCTGCAAGGAACATATGTGGTGATATTTTTCGTATTATAATATCTGGTATAAAATGTATGCAATAGATATTAGATGAAATAGGATTTTCAAATAAATGTATGCGGGTTTTCAATGTTGTCGTTTCTCTGTGGTTTTCATATAGCCTTTCTATTTTGAGACCATTATCGGCTCAACTTCTAAATGTTATCAATGATTAAAAATGAACATTCAACTGGTTCTTTTCCAAATTAAAAATCTCTAGTGAAGAGATGCCCTGCAGGTCTGGAGGAATATTTCTTGTTAGCAAATTATCATTGAGCAACAATACTTGCATATCAAGAGGCCAAACTGATGGTATTTGACCAAACAATGCATTCGCAAATACATCCAAGATTGCCAAGGGATTCTGAGGACAAGTAATAATTTATTTCTTTTCTAGTAGAAATGTTAAATTTCTTACTAGTAATAATTTATTTATTTTCTAGTAGAAATGTTAAATTTCTTACTAGTAATAAGGACAAAAGGAGATTACAGTAGTTGCTAGTTATCATGGAATAGAGCACCCTGGTTTTTCATCGAGTATTGAATATGGTTAACAATGACAATTCCAGGTGTGTAGAATTTCCTTGAAAGTGACAATTTGACAATCAACAGAAAATTGTTTATATTTCTTCAGCGATAAGGAAATGGCAAACGTGAATGTATGATGTATAGTTTAAGCATCATAAAGAAGTTAGTGTTTTTTGGTGTTCTCTTCAATGGTTATTCTTTTTTATTTCTTTTATCTTTTTTGAATGGGGATTGAGATTCTTTTATCATACATTTTTCTCACGTCCTAAGAAAATGGGGCACTATTGTGCTTCTCTATTCAGTTATTTGTGGCTTGTACGAGTTCAGTAAAATAGAGAATGGATAAAATAAATACAATTGCCATATTTGAAGGGCATGAGTTTCATACATTGGAAAGTTAAAATATATTTGCTTCTGATTGATCGATGGGATATTGTATGTAGGTTGATAAACAAGATACAAGATGCCAATGAACAAACCAAGTGGATGGCTAAAGATCGCAAGACAACGACATTGATTGTGTGCCTTGTTTGGTTCACAGACTTCTAGTCCAAAAATGTCTATTAAGCAAAAACTCTTTTGGTTGCAAATGCATGACAGTGATCATATTTTTTAGAACATAAGACTTTTTCGTTCACTTCTTAATCATCTTGTAGATGTGAATTCTAAAGTTGACAATGATAATGCTATGCCAAACTTATTCAATAGTACATGCCTTCTCGATTTGGTCATACTATTTTTACTTTCAACAAAATGAATTCTAGCTTAGAAACAATAATTTCTCCTCCAATTGACGAAGGGAATAAAGCTATTTAGGGGTATAAAATTACTAAGGAATGTGATTTGGTTACTAGTAAGAAATTTAACATTTCTACTAGAAAAGAAATAGTAGATCCAAGTACAAATATTTTCCATTAAAACCCATGACTAGGCTTATCTTTGTCATGGTGTGGAGAAAGCTCGTAAAAAACCCCAACACCTATGCCTGTCTATTAGGTCTAATATGGTCACTTGTGGCTTACAGGTACTCTCTAATTCCTTATTACTTTCAGCAATCTGTAATAATATCTTTGGGAATAACTATGCTAGTCATTCACATAAATCTAAAAAACCCAACAAAATCTATGAAATGAATCATAACTTTTTGTTTCAATTCTGTATGTCATATTCAATGATCTATTATCAAATTAATTGTGATTCAAAAATATATAGATTTAAATTATAACAAAAAACAATCATACATTAAATTCATATCTACTATCAAAACTTATCTATACAAATACCATTTTTCTTTCACTACTTCCTAGGATCAAATCATATATGCTCTTTCAGATAAAAACCTATTTTGTTCTCTGCATCTGTTATTTTCTTATGGGTATTGATTGAAGGTGGAATATCAAAATGCCAAAATTGGTGTACGGTTCAATTGCCATTTTATCTGACGCTGGTCTGGGCATGGCCATGTTTAGCTTAGGTAAGGATTCTTGATGAGGCGTCTCCTTGTAATCTGATAAAGTTTAATACTTCATAATTTCCCTAGTGGCAAACAACTAAATTTCACAATCAATGCTGTAAGATCAAAACTTGTAACGATTCATGGGTTTTAATGGAAAATAGTTGTACTTGGATGACCTCCACTCTAGTGCACATCTGCCTTCATATTAGGCTAAGTCAGTTTGTATATGTGGTGATTGGCAAGATAGTTTCTCTAAAATTATAGGCACATGTTACACAATCTTGAAAGTTGAAACTCAACAAAGAGAAAGCAAAATGTGCTTGTTTGGTTTGATTTACGGTTACTTATTCACATAAATTGTCAATATAAACACCCAAAAAATCAGATAGAACATACATCCATAGAAATCATGATTTACACTGCATACACACACACCCATAGATGAAAAATGATAAACATTTATATGAAAACCCTATTTCATTGTAAACCACAGACAAAAAATGACAACATTTATATGAAATCCCTCGAAATTCTTCAAGACCACAACACTCGACAACATTTATATGAAAACCCTCGTACCTATTGAGAACACCCAATGCAACGGTAAGAACACCTTCGAGATAGTAGAGAACACCCAATGCAATGATTGAAAGTAGAGAACACCAATGAAACAACCTTCGCAGAGCAGAGAACACCCAATGAAACAACCTTCGCAGAGTAGAGTAGAACACCTTGGAAACAACCTTCTTGCATAGTAGAACACCTTCGAGCAGCAACAAAACCGTGGAAAAGAAACTGTGGAGTCGGCGGGATAACCACGCAGTGATCCGAACCCGACAAGAAATACAAACCAATATAAAATTACAAACCCTAGAGTGGGCCAGATCCGACGGCGAATTTAAAATGGGTTTAATTTACTCCAAAATCGTGGAGATGAAACTCATTCCACCTCCTGAGCTGAAATTTCGGCATCCATGTTTTTGGCCAAATGGGGTTATGCAAATCAATATTCACATTTTATAAAAGGGTCGCCAAACAAGGAATTGCACCCCAAAATCGGGTTATGGGCCGCGTAACCCAGTTTTGGGGTGCAACCAAACGGGCCCATAGATATATACACGCATTGATTTCTATATTACAATGTTACTATTATAAATTGTTTCTTATTCTATAAGAATAAATATGTGAGACCTCTATTGGCCCGTGTTTCACAATAGCTTACATACAAGACTGCCAAATAATATTAATTCATTGATACGTAATAGCACACACTCTTACTGTTACAACATGCTTGTCATTAAACCGATATAGACTTTAGACTTATACGTTTGTGATATCTTCCTTATTTGTTGATGGTAAACAACAAATATCGATATTCTTTTTGTCTTAATTTCCTTGTTGGTCACTTCTTGTGAATATACTTATCCTTTCCTATTCTCATATGGTCCATTATTTATCTCTGTCTGTTCCCCGAATATATAAGGTAATCTCTTATTGCCTGTTAAGTAATATTCTCCTTTCATATCCCATACTTCAACCGCTAATTCAATATGGACACTATATGCTATTGAGATGTATTTTTTCTGATAGTTGTAGCTTTTCAATTATATTCGTATGTCTTTAGGGCCCGTTTGGCACTAGGAATTAACCTGGAATAAGCATTAGTTAATGCTAGAATAAATTTATTCTCTGTTTGTGGGCATTTTCCTTATTCTCAAATTAGAAAACTTATCCCCATTTTGGGGCTTATTCCAGCATAAGTTATTTCTAAAAAAAAGCTGGAATTCATTTCTTATTCGAGAATAAGCTATTTATGGATTCAAATTTATTTTATTTTATTAATTTATTTATTTTTTTATAAAAAATTTTAAATCTTTTTTTTTTAATGTGGGTATGTATATATATACACACATGTGTGTATATACACACATGTGTGTGTGTATACACACATGTGTGTGTATATAAGTATATATATACACACGTGTGTGTGTGTGTATATGTGTATGTGTATGTGTGTACACAAGTTAAAAATACATATTGTTCAAATTAATTAAAAAAATAAAAAATAACCTTTTATTCCAATTCCACATTATGGGATCCAAACGCAGAATAGCTTATTCCAACTTTCATTTTGAGCATTAATTAATTCTAGAATAGGGCCTTATTCTAGAATAGGCCTATTCTGGATAAGTTAATTCCATGCGCCAAATGGGCCCTTATTGTTCCTCCCTTGTTCGCTACTCCCCCGTTCGATATATGAGGCACTATCATTATATATCCTTGAGATGGATGAAGAGACACATTCCTTACTGTGAATATATCATCCCTAATGAGACGTGTCTTTTCTTTGCAATCTCTATTCTTTAATGATAGTGACTTTAACATAAACAATGTCATCAACTTTAAATGGTTCATCTTCTAGTATATCATACTCATTTCGTTTCATACAGTTTGCGTGAGACAATGAAGTGTTTGATATTAACTATGAATTATGTTAACCATATGTTATATAAGTGTTTTGAATCCACACGCGATGGTGAGAAGCCCTCAATGGTGGATTAGATTATAATATTCTAAAGACGATTCATCCTTGTATTGCCTAATGAATATTCTGAAGATAGAAATATATGGTTATCTGTGTGTTGCCAATTCATCTGTGTATATGTCTCTTCTTCCTATAGACCATCGACTACCCAATTGAAATGATTAGCACACCATAGTCAAAATTCCTTGGGTGTCGAATATAGGACATTTCAACTATTATTGATCATTATTATTAAGTAGTATTATTTAAGATTAATATTATATTAATGTTATTATTAATATTATTAATTATTAATTATTAATATTATATATAACAATCATTGGTATGAATTGATTCTATAAGGACTCATACATTTATTATAAAAATAATATTTAAATCGAGTTTACTCATTTGCATTGTCAATTAGGGCTCATGACAGGCACGAAGGGCTCCCCATTCCAAGGATCTCCTGACGTACTACTCTGATGATACTCAATCTATTGTGAGTAAAGGTGGAATGCATGGAGAACAACTATGACTGAGGCAAGAGCGCAAGTCAAACAATGCTTTGGTGGAGGATTCTGGATGGCAAGAGGTTAGATCTTGCAAAAACTGTAAGAAACCTCCCTTTTCCCTCATTTTTGCACGTGAGCCATTATCTATGAGAAACAACTTTGATATGCTCAATGACTTGAAGCCCCATAACAACCCTAGTTTTTATCCCCTCCGCATCGGCAAAGGTCTGTGACTGATAATATGCAGAACACAACCCCTAGTAAAAGAATACCTTTGAATCTAAAATTGGTACGGTCCCCATCCGAAAAATATACTCCTCCACATAAAAGAAGGTTTTCTGAAAGACCCCAATCCCATTCTCAAACTAGGCAATCCCCTAAAGCTATCCCTTATTCTCCTCCCCATCGTAGAATGGAATCGCCTTCGCCCATTATGATAGAGATGGACAATGGTGTCATAGAATGCACTCAGGAATTAATGTAGCTCAAAGGCATATTTCTTAGATGGAATGGTTATGGAGTGTCAGCAAACAAAATAGCAAATTAATTGGCTCAAGAAGCATCTCCAAAATTGAGTAAGTATCTCTCTGCTAACAGATGAATTTATGTTTGTATATTGTTTTGACATTGAAATGAAAGAGAAATTTTTAGATAATAGATGCCCTAAGGTGTGTGGTTATGATTTTAGAGTGCTTGACTGGAGCCTGACCTTTAATCCTAATAAGCTAAATGGAATCATAGTATCTAGAGCAATAAAGTTAATCAATATGCCTCTGGAATGTACCAGCAAAATTATTCTCAAAAATATTGGTAATAGTCTAGGTCATTTAGTAACATTAGTAGTAACCAAATTTCTTCAATCAGAAGAGATTATCATAGTGGATATGGATATATCTATTAAGGCACTACCCCCTATAATAATAAAAAGTAGATCTGAACAGTTCAATATAAACCCTATTATTATGATAGAAATGGTTAAAGATTTCAAAGAGGCTCCTGGTGTCAAAATTTTGTCCCCTCCTCATAGAGATCCATCCAACAATGTTATTATTCACTTAAATGAAGTTGGTGGTGGTTTTTGGTTACGTTTCTAAAAAAATCACCCGAAGAGAAGCAAGGAAGGTAGGAATCCATAGGAAAGTTAGAAGTCAATAATATGAACACCTTTCCCTCAACATCTCCAAAGCTTAGGACATAATTTTCCCCTACGGTAGTTTCTGCCTCTTGCTCTAAGGATATTATTAAGGAAGATGGAGCTCTGCTAGATATTTTGGATGTTCCTATTGCAAATAAAATTAGTGTAGAAGAATATAAAGAATCTCTACTGCAAGTAATTGAACAAGCGGAGGTTATGAGGTTAGTAGTAGAACAAGAATTGAGTAACATAGATGAAGGTGTTGTGGAGAAGGGAGATTTCTATGAGAACTTAGCCTCGGTAGAGAACAGATCAAGGAGTTAGGTGTCAGAAGAGAAAAAGAAGCAAGATAGATTATCTAGATATCAAGATCAATTGACGATTTCAGACTCAGAGGATGGAGTTTCAGAAGCCTTGGTTTTGAAGTATAAAGAAATCCTTCTCGATCCTGAAGATAAGGAATCGACAAAAGACATTGTAGCTTTTCTAGGTCTGAACCCCAATTTGGTGGATGTTTCAGTGGCTGTGGAGGAGTTACACCAGGTAGTCTTTCCATAATTCTAGTTGCGCTAGAGCATGAAGATGAGGTAGAGAATAGTGTATCCCTAAAACTAGAAGTACCTTATTCAGATTTATCTCTAAGACTCAAATTGGCGAATTCAAGTAAGAGTCTTTCAGATTGTGCTTATGTTCCCAAATCGAGAGGTAGGAAATCTCTCAAGGAGCTAAGAGAAAGAGTAGGTCAGGCCTCAAGTCAGACAAAAATAATAGAACTTCATGATGTAGGGAAGGGGAATATCCTTCCCAATCAACAATGAAAATCATTTCTTGGAATGTTAGGGGCCTTAATGCCCCTAACAAAAAATGCCTATTTAAAAGGCACTTGTCACTGTTTGAGTCAGAGATAGTTATGATTTAGGAAACTAAATTAGACGAGGATGGTTATAGGATATTAAATAAGAAAATAGGTAGTTGGGAAGTTCTTGGCTCCCCCTCAATAGGGGCTTCTGGAGGAATTGGCATAATTTGGAATCCTTGGAAATGTAGTTATTCCCCTCTTGAATCTAGATCGAACTAGATGAGTGGGAGGGTTAGAAGTATAAGAAGTAATTTGAATTTTATACTAATTAACATTTATGGGCCTAAATTTTTGCATGACAAAAGAGAGCTATGGCAAGAGGTTAGTAATTTTGCTTCTTCCTATCCAAATGAATTAGTAGTTATGAGAGGAGACTTTAATGCTATCCTCAATTTAGAAGATAAGATAGGCGGATCAAGATGCATTTCTTAATCTATGAATGAATTCAATCAGTGGATTGATAATTTGAAAGCTATGGAAGTAAGATCAGGAAACAAGGATTTTACCTAGTCCAATAGAAGGACTGACACATGTATATGATTAGAGAAAAATTAGATAGGTTCTTTTGTATAGGAGATATATCTAACCTTGATTTTGACTTAAAGGTGAAGACTCTCCCCTTCTCAGGTTCAGATCATTTCCCAGTAGAGCTATCATTTCTTGAGGCATCCATCCCCAAAAAGAACCCTTTCAAATTTGAGAAGATGTGGCTTTTAGATGAAAACTATTTGGAGAATATAGAAAAATGGTGGAAGGAAGCCAATTTGGAGGGATCCAAAACCTTTATTGTGGTGTCCAAACTTAGAGTATTTAAAAGAGACTTACTTAATTGGAATCAAACTAAGTTTGGGAATATCTTCAAAGATAAGCTAGAATTAGAGAGTAAGTTAGAAAGACTCAATGAGGAAGTTATTTTGTGAGGTATGAATCAGTCACAATATGAAGAAGAAAAGTTCTTAAGGCAAAAATATGAAGAATGCCTTGTAAAAGAGGAAATATTTTGGAAATAGTGATCCAGAGAAACTTGGTTGGCTAAAGGTGATGAAAATACTAAATTCTTCCATAACAGTGTGAAACAAAGAAGGTCAACAAATAGAATTTGGAGACTAAGAAAAGAAAATAATGAATGGATAGAAGACCCAGTTCAAATAGGCATAGAAGCAGCGAACTATTTTGAGAGAATTCTTAACAATTATGACGGTTCTAACTTGATGGCATAGAAGGAGATCCTAGGATTTATCCCCAAAATAATAATAGAGAACCAAAATAAAAATCTCAATGCTAAATTTACAATGGAAGAAATAGAAACCACCCTTAGGGACCTTCATCCAGATAAATCCTCGGGTCTTGATGGCTTCCCTGCATTGTTTTATCAAAAGTGTTGGTCATTTATAGGAAAGGAAATTGTAGGGGCATTATAAGGTATCAGGAATTCTAGAAAATTATTAAAGGAAATTAATAATACATTTCTTGCCTTAATTCCTAAGAAACTAGATGCAGAAAGTCTGGATGATTTTAGACCAATAGCCCTTTGTAATACACTTTATAAACTTCTAACTAAAACAATTGCTAATAGGTTAAAGGCATTCCTTCCCTCAATTATTTCAGAGGAACAAACAAGTTTTGTCACTGGTAGATCTATTTTAGGAGTAATTATAGCTTAGGAGGCTATTCACTCGGTACAAATGAACAAATTCCCAAGTATGTTTATTAAACTTGATATTCGGAAAGCATATGACAAATTTGACTGGAGATTTTTATGTAAATGTCTAGAAGCATTTAGATTTTCAAGAAGGTGGATCTTGATCTAATCTTTGAATGTATTTCGAGTCCCCATATGTCAATTCTAGTGAATGGTTCTCATGTTGGCTTCTTTGAAATCTCACAAGGTCTAAGACAAGGAGACCCTTTGTCTCCCTTTCTCTTTATTATCCTGGCTGAAGAATTAGGGAGATCCTTCTCCAAAGCTAAGGAAGAAAACAAAATCAAAGGTATTAAGATTACTTCAGATTTAGAGGCCAGCACTCATCAACAATTTGTTGATGGTACCTTCCTTTTAGGAGAAGCTAGTAGAGGGGAAGCATCCTCCTTTAAGAAAATCTTAAACTTGTATACATATGCTTCTGGCCAAAGAATTAATGAGAATAAATCCAACATTTTCTTCTTAAATACTAATATGGAGGCAAAGGAGGAAATTTGTGAGATTTTGCACTTTAATAAAGGCACTTTCCCTTGCAAATATCTAGGTTTCTATTTGGATAAAGGGATAAAATCAAGCAATTTATGGGGGGATGTATGCAATAAATTAGACAAAAAGATAGAATCTTGGAAAGGGAAATGGCTCTCCAATGTTGGTAGAGCATTGATGATAAAATCAATTTTTTCAGCAATTCCTACATATCAAATGATGTGTTTTAAACTCCTGGAAGGGGTCAAAGATAAGATATTGAGAAAAATAGGATCCTTTTTTGGAAAGGATCGGGGGAAAAGTCTAGAATGGCCTTAATTGCTTGGGAGAACATATGTACGAGGAAGGAAGATGGTGATATTAACATTAAGAATATATCCTTTTAGAACAAAGCCCTAGGTGCTAAACTAGCATGGAAGATGATTAAAGAACCAGATTATAAATAGGTAAGGATCCTCAAATATAAATATCTTGATAGAAATGATAACCTAAGTGTTTGTAGATCTCAATCTTTGCCCAAGGGCTCCAAAATTTGGAATCTTATTGTGGAATGTAGGGATATTATAGTGAAAGGTTTATCATGGGATGTTAAAGATGGAGGTAAAGTTCTTTTCTGGGATGACTCCTAGGGAGGATATCCTTCTTTACGATTAGTTTTAGAAGATGACAGATCAATAGATGCAGTAATCTCATTAATGAGAAATTTTTTAGGTGATTATATTGAATCTTCAGATGAGGAGACTTCTTTAGGCTAGAAATGGAAATCTCTTCATCACCTTAATCTTTTAAGAAGTTTTTTAGATCTTCTCGGTGAAACCCTTAGATGTAGGAAGATAGTTCCAAGAGGAGGTGAAGACTCTATTATCTGGGCTAGAGAAAAAAATGGGCTTTATAGTGTGAAAGAAGGTTATGACTTTCTCCTAAGGAGTTTTTCTAGGAAATCTAACCTCTCATTAGACCTTTGTTGGAATAAATATTGTTTACCTAAAGCTGGGATGTTCACATGGGTTGCATTACAAAAAAGGATTCTTACAACATAATGGTTTACCAAAATAGGCTTTAATGGTCCATCTAGGTGTGTTCTATGTGAGAAGGATTCTGAAGATGTGGATCACCTACTGTTAGGTTGTGAGTTTTCTAATAGATGTTGGAACTGGTTAATCTCAAAACTAGACTGGAGAACTACGCTTCCAAAGGATTTAATAGGTTTATTTAAGAGTTGGCCAAGGAAGGCCAATAATGACCTTTTTGGTAAAATATGGAAAATAGCTCCTTCTATGCTTATTTGGGAAATATGGAAGGAAAGGAACAAAAGGCTATTTAAAAGTGCTAGGTTAAGTATTGATCAATTTCTATCGAAAGTGGAAGCATGCATTGTGGAGGTAGTAAATAGTAGGAATTTTCTAGGTAAGAAAGATAGATCCTTTTTGATTAGTGATATTTATTTGAGGAAAAATTGGTTTGTCTTGAAGATTCCATCCTTCATAGTAAGTAGTGGGGAGGAGACTAAACTAAAAAGGGCTAACTGTATATGGTAGGTGCCTACAGAAGGTTGGTTCAAACTTAATTTTGATGGGGCTTCGAAAGGTAATCCAGGGGAAGCAAGTGCTGGATGTTGTATCCATGACTAGAAAGGTAGTAAGATTGTTAGAAAATCCATATATCGGGGACAAGAAACAAACAATGTAGCGGAACTGAGGGATTTATTCAAAGGGTTAAATCTTTGCAAGAGACTTAATTTGGACCATATAGAAATTGAAGAGGAATCCTCCTTAGTCATCAATGTGGTTAGAAAAGGAACAACTCCAAGTTGGCATCTGAATGGTATAGTTAAGAGAATAAAGGAAACCTTATTATCCATCCCAAACTTCACCTTGAATCACATCTATATAGAAGGGAATAAGGTAGCAGACCTATTAGCTAATAGGGGGTGTAGAAGGTGTTAACAACGAACAAATTAATACATATTAGAAGGGGTTCACATTGGCTAATTTATTTCTAGAGACATCCATTCAATAAATTTAGCTAGAAAAGGAAAGTGATTAGGTTATAGTAGACTTTACTAAAGCTCCTCTAAAGAAGCATAGATATTAGATTCATTATGCTATTAGGCAGTTTTCAGGCATAATTTGGGAGTGAACCTTTTAAACTTCTCATGAGTAATAGGTCAGAAATCTAATAAGTTAGAAGTTAATTTAGTATATCACTGATTTTAAATAGGAAGTGTTGATCAATAATTATGTAATAATTAGTAAGATTTATCAAATCCAGTAACTATCTCCAAATCAATGGGATTCTTGAAAAATCCTTAAAGTTCCCTCACTCTCGGTGATAAGTAATAAATTAATGATTTTGGGAATCGTGACTCTGATGCCCTCTTCTCCTTCCAAGAGCATAGAAATCTCTACTTTGATTTTATCTAGAAGAGTCTCAAGCAAGTAACCTTTAGGTGTCAAGTGATCCACATCCCTCAAGTACAAGAGTGATGGCGAGGTGATGGAAAATTAAAGAAGGACAGGTTTCACATGGGATCAAGTTCCCTTAATATGATTAATGAGTGATCAAGCGAGTAAAGGAGATTTAATAGCATTGAAGATTAGATTGAAAGGTTAACTTGTTAAAATTTTCTAACAGAGTGAAGAATGGAATCTAGAATTGAAACCTTCCACCTGAAAGAGAATAGGCAAATGGAATTTAGGGGCTAGATCAAACTGGAAAGATGGAATGGTATTCTCAATTCTATATCGGACTCTGTTCGCAGGGCCCTAGAAAAAGGATTAGGGGAGGAAAATTTTGATAACGAGTTCACTATCCATGTCAATGGCCATATAGTGGGTTTGTTTATTGCTTTGGCAGCATTCAATGGAGTGGAAAAGGAAAAGATTATAGTGGTTGCCAAGGAAATTTTTAAGAAAGATTTCTTGGCCAGCTTGGAAAATGCGTTGTATGGCATAGACAAGAACCTTCCTATCCCTTATCCAAAAATATATATGAAAATGACATAGGCAAAATTACCTTCCATCCCAAAATTTTAGCATTTGCCAATGCTATTTTTCAAGGATGAGGGTAAATTTGACAAGAGTTGGCCTGTGATGAGGCGTAACTTGGACTTTCTAATAAATGCAGTGCTTAAGGAACAGGTCAAACTTGGTAGGGTACTAAATTATTGGCAAGGTGAAGGCTTTGACATCCCAGAGGAATTTGATGAAGATGACATTAATAATGTTAGGATAGTAGCTCCCTCAGTTAGGAAAAGCTTGAGGATCAATCCAGCGGACGTGGGCGAAGAGGAAATAGTCTTTCTATGGAAAAATGGAGAAGCATGGAGTTGTAGTGTGATAAAAAGAGATTAAATGATAGTACTGGAACATAGTAAGAAGGAATATGACAATAGGCAAACTTTAAATAGTTTTTTTGAAATCTAGATAGATATGATAGTATAGCGCTTTTGTCTATGTAAAATTGAGAAACTCAGATACTAGATTTATATACTTATTAGCAAAAGATGATAAATATTTCATAAAATGGTTGGAAAGTGTTTTAAGTTTTGATAAATTAATTTTATAAAGGTATGTATTGTTAGCATATATAGAGTAGATATTCACTAAATAGTCTAGTTATCATATTTGTTAGAATTTAGATCTTTTAGATTTCCTCAAAGCTTTGTTTACTCTTGGTCCTAATAATAGGAATTTTCTAACTACTCATATTTTAGGATTTACCTCAGTCTAGGTTAATTTAATTAATTTAGGAAATTATTGTCCTTGAAGGTCCTCTAGGGGGAGCACTATGATAGTATACCATCATTTTATCTAGCTCCTTTTCGGTCCATAGTGGTTATATCAGTCGTAGTGGGATCTTTCTCCTCTCTCAGCCCTCACTTTTAGGTTTCTCAAGGTTCCTCTTTTAATTTTCTCTAGGTCCCTATGTACAGGATATGTCACTCTTCTTATAGATTGTCTGGACCTTCAGCATGGATGTTTTTGGGTTCTATAAGCAAACTCTTGGAGGTTCATTTGGTTACAGGTATTCGGGTCTTATAATATGATTAGAGAGAACCATTCCATATATAATATTTAGTATTATATATGATTCGAGGCATTTGTCAAGTAGGAGAGTTTATTGTATTACCTTTAACAAATATCAATAGCATTTTTTAGGAAAGGATCCCTTAAGAATATTCAAAAATTATAAGTAGATTATGTAGCATATAGCTCTTAAATTATTTCTTGTACTTCATATCAAATTCCCCAATAGACTTGTAGATATACAATCAGTCAGAGCTCCTCAACCGTCACGTAATTCATACTGGTAGAAGATGGAAGAGAAAACATTTCTCCCCCTCTTCATATTATATATACACTATAAATTGTAACAAATTAACAACTCCTCAGCTCCTAAGTAAAATGTCATCAACATGGCTACCCCAATCAAACTAATGTGCAAAAGGAGCCAAACTTCTTTCGTTGGTGAGGTATCTATCAAACACCTCAAAATGATTATGTTGGATAACCATCCTCTCATTCTTAGAGTTGTCTTTCAGATCTTAGGGCTAGAATTTTTAACAAATAATTATAGGTATAGAGTTTACACTGATATTACATCAATGTCTGTTGTCATTCTCTTATATTGGGGAACTGAGAAACATGACACTAGGAGGCTATGCTTCAAAATTTTAAGTGTAGATTTCTAGGAAACCTGGACAAAATTCTTCAAAACATAAAAGAGGACTTAACCATCTCTAGACCCTGATTCTATGACATACCTTCTATCAGGGGAGAAAGGTACCAACCATTCCTATTGTGGTATTCGAGGATCTCAATACAATCAATGAAAGAGATCCCATTATCAAACGTAATATTGAATTCTTATTGATATACATGCATATTAAGAAAGCATCAATGGAAAGTTGGTTCTATGACTATTGGCACGGTGATGAGGTGGGAGATACAAATATAGATTGTTTCTCTGAATTAGAGTTAGAAAATCTGGTTGAAATCTAGCTAGAAGGAGGCCATAGAGAGAAGAAGAAACAAAGAATCTATGATTCAGTAGATTCAAGATCAAAGACCAGGAATTAAATTAGAAGTATAGATCGTCAGACTCCTTGTCTTGAATAATTTATGTTAAGAATCTCTACTACTCTCCCGAACTCTATTTTGGAGGATATGTTCTCATCTTTGATTATATCTATTAGATGTTATCTCAATAATTCTATTATATTCAGACTAGAATAAAGTTTCCAAATATTCAGGATCCTATATATCTTCTTGGAAAGTGTTTTATGTTTCAATTTAATCTGATTTGGTATAATGCTATATATAGATATATATCTATCTATATTCATATATAGATAGATATATCATTATATTCATGCATCTCTATTTTATGCCCTTAGCATCAGCAGTAGTATATCATTTGATCATTAGTGAAGAAATTTGCTTTATTTATAGATGGTGATAGACTTGTAACATGATTTTCCCCCTCCTTTGTACAGCGACTCAAGAGAGTAAATTAAGGTATTACAGGACATTTCATAAATTCAATTTGAGTCAGTTACATTTTAAGACATTTCTTACTCATCTTGCAAATATTTATATAGATGTGAATATAGTTCTTGTTTTAATGTATATATTCATAATCTTATCTTTATCCCTTCAGTAATATAGAATGTTTCAGGGTAAAATTTGGGTTTATTTAGTCTTCCTCATAGTAAGTGAAAATCTCTATCTTCTTTTTTCAAAGATTTATCTTAGTTTAGACATAAGAATTTAGTATCAAAAAGTTTGTCTCATTTAGCTAGATTTCATGGCACAATGTAGTAAAATGTCTTAAGGCTTTATTGTTATATGTAACATTCTCTGACATAAAGTAAGGAAGCATCTGCTATTTTGAAATGGTATAGCTCTAAAGTATGATTATGAAATAAATTAGAATCTCTCTGCTCTACCCTAGCGATATAAGGATATCTTTGACGAATACAGGCAAGTGGCAATAAAGATTCTCTCATGATTATTCCTTCAGAGAAGGTACAAAAGGATCTATCTATAATTAGGTCTTGGCCTAAAGATTATATATAGGCCTCCGAGTATGGATATGGATCAGATATACTTCAAATTGCATATTAATAAGGTTAAATCTCCTTGTACTGGTGTTTCTCTTATCAGTCCTTAATGCTATAGGAGATCCTTAAAATTTTCTTAAATAATGTAGTGGTGTTATCCCCAGCCTACTTGGCACGGCCAAAGAGTAGGTTGGCATACTAATTATCTGAATTTGTTCCATTTTGTGGTATATCCCTTTTAACCATTCTTTGTAGATATCGTCAGTCTCATTTTTTATTATTTAGTAGGCTTTAAATCATCTAAGAGTTGTTGGCTAAGATGAATATTTATTTTTGTGGATTATTGTTTGTGGATCTCTTGTCTTGAAGTCAACACAGAAATTATTTTTGTGTTGACTTTAGGGGTGGAATCTACAATATAGATTCATTTCCTTTGTCTTCCTTTAGAGTAGTAGAGGAGCTAAGCCTCTCTTCCTCTTTTATTTTTTGTTTATTTGTAGTTATGGTTTGTGGTTAGTAGTTAAAGGTTTTCACTTCTATCAGGCTTAACTATTTTTGGGCATGATTTTGTTTTTATACATACATACATACATGTGTGTGTGTGTGTGTGTGTGTGTGTCTATATATATATATATATATATATATATATATATATATATATATATATATATATATATATATATATATATATATATATATATATATATATATATATATAATTTTAGATATATATTCTTTCAATGATGTAATCACATATATATACATACTGTTATATAGCTACATATATTTAGATTCTTATGTGCTCATAAGGGGTATTTAACAGCTGAATCCTAACATTTAAGTTTCAGCCATAGATAGTAACATGATTATCAAACATTTAAAGGAGCCATAGTAACTATATCGCCTCTTGATAGTCTCTCATGGTTTTAATTTATAACATCCTACATATTTTATTTCATGATACTTGATATATCAATATGATATAACTGAAGCTCGGTATCTTCTCTATAAATTGGGAAACATAACATACTTCTAGTCTTCTTAAATTCAAATCTTTATCTATCCTAATACCAAAATGCCCTAGAATAGCTCATATTATTTAATTTACGTGATATAAATATCAATATTTTAGATATATTCTCTCAGTAAAGAATATTTTTGATTAACACTACAGATAATTTATACCAAGGTTCATTTTCTTTTATCTCTTATCTCTTCTACTTTAATAATGTTATGTATGATAACTTGGAAGCTAACTGTTGTCAGGAAAGGTATTTAGCATATTTTGCAGGTTTGGAGTAAATAGAGAAGGCCATTTCCCATTCCGAGCCATACTTGGAAAGGGTATCAATACAAATTCGTTCTTTACTATTAGAAAATTTGTGAATCAGTGTTAAGTCATAGAACAATTTTTGACATACTAATAAGGATCTTCTCCAGAATTTGAGTTGTAACAGGTAAAGCAGGAACAAAGGTCATGAAAAGGAAAACCTCTCACATATTTGGTTGGAAGTCAGGTTCATATATTAGTAATTCTAGTCTAGTCTACAGATGTAAAGACAATTGGGTAATAAGATAGGCTCCCAGTAAGGATAGAATTGTGTATATCAAAATAGACTCTCCATCTTTGTCCTTTGCAAAAAGAACATTATAACACTAGTTACTTCATTCAAGGTCCAAAAGGAACAGACTACTCGAATTTGTGTTCTATTTTTTTTCAAAATTTGTAAAAGGAGGGAATGTCCTCTTTAAATATCATGTATCAGAATCCTGACTATGGTCCTAGGCAAGGCTAGAGGTTTTCTCAGCCCCACTCTTTCCTACCAGTGCCTGCACTGAGCAGGGTTTTTTGTAACACTTCTTTATAATTAATAAAATTCTTGGCTTTGGCCTTTTATTGATCAAATAATAATAATAATAATGATGATGATGATGATGATGATGATAACAATGCAGAAGCAATACACTATAAGATATAAACAAGTACATAAATGCAACTCAATTACATATTAAAAATCTCAAGGGTTTCATGACGTAGAATTATGTATACATTAATTAATTATAAAGATAAATCATAAGTGTAAAATCTCACATCCATAGATGAATATCAAGTACATTATCTCATGAGTGAATACCATGAAGTAAATGTTACCCAAAAATTCCCTATCATTCATTTTTGGCCACGGTTCCTATTTTCCAAAAAAGAAATGCTCAAGTGTCGAAGGCCCAGTGTGTTTTTTGCCTTTTGGCCCGAAAACCCAGTGTGTTTTTGACCTTCTCTCTGAAGGCTCAGGATGTTTTTGACTTTTGGTATAAAAAATTCCCTATTTTTTTTTACCTCGGTCTGAAAAACCTTCTGTGTTTTCAACCACTTATGCACTTTACCCTTCTCTGGCATCTGCATTTTTCTATCCGTGCAACTCTGACTAGGTGGGTCCCTCTGATGTGTTTGACAATCTGCTACGGCTTGTCGCATGATCGCATAGCCCTTTTTTAGGCTATGCGAACATGTGATTAGCCGTTAAGTGCACAACCCTGAGGTACCAAGTAGGGCCTAGTTCGTGGTCTTCGAGCTTTCAAACCACCAGCAGTCAGGATGCAACAGTTTCATGTTGGTCACATGATCGCATGGGATTTTTTGATCCCATGCGCCCATGCGACTAACCGTCAGCGGTTCATGGTCGGCATCTTACAATCAACTCCAAGCCGGCGGGGGTAGCATCTTGCAGTTGGTCGCATGATCACATAGGCCTTCCTAGCCGCATGCGATCATGTGACAAGTGGTCAACGGTAAACAGACTTCAGCTTCAGTGGGTCATCGGGTGGTGACGTGTCCAGTCTACAGTGGGCCCAGTAGCATGTGGCCCCGTAGATTCAAGATCTACGATGGTCGCATGTTCGCATGGGATCTTTCGATCCCATGCGATCATGCGACTGTCGTTGGATCCTTCTAGTTTTTTGGGGATTCTGTCGTGGGTCCATCCAATGCAACGGTCTATGGGTCCGGGTTGCAATTTGGTGGCGGTGGAAAAGAGATCTACGGTGGTCGTAAGATCTCATGGGATCTTGCGACCCCATGAGATCTTGCGCCCACCGTTAGATTAGAATCTCAGCTTGGGGGTAGGCCCGGGGTTGGTAAAACAAGTGTGTGGTTGCATGGTTAAAGATTTTTTGCAGTCACCAGATAGACCTGGGGTTAAGGAAAACATCGTGCGACTCTGTGACTAAAGAGAAGGTGAACCCGGGGTGAAGCCAAGGGTTAGGTTTGCAGTGCAATCTTGAGGCCAATTGTCTTGCGTGGAAGAGCGATAGATTCTCAAAGCTTGTCGCATGATCGCATGAAGGCTTTTTAGCTCATGCGATCATGTGACCAGTGTTATTTCAAGGCGGTGCAGCCTGTTTTGGTAGGCTTTCTTCTATAGAGATGTTTGCAAAGTGCGGGTAGCTAAGAATTGATGTTTCTGGAGGCGGTTGCAGTTAAGGATTTTGCAGAGGATTTAGGCTGCCATTTTTGGGTCCTTTCGAGGATCTGAGATTGGATTTTGGTCATTCATGGCTGAGTGGGTTGCAGAGGTTGTCAGGTCAAGGCTTTTTGTCTGCGAGCATGATCAAGTACAGAGATGGGCACGCAAGGAAAAATATCTGATCAGTTTTAATATTGCAGGGATATCATTTATGATCAGAAGCGACTGCTATGGGTGATTATTATATTGTAAAATCTGTAATCCTAGTTAACTTTTGACTTATGCCTGCGTGCAGTAGAGTTTGTATATAATGTTTTTTAGAGCTTGTAGAGCTCAGAATTCACATTTTGTAAAAAAGAAAGGCTTTTCTTGGAAAACTATCTATAGCATTTCTTCTTGCTCTCTATTTTTCACATCCTGTAAGTTCTCATTGATGAATTCAAACATTACAGAAGTATTTTTGTGACAATTCTTCATGTCCCTATGCTTTCTTGTCTGAGTTTGTCTCTTATTGGATTGAAGTTTATGAATGTTGTCAATAGAAATTGGGGTTCCCAGTCCCTCTCATTTTCTGCAATTTCATTTGTTGTTGTGTCTAATCTGATTTAGATGTTTTGTGGGTATGCTACAGCCCCTAGCAGTCTTGTCTCATTCCTGCACCTAGTTGTAGAGGAGGATGTTTGTTTGCAGGTCATAGGTTGAGTTTTTCTGTTCAAGCCTTCCTATGAAATACTTATGCAAACCTATCTAGTGAGTGGTGACTTATTAGACCTGATTCCTCCATTGATCTCATCCCTCTATACTGAGATCCAAACCCTAGTTTCGGTGCATCACCTAGTAGGTAGATTTGCTTCCTGTCATTTCCATTTTTATGCATTCCTTCTATCCCTTTCCCTCAAAGAATTTACATTTCCTATCTAAGAGAAAATCTGGGTGACTATCCAAGAGGAACCAGCCTAGAATCTGGAGGTCTCATCTCAGTTAGCAAAAGGTCCCACAACCTTGAGATGATTCCCATGTTATACTGGATTATGAAGACTACGAGAGCTTGAGATCAAAGGCACAAATTTAGTGTATAATAGTAAATAAAATGAACCAACATCCACTGCACAAGTTGTAGAATATGTAATAATCACTAGTCCAAGAAGAATATTCCTCGGAATGTGTCAGCAGGCCATGTTAAAGAAATGAAGTCTTGGGACATACAATGGTCGGTCAAATCTTGAGGGAAGTGAATTCTCTGTGGAGAAGTTAGGAACTCTGACAGGTTGACATGTGTCAATCGGCGTCGTGGTTGTTGAAGTTGTGACCGCTCATATGAGGTCAAAGACTGAAGGTGGTACATGAAGTGCAGGGGTGATGTAGAAGGAATCTACATTAACAAAAAAATCACCACAATAGTTTGTATTTCTTCTTCATCTTCTGTAAACTTTCCACTTGGAAATTGTATTTTCCTGATTCTATTTCTTCTTCTATGTTGAAGAGTAGATTGATGAAAAAAAATTGTGTTTTTATCTCCTGAACAGTAAGCCATTATATCCTTGTTTTTTGTTTCCAAAACACTTCCTCTTGTTTGTTAAGTTTAATCCATCTCTACATTAAGTATCTCTCTTCTTGGCATATAGCCTCATCTTGTTCTCCTTTCTCCATTCTCCTTTAGATTTCTTTAAGATTAGTATCAACTTTCTTTTTCCATTGAAGATATTTCCAAAGGAGATTCTATTCCATCCTTTAATATTTTATTTAATAATTTTGAGTTTCTTACATACTTGGACCATTAGAGAGCCAAGGCAAGGGATATTCCACTAGTTTTCCACAAGACTACAAAATTCTAGGTGATTAATCCACATAATCTCAAATTTAAAAGGATAAGGACCCTTTTTCCCACCCTCATCCTGATCTAGGACAAGGGCATTATAGTCAGATCTAGTCTTAGGTTGGGGAAAAAGGTTGATGTCAACCAGATTCATCTAATTGAAGGCTAGAAGAAATTTTTCTAGTCTAACTTGAATAAATTTTTTCCCTTGTCTTTTATTGGACCACGTAAAAATTGGTCCCTGGAGCTCAATGTCAATCATTAGGTAGTAGCAAAAAGAAAATCACCTTAGGTCCACCATTCATTTATTAAAGTCCTTTGTTCCACTAGATTTCTCTGAGGGATAAAAATGGGAATTAAAGTCACCCCCCATCATGCACTTATCATAAAGTCTTCCCAAAATGGTGGAAGAAAGGAAATCTCATAAGGATTTCTTAGGGTATCTAACATTGGAATTATACACATTTATCAAGTTCAAAGAGATTCCAAAATTTAGAATTTGGAAAGTAACAATCAAGCTACATTTTGAGGAGTGGAATAGGGTCCCAACCACCTTATTGGGATTCCATGGGGTCTCTATGGACCACTATAAGCTCCTTCCACATCACTTGTCTCTCATTCTATAGTAGGCCAAATGTTATTTACTATCTTCTTAAAACACTCTTTTTTCATTTTGGTTTCTTGTAAAATCAAAATATCCACCTTATTTTAAAGAATAGAACATTTCAACTTGTGTTTCTTAATGTGGTTATTTAAGCATCTCAAATTATAGGATAAAATCTTCATAATCAACTAACATTTCTAAACAAGCCAACCTTGGATTGCTCTCCCACTCCAAAGTAGAGTGGTAATCTCATTTCTTCTTGTTTTTTACATCAGAGAACCTATCAATAGCCCTCTATTTTCCATTCTCTACATCCTTCACTATTTCTCTTTCTCCACTCTCATTCTATGTTTGCCTACCTTGCCTGGAATCACAACCAACATCTAGGTTATTCTTCTTTTTTCCTTTTTCTTCAACTACACTCCATGTAGATTCCAAGCTATCATCTTCATTCCCCACCTTAGTGATAGGAGGTGGGAGGGTTGAGGAGAACCCCATCGGGGATAAGTTGACCTTAAGCCTAGAAGATATAAGAAAATTATTAGAAGATATTGGAGTAGTTAAAGTGTCACTATTTTCCTTATTGTTCCAGGCAATCATTTTCAAACTATATCCTCCTATATTGATCAATCCCAAATGAACATTTGGGAAAAGGAGAAAAGGTTTCTCAGGAAGAAAGAACACCTTGGTTCCCCTCACACTTATTTTAGATATTGAGGTCAACAGTCATCTTGTTCACAACTTCTCCTTGTAATCTTGGGGTAGTAGGAGCCGACTTACCTTCCACACCCTTGTTCGCTTCATATGAAGTCTCTTTATCATCTTTCTTCTCATCCTTATCCTTATTAACCTTCTTGTCAAATGTGTTATTTTGAGTAACATATTTAGCTATTTCCAAAGACCCAAAATTAAACTTGGGTCAAGGCAAGTCAATAGAGGTCAAGGACATCAAATCATCCAATATCTTATTCTTACTTGATCTAAGATACTCCTCCACATCATGGGAAGAAGGGGGGACATAAGCTTCTCATCCTCCTTAGGATTCTTCTTCTCTTCTAAGTATTTTTTTTGTTGATTCCTATTTTTTAGAATCTACAAATATTACTCAAATATTTATACTTCTTATAGATTTGACAATACATTGTTACATTCTCATATTCCAAATGTTTCTCTCAAGACCCATACTTATATTGGAGGGTTATAAACAAAGGGAGAATAGTATTTTCCATCACCTTAACACATATTTTTGTAAAGAGAATTCATGATCTCTGTTGAGTGATATCTACCACTAGGAGCAACAAAAGGACTCATATATGCCTCTAAACACTTCAAAATTCCAAAACTCTACGGGTAAGTTAGGAAGACAAACCCATGTGGGAGCAAGAGCACCTAGATTATTATTTTGGGCATCAAAACCTAGTTTCCATTTGCATAAGGATGATCTATTTCTCTAATTACTACCAGACTTTCAGGGTCCATTTTTAATAACATCCAACAAATATTCTTTGTTAAAAAATCTAAAAATAAACATGCTATTGGACATAACATTAACTTTTACACTACCTTTAAGTTTCCATTGGGAGGAGACCCATTTCCTAAGTTGGTCAATATAAGGTTGAAAGGAAAGAAACTTACCCACCAAGGAAAGCTCCAACTCAACTATAATCTTCTTCAATATTTAATCAAGAATGTGAATCATAATATCATTGACCTTGCAGGAAGCCTCATATTCTTTTCTATAATCAGAGTACTTCATTTTAGTTGGGCTAACACCCAACAACTTGTCAACAAAAGAAGAAGGATTCTCCTGTTGGAGGAAGGACTCTCTAGATTTCTCTAATTTGTAAGGATAGGTCGGGATATCAACCCCTATTGTCTCATGAGTCAAGTTAGCACAAGTGGACCCTAAAATAGGAACTAAGAGATTGGGAACCACAGTCATTAGGAAAGAGGATAGGGAGACCCGTAATGGGTATGTCTCCTTTTAACCCATGTGACTGGTTAGAATAATATCCTAGTAATTCAAGGATTGGACATCCTTTAATAGTGATTCATTACTGAAAATCATCATGTATCTACTTAGAACATCATGATAGACTTCATTAAATGTATCAATCTTGGAACATGAACTTGAGATGATGGCTGCAAAGTTTATGCTTTAGTTCTCCTCAAGAATCATCACTACTAAAGTAAAAGTTATTGCTACAGGATATTTATACTAGGAACTAAAACTATAGATTAACTCTCATCTTGAAGGAAAAAACTTAACAGTAAATAGATAATGCTTCAGAAGTAAACCTATGCTATAGGAAACAGTCAATGGTTCTGCTACCAGTGGCTGCAAGAGAAACAATACTTAACAACTTCAAAGAAACTTAACTGAATCCTACTTAAGCATGAATAGGGAATTCACCTCCCATGTGGGCCCCCATGGAAGTATGAATGAATTATAACTCAGAGATTGAAATAAGGAACTGTCATATATTCATTCAACAAAACATAGATACAATATAGGATATCAAAGTATTTCACTCTATTGCTAGATTATAGTATGAATTCCTCAAAACATCTAACTAACTTGGAATCATAAGTTCCAACTTATTTAAAAGCAACTAAGAAAAATAGAACTCCTACAAACTAGGTCTTTCATTACATAGCATAACTACTTTAGTTATAGGTACGACAACATCATTTATGCAAGAGGATAAGCCATATTTAGTGCTTCGAGAATATAGGAACGCTTGGTAACTAGATTTACTTGGTCTGAATCAGCAACCGCAAAGTTATGGAAGGCATGGAGCTATGATGAACTCTGAAATAGTTATCCACCTTAAAAGACCCACTCATCCTTGAGTTCGCACTCCTTGCTAACTTGTTCTTCTCCTACAAAAGGTTAACATAACAAAATCCACAACATGAATCTAAGGCAAAGATTATAATAAGTTTTCCTATTTTAACGTAGCCTTGTCACACGGCTATAGGAGATCTACCCATTAAAGCTAGAGAAGAAAAATACCATATTTTATCATAACATTCATTAATCTATATATATATCTAGTCTTGTCCTTAAGTTTCAAAAGTATCAAATATACATATGGCTAAAGCTTAGAAACATAAAAGATTGTATAATGTTTATGAAAAACCATAGGATATTTAAGTCTGAACTTAGAAAATCATAAACAAAACATCCCATAAACTTGACTCATCATTCCCCCCAGCTTAGCTATTTGTTGGTCCTGTAGCAAATAAATTCTTCAACCTGGCTATCAATCTATAGTCAGCAGTTGTTCTCTATCTAGTACCTCCCTCTGAAAGACTCCAATAGAATCCCTTTGTTTCCCTGTGTTTCTTTCATCTGTCCTTTTCCCTCTGCATATCAAAACTATCCAAATTTTTTGAGTTTGCAAGTAAAGGAGACATCAATAATGGAGGTTGAAAGGTTAGTGGAGTCCAAAAACTTTCTCTCTCTCTTCCCAAGGAAATGTACCAAGGAGCACGCTGGGTTGCCATAGCAAAATTGAGAGGTGAATATGGTTCTTTGTTTCTGATCTCCCTAGATAAACTATTCTAGTGCCAGTGAATGACATTTCTAGCCTTAGGTAGTTCAGAATCTATCATTTGTTCATATGCATTAAATGCTTCATTTCTTATTGGATAGATGATCTTGCTACCTGAGTCAGAGGGGGCAATCCTTAACCAATTGTAATAGTAAGTTCAAGGATCTTTGGCTTCAGGCCTTAGAAACAGGGGAATTTTTTACTCCAAATCCCTATACACCTTAGCTTGAGTGTCCCAACTAATTTCATTATGTACCCAGGACATGAGGGCTCTGAGTTGAATATCCCCAACATAAAGCAAGGGATTCCAAACTCGGTCATTAGGGACTGCTAGGTTGTGGAGATAAAATTCACATAATAGATTTTGAATGGCTGCAGGAGAGTTATGGAAGGCTTGAGAAAATTGGGTAGGCTCTTGTAATGAGGAAGACCCATCCTGCATAATACAGGTCATTTGATAGTTTAACAATTGTTCTTTAAGAAACAAGGCATAGACAGGTGATGGGGATCTACAACCCATCAGGTCAGGAATTAAAGATGTAATTTTGTCAAGTTTCACACTTAATTGTTCTATCTTTTCCTCTTGAACAAGTGTTTCTTGATAATGATGGTCTACTACCCTATTTAGTTCTTTCTGTTGTTGTTTCCACTGCTCTCTCTCATAATTTAATTGCTTAGACAATTGGAAGATAACAGATAGCAAAGATGTTGAACTAGATTGATCTGTTATTGAACTAAGGCAAGAATTGCCTGCTGCTTGAGGAACAGATAACTTACCATTATTAGCACTTGTCCTCTTCAAAGGATTTTTCCAGATGATCATAGCCCTCTTGGTGTTAGAGAATTTTTGAGCCACTAAAGCTAATGTATCTAATCCTTCATTCAAAATTTTCTCTACTACCTTATTTACAAGGTCTATATCAATATCTGGATTTTCTTCATAGGGATCCCTTTTTGCTATAGGAGATTCTACTACAGGAGAGAACATTGTGTCATTTGCTTCCCTGACATAACTATCAGAGTCATCAATTTTTGAATCATCTTCCTGAAGATTCCCAGAGGTTGATCCTCTCCTTTGAAACACATAAGCTTGCTCTTTCAAGCTGGAGTCATCTCCGATTATAATGACTTCTGCATTTGCTGGCTTACCAGGAACCTGCTCTATTTTAACATCAGGAAATCGCTTAAATGTTTCATGTTCCATAATCTTAGTCCATTGTTCTTCCTACTGAGAAGTTTTAGGCTGTAATTAAGCCTCTTGCTGAATGTTTTCATCTTCTTCTTCCTTCTGCCTAGAATCTTGTGCTACATTTGGCTCATTATCTGGAATCTCTTTAGTTATTTTTTACCTTCTCCTAGCACTTCTCCTTAACAGAGTTTCCTCCTTTTCTAGAGCTTTCCTTTTCCTAGAAGTGCTCGTGGTTGCAGGAGATGCCTTAGTCTACCAACTAGTACTAGGGTTAATTTTATTTTTCTTATCCTTTGGGAAAATTGTTTCTACTATAGGAGCAACTTCAACCTTTTCTGTAGGAGTCTCTGATTCCTCTTCATGAGTTGATCTTGAAGTAGAAGAATTAGTGGAAATAAGGGAATTAGGGATCCTATCCCTAGATTTCTTTTTGGATGAAGAACATTGTCCAATTTCAATAAAAAATTTCCTAACCCCTTTAGCAATTTTAATCCTTTGTCCCACTCTACGCCCAATTGGTTCTGGGGTAGGCTCCTTAAACCCTTGCAGCAGAAATTCCTCCCAAGAAATTTCTGACTACTCCCTTAAGGATTTTTCCACTATTAATTTGATTAGACAGTGGTGAGAGATAGAATTTTGTTAACCCTCTTGAACTAGAATGACCTGCTTTGACAAGATGCCAAACACAAAACTAGGGACATTAATAGGCCTATTATCATGTCTTAAATAGCTCAAGAATTTAAAGTGAACAACATGCAGGAATGAGTGTTGCCCTTCGCAGGTGAAATATCTAATGATATAAACCATACATTGTTTAAACAGCTCAGGAAGAGATAGTCTAAATGTACCTTGTTTCCTATCAACTTCAAGCAGTGGGTTTGTATGTAGAGTGAACTGAGCTCTGGAAGTAGTTGGGTCAAGATTCTCTGTAAATTCCTCACCCTCCAGTGGTAATCCCATGACCTTTGCCAAAAATGACTGAGAAAATGGCACCTTTAGTCCTTTAACTGTAGCCACTCCATCTTTTAAGGAGTTAAGAAACTAAAGTGCGACCTCGTCATCCCAGCTAGTTAGCTTCTCAACATAATCTATCCGACCCCTTGCCTAGAAATATAGCCTACAATTCTGGTCTTCAAGCAAAACACCATGCACAGTAGGATCCCTTCGGATGAGGTCACCACCCATCATCTAGTTTCTAAGATACCCAAAACAGAGTTAAAAGAGATAAAACAAACAACCAAAATTTTGAACAAGAAAGCTTGAAAAGGCAGGTTGCAGGATGATTCAAATTTGGAAATTTCTAGCAATGTAGCTCGAGAAATGAGCTTATGAGTAACATAAATGCAAATTACCATATTATCATTTCATAAGTACTCTCTGCAGAACTCGTACTCAACATAACTTGCCACCTTAGTTTTATACGTGCAAAAAATAACACGCATCATAATGATTTTCAAAAGTGTCTAATCATGGAAGAAAAATACAAGTATGATAGGAGAAAGGAATAAATATAAAGATTGCATAAACATAATGAAAAAAAAAACTAACTTCCCCACCAGCTAAAATGTTGCAAGTGGGCCCTCACTTGCAGTGATGACAAGGCATACGATAAAAATAAGAGCAAAACAAATTAAAGTTGCATATCTTGAAATGTGTGCTAACTTGAAGTGCTGGTGAGGTGGCAATTGTTACGATCCATGAATGAAATAAAATATGAGGTGGATGGATGATAGACTAGAAATGAAGCAGAAATTTATTATGGAGAAGTGACTTTCGTTAAGAAAGTATTTATTATGAAAGTGAAAAGATATGTTTAGAGTGAGGAAGGCAAATGAGCATAAAGCTCATTACGAGTGGCTACAGGAAGTGTGTCACCAATGGTAGAAGAGAATTGTTGTAGGAACTCATCCTTGCTCTGGGGTTTGTGATACAACTTCAATTTGTGACCATTGACCAACAGTTTGAAACGTACTAGATCAATTGCAGAGAGCTAAACCGTGTCATTTGGAAAGACTACAATTATCTCATATGGTCCAAGCCATCATGTTTGGAATTTCCCTAGGTTATGCTAGTACCAAGAGTCATATAGGAGCACCCAGTCTCCAACTGAAAACTCTTTGTCCTTGACAAACTTGTCATGCCATTGCTTGCGCTGATTTTGGATCAATTCGGTGTTATGCGGGGCCAATTTTCTCCACTCATCAAGGCCATTCAAACTCAGAATCCTATCTTGTTGTGCTGCAATGAGATCCATACCAAGATCAAGAGTTTTCCTAAATGTCTTATGTTTAAATTCAATATGCATGACTATAGAGCGACCATAGACAAGCTCAAATGGTGTGAAATTGGTTGTAGACTTCCATGTAGTTCGGTATGTCCAAAGTGCTTTAGGAAGCCAGATAACCCAATCTTTCTTATGGATGGCTACTATTTTAGTGAGAATAGATTCCAACTCCCAATTGGTAACTTCCACCTTCCCATTAGCTTGGGGGTGATAGGGTGAAGATTTACCATGCCTGATGTTATATTCCTCCATCAGAGCAGTAATCAAATTAGAAGTAAACTGAGGACCTTGATCAAATTGAATCTCCGTTGGTACTCCAAATCTGGTGAAGATGAATTCATAATGGAACTTTGCAACATTGTTATCCCTAGGGTGCTTCATAGGTTTAGCCTCAACCCATTTTGTAACATAGTCAGTGCAAAGAAGGATATAAGATTTACCTTGGGAAGAGGGCCCAATAGGACCAACAAAATCAATCCCCCATTTGTCAAAGGGTGCAACAACTACCTATGGCTACAGGGGCATTTCATCTATGTTTGTAGGTCATCCCATGCATTGGAATTTGTCACACTTTTTGGTGTACTGAGTAGCATCTTTGTGTAGACTGGGCCAATAGTAACCTGTAGTCAAAATTTTCAATGCTATTCTTTTGGCAGCAAAATATCCACTGCAAGGTTCATCATGACATGCCTTGAGGATATCATAGGTTTCATCCTCTCTAATGCATCTTTGAGTTACTTGGTCAGGACTAGTATAATACATGAATCCAGAAATCCATGGATAATTGAAGCTCTTTTCAGTTAACAACCTTCTTTCTTTAGCAGAGAAATGAGCTGGTGTCTTACTAGTTATGAGATAATTTGCAATATCAGCATACCAAGGATTATGTGCAGTCAGTAAGAAAAGATGTTCATCAGGAAAACTATCATCAATGGCTACAGGATCATTAGGTACATGCAACCTAGAAAGAAAATCAGCTACCACATTGGTTTTACCAAGTTTATCTATTATGGTAATGTCAAACTCCTGCATAAGCAGCAACCAGCAAGCCAGTCTTCTAGAGATTGCAGGCTTGTTCATGAGATACTTAATAACAGAATGGTCATTATGCACATAGATCTCATATCTAGTAATGTAGTGTCTGAATTTATTCAGGGCATAAATGACTGCAAGAAGTTCTTTTTCAGTGACAGTGTAATTAAACTCGGCACCCTGAAAATTCTTACTGATAAAGTAAATTGCATGCTCAACTAAGTCCACCTTTTGGCCAAGCACAGCTCCAATAGCATAGTCTGAGGCATCAGTATGGATGTGAAAATGCAAGCCCCAATTAGGTCCTCTCAAAACTAGTGCTTTAGTGAGAACTTTAAGCTGTAGGAAAGATTTTGCACACTCAGAATCCCAAGCAAATTCGGCATCCTTCTTGAGCAAGTTATATAGTGGTGCTGCAAGATGACTGAAATCCTTTATAAACCTTCTATAATACCTGGCATGTCCAAGAAAACTTCGCACATCTTTTTGTTTTGCTGGAGTAGGTAATGTGCTAATTACTTCAATCTTGGCAGGGTCCACTTGAATACCTTTTGAAGATATGAAATGTCCTAAGACAACCCCTTCTTCCATCATCATGAAGCACTTTTCACTATTGAGAGAGAGGTTATAATCATGAAATTTCTAGAGCACTTTCTCCAAATCTTCCTTGGCCTCATCAAAAGTATGCCCATAGGTGGTAAAGTCATGTATCTAAATCTCCATGCAATCAGCAGAGATATATGAGAATATATTGATCAGAACTTGCTGGAAGGTAGCAGGGGCATTACACAACCCAAAAGGCAACACTGAATAGGAAAATGTGCCCCATGGGTAGGTGAATGTTGTCTTCTCCTGGTCTTCAGGGGCTTTTTGTATCTGATTATAACCACTGAATCCATCCAGAAAAGAGAAGTATTTCTTTCTAGCTAGGTTATCAAGGAATTAATCTATGAACGACAATGGAAAGTGGTCCTTCTTAGTGGCTATGTTAAGCTCTCTATAGTCGACACAAACTCTCCACTTCCCTCCTTTTTTAGGCACTATAACAAGAGGGGAGACCCACTGACTATCAAAAATGGGATAGATGAAGCTAGCATTTAACAACTTCTGCAGCTCATTCTTTACTATATCCCTTAGAGCTGGGTTAACCCTTTGCTAAGGTTGGCGAATAGGTCTGAATTCAGAGCTGATATAAATTTTGTGAGTTCAAAGCTTAGGGTCTAAACCTTTCATGTCAGTATAATCCAAAGCAAAGGTTTATTGATGTTATTTTAGAAGTTGTAGGACATCGGTCTGCTAAGAGGGAGTCAAAGCGTTGTTTACATTTAACTCCCTTCCTGCGCTGACCTCTAACTTAGTGACCTTGTCTGCCATGGATAGTTGAGCAATTGGGGAAGACTCCATTTCATGAGGTAGTAATGTATGAAGAAACTTGGAAGTTTCTGAATACTGTAGAGCATTGAAAGGTGGTAACAAAGTTTCAAGAACATAGTCCTCTTGGGAACACACTTGTGATTGCACTCCATACTCATTCAGAATAATGGAGGAAATGATTTCATCTTCTTCCCTAGAAGCTACAAAAGGTTCCCTGGATATCATCATTAACTAACAAATGGAATTGACCTCAGGTTCAGTATCATCCAAATCTGGCCAGATTATCTGGTCATCTTGCAATAGAGGTTGAGCTGGGGAATATAGAGTCAGATTTTTAGTGCTGACTCCATTGGATATAGTCATTTTTCTTGACCAACAAACTATATAGGCATCTACAGTAGCCATCCAAGGCTTGCCTAGAATTATTGGATATCCTCCCATGTTAGCCTTTGGAGAAAGGACAACAAAGTCAACTGGATATTCCCAAGAATTCAAGGTGACTATTACATCTTCTACCATCCCATCAGGTGTAATGGTGGAACTATCAGCAAGCTGAAGGATGGTTGGGGTTTTCCTAAGATCAATGATATGCAACTGAGACATTACTTCCTTGGTCATGACATTTATGGATGCACCTAAGTCAACTAGAGCATTTTGGACTTGCATTCCTTGAATAGTGACTGTAACCATAGGGCTACCAGGATCAGAATACTTGGGAATTGTCAATTTCTCCAACATTAGATCACATAACTAACCTAAGACATGAATGGTTTTAGGATCCTTTTTCTTTCTCCCAGGTTGCTTGATAAAAGCTTCCTTGATGGCTTTAGTATATGTAGGTACTTCTTTTATGGCATCTAATAGGGGAATCTTTACTATCATTTGCTTTAGTTGGGCAAGCAAATCCAACACTGCTTGATTTTCCACTGGCTTAACTTGTTCCTCTAACCTATGAGGAAAAGGGGGTTCTTGTGCTGCAAGAGCAACAAGTTGGGCCCGTACCTCAGTTGATTCTATTGAGGCATCCTTAACTTTGGTAATGATAGGCTATTATGGAGGAGGAAGAGTTGTGCCATATCTTAGATGGATATTATTTAGGGAAATTGCATAGCTCTGCTGTTGTGTTGTAGGTTTAGCATTGTTGGGATTAGGAGTAGGCTGAGAAGGCAATTGAGTCTATTTAGGGGAAGTAGTATTAGTTGCAGGAGGAGGCATCAAAGCCTGTTGCTAAGGTGGTGGCATCAAGCTTGCTAGTTTGATTGGTTCATCCAATTGTGTGGTTGTTGCCACCCTTGTTGGGGCTGTTGCTAGGGTTGTTGAGGTTGTGACCAACCCTGTTGAGATTGCGGCCATCCTGGCTAATGCTACTACTAGCCTTGCTGAGGTTGTTGCCAACTTTGCTGAGGTTGCTGCCAACTAGGTTGATGTTGTTGCCAACCTTGCTGAGGCTGCTGGCAACTACTATACCCACTAAATCCACCATGCTGTTAATTTTGCCATGCATTATTATTATTAAAATTTTGAAGAGGATCTTGGGGAATACCTAGTCTCTGAGCCCATGGCCTTCATTGGGAAACGTAGAGCACCTCTACATTCTCATTAATGGCTTTGAACTCGGTAGGCATTGGTTGGGACTCCAAGCTTGCAAAAGACTTGCACTGATAATTCTTTTTCTTCTCCCTACAGTGTGGACAGTACTCTGCTAACATTGCATCAGCTTCATCTTTCTTTCTCCTTGCCTGCATTGTGTCCAACTAAGTAGTGACATCATTAATGATGTCTTTCTTGAAATCTAACAATAGATTGGATAGCTCCATTTTGGACACCCCTGCACTGTTGGACTTGTGAGGCAAGGCTCTCAAGCCTCTTCCTTTCTTGACAGTAGCTCTAGAATAGTTCAGACATATGCTCTTTATGTCATCCCATGTCTTCTGAGTAATGTCTCCCCCTACCATAAGTTCAAGGGCCTCTATGCTCCCATCATTCACACCTCTCAAAAAAAAATGCTTTTGAGATTCTTCATTTAGCTCATGTTGTGTGTTACGATGCAGGCTGAGCATAAACCTGGAGACATAGTCTTCCAAAGTTTCATCTTCCTTCTGTGACATTTTAAATATGTCATCTCCCTTTAAGTCTCCTCCTCTGCAATAATATTTATACTTCTCAAGAAACATGGTGCACATTGAATTCCAATATGCTACAGCATCAACACCCAAACTCATAAACCACCATAGAGCAGCCTCCTTTAAAGTGGAAGGAAATAGTTTGAGCTTATGGCCGTTAATGGTGTAGTCATAGCTTCTGTAGAGGACATAAAATTCAAAGAAGAAAGTCTCTGGATCCTCTGTGATGAGCCCATAGAATTTAGGAAGTGCGGCTGCAGGAATGTTCTTCAGATTTTGGTTACCCTGCTGAGTAGGAATAGGAAAAGAGAAAGTAGGATGAGCCATTACGTTATCTAGATATTTTGGACAAGCAAAGAGGGCATTTAAATGGAGAGACTCTTCAGATGATGGTGGTGAAGGCAAGTGATCATAAGCATCAACAAACACATTCTCAAACGGTTCTTCTTCTTGTGGGTTTTCTAATTGGGGTTCCTTAAATGTTGGATCGAAAACCTCAAATGGTTCTCCCTAATTAAGGTTAGGTAGGAATCACCCAAGATGATCCCTACGTCTATGCATGCAAAATTATGAAGAATAAAGACTAACTTAATGACTTTTGGGTCGAACTAAATTGACACCATCCTCGGAAATGATGCCAAAAATGACTGGTTAAAATAATATCCTAGTAACTCAAGGATTGGACATCCTTTAACAGTGATTAATTATTGAAAATCATCATGTGTCTACTTAGAACATCATGCTAGACTTTATTAAATGTATCAATCTGGGATCGTGAACTTGAGATGATGGCTGCAAAGTTTATGCTTTAGTTCTCCTGAAGAATCATCACTACTAAAGTAAAAGCTATTGCTACAAGAGATTTATACTAGGAACTGAAACTACAGATTAACTCTCATCTTGAAGGAAAAAACTTAATAGTAAATAGATAATGCTTTAGAAGTAAACCTATGTTGCAGGAAATAGTCAATGGTTCTGCTACCAGTGGCTGCATGAGCAATAGTACTTAACAAATTCAAAGAAACTTAACTGAATCCTACTTAAGCATGAACAGGGAATTCACCTCCCGTGTGGGCCCCCATGAAAGTATGAATGAATTATAACTCAGAGATTGAAATAAGGAACTGTCATATATTCATTCAACAAAACATAGATATAATATAGGATATCAAAGTATTTCACTCTATTGCTGGATTATAGTATGAATCCCTCAAAACATCTAACTAACTTGGAATCATAAGTTCCAGCTTATTTAAAAGCAACTAAGAAAAATAGAACTCCTACAAACTAGGTCTTTCATTACATAGCATAACAACTTTAGTTACAGGAATGACAACATCATTTATGCAAGAGGATAAGCCATATTTAGTGCTTCGAGAATATAGGAACGTTTGGTAACTAAATTGACTTGGTCTGAATCAACAACTGCAAAGTTATGGAAGGAGTGGAGCTATGATGAACTCTGAAACAGTTATCCACCTTAAAAGACCCACTCATCCTTGAGTCTACGCTCCTTGCTGACTTGTTCTTCTCCTGCAAAAGGTTAACATAATAAAATCCACAACATGAATCCAAGGCATAGATTATAATAAGTTTTCCTATTTTAACGTAGCCTTGTCACACGGCTGTAGGAGATCTACCCATTAAAGCTAGAGAAGAAAAATACCAGATTTTATCATAACATTCATTAATCTATATATATATTCAGTCTTGTCCTTAAGTATCAAATATACATATGGCTAAAGCTTAGAAACATAAAAGACTGTATAATGTTTATGAAAAACTATAGGATATTTAAGTCTGAACTTAGAAAATCATAAACAAAACATCCCATAAACTTGACTCATCACCATGCAGGGTTACCAGAAGTAGCATCGAGAAGATAGCACACAAAAACCCTAGTAGAGTGGAGAAAAACCAATATTATGTCTACATTGTTCATTCCTAATTCCTTAATAATTATTTATTCTCAAGATTTTGGCAACATTGTTTTTTCATATTTTTTTTAAAAATGTTTTTGGCAAAATTAATAATCAAGTCTCTAAAAAACTTTCTATTTTGATACCATGTAGAAAATTTGAGAGCACAAAATTAATATTTTTTGTATTTCAAATGCATAGATTCATAGATCCTTAAATAAGTTGTGGTTTTACTAAATTGTTATTATCTATATTTGGGCCAAAGTTCTCAATGTGGTTGTTGTATCATATGCAAGTTGGGATCATCATGTTTGTTATTTTGATTTTTTGTAGCATAGCATGAATTTTCTCACACAGCAAGGAAGATTTTGTGGACTAAATTCTTGATCATACTTTAGACCTCAATAGATTTGTATAGTTGGTTGTTTACAAAGATTATATTTTCATGGTCATTCATGCATAAAATAACAAGGTAATTTTTTTCATGAATAAAAAATCCAAATGATAGTCATGCTAATACATATAGGAAAATTTCCATCGTAGTTACAAGTTGAGTAGTATGTCTTTCCATAATGAGGCTTTTCCCTTATTATCAAGGTGTTCTTAGGATGATTGTCATAATAGTATAAATTTAGGTAGTATTGAGAGATACAAAAGTCTAAGTATCATTGCATCTCAATCATCCATTTCATACTACAACCTTTCATATATGCATCTTCCCTAATGTTGTCTCATTAGATCCTAACAATTCATTGCACCTCTTAATCCTAGCCATCCATCTTATTAGTCATAAGTATATTAATCAAACAATAACCTATCCATTAGACAAAAGATCTTTTAAGAAAAGTTATGCTATAATTTAATGCACAATCAACATATATATCATTAGATCAAGAGCATATCAAGTGGAGCTAGGTGGAGTTAGGGTGCACACTACTTCTTCTTCATTTGAGGAGAAAGAATTGTAGGTGCATAGGGTGATGGTTCGAATTATCAAACTATTATAGATACATTTGGTGATAGTTTTAATCATCAAGTTTTTTTTAGAAAGTTATTGAATTTAATTTTTGTAAAAATAATATTCATCAACTAGTTCAATGGTTTTCCATCCTTAGGTTACGGGTATATCAATTGAATACAAGACTATTACTCTGGTCTAATTAATGAACATAATCAACTACATTATTGGCTAAACCAACATCTACTTCACAAGGAGAAATTTTGAATTCATTATGATGCCATAAACCATTAGGATAAATTTGTTCATTCATTCAAGTGTCATATATAAGACTTAATATACTCATTCATGAAAAATTAACATAAATAAAACTAAAATGATTTACATATTCAATATAACATGACTAAATATATGTATTAGAAAATCCTTAAATTATACATTGCAATCAAACTCCCAACTTATTGAATAATCACTCAAAAACTTAAAAGTACTAAAATAATATAATCTTTAATGAAATTACCTATGCTAAATTTTAAAATAAATATATTTATTTATTTAAACATATTTACTAACTTATTACTAACATTTATGAATAATTTTTGTGCAAGCTCTCTTCTTTATAGCTTGCATCCCCAATTTACATTATTCTAGAAAAATCTTGTTTATATCCCCGTCTACTTGTGGTTTGTCCATAAGTGCAAAGCTCAACATCTGTGGAGTATTAGACTTCATCTAAGCTTCACTTTGATTGCTTCAATTTTCTTATTTTTAGTAAGCATCTATGGATTTGGAGGTTTTGTCTTCTCTTCCAACATATGCACCACTTGTTCCATGCTTGGCCTCATCTCCTAATCCCTTTCTATGAAGAATAACCCTACAATGCCTCCTCTTCTACAACACATTCCTTCATAATATTAATTGTCTTCCCCTGGTCAATTTGAGTTTCATCCCACTGAAGAAAGTAATACTGACTTGAATTTTACTCATTTAAATCTTGACTCTTTCAACTAGAAATGATTTCTAAGAGAGTAATACCAAAATTGTAAACATCAACCTTGGGAGTGATGGGAATCTTGGAGATCCACTCTAACACAAAACAAACTCTTATCCCTATCATTTTAGTTAGTACATAGCTGAAATCTCTACCCACAAGCTTTTCCAACCTAAAATTTGCTAACTTGGATAAAAAATTGATGCAGGAGCATCCTTGGGTCGTTGGCAATCTTGCATCACCCAAAAATATTTTCGCTTAGTTTTTCTCTTGCTAGCAGTTTCTATATTTTTGGTAGCATTCATTGGTTTTGGACCATATATAGTTGTGAACCTCAGGTTATGTTCTTGACACCATGTTTTACTTACATCTTGGTTCGCACCTCATTTGGATTCTTCACAATGAAGATACCTTGGATTCAAGTTTGGGCCTATGTTTTCTTCAAGTTCTAATGACCAGTTGGAGTTTTTTAATCTCGTGAAGTATTTTACCAATCGACGATGAAGATTTTTGGTGCATATCACAATGAACTTTGGTCTTTGGCTGAAGTTCCTCTTGGATTGCACGTTATTTCAACATCTTGGCATTGAGATCCTTATGATTTGGGTCATGACCTATACTCTTGTATTATGTTTTCTAGTTCTTGTAAAATGTGATAGATCATGGTTGACATGTGATGCAAAGGTTCTATATATTGAGGCATTTGATCTTTTTTAGGAGTATCTTAGCAGTTGTAAGAATAACCTTTGGAAGGTTAAATCTAGGGTTGAGTTATGATTTCTATTATAATCAGGCATGTATGTCAAAAATTTGTAAGTTGCATGTTGCGAGACAATTTAATGTAAATATTTGATTTTGTGATAATGTAAATATTTGTTATATCCTATTGATTATCTATTCTTGTGTCTAAGTTGGTTATTTCCACTATGTTGACTCTTGTTGCATGGTTTGGACCATCTCCATTAGGGAAAATCGTACAATGACCGCATAAAAAATTACCATCTAGAAGAATTTTCTCAAGCTTTAGATCACATAAGTGATTCGATCTCGACACTCTCAATGGAGATAAACTAAACCTTGTGCAGTGCTTAAAGTGATATGGAATTGGGTTTTCTAGTCCAGTACCTTCCCACTATTTTTGGAATTAGTAGTGAAGAGTAGGGAATTTAGACAGCTATTGGACTTAATCATAAACTAGTAACTACCTATATCCTTTTGTACAAAACCCTCAAAGTTTGATCAAATTTTCATGTTGTATATTGCCAAGAGAATTGATTTTGGGTTGAAATTTCTTATCATATTATCTTGTACTAGACTCCAATTTATTTATGGCCATGAACGTACCATCTATTAGAGATCATTTGAACACTGAACTAAACCCTATACTCTCCAACCTAGATGTGAAATTCCTTGTTGCAACATTCAACTCCTTGTAACTAAAAATTCTAACAAAAAACTCTAAGGAATCTTGACACACCTCCTTTGGTGCTCATAGATGATACATTTGGCACATTAAAAATGTAGACATACTCAAAGAAAGGGTGAGAACACTCACAATAACAATGGCTTTTTACATTGACGAAGATGGTTTACAAAACTTTGGAAGTGTAGAGGAAACTACTCAAATGGAAATAGTCCATTTTCTATTTAATGAAGACTCTACATGTTTAGAAAATCTCCAAACCAATTTTTTGTATTATTTTGTGCATTGATAGAATATAAGATTTTATTGAGCTTTGATACTAGGTAAACTTTGAGCTTTACATGCACATCACAGTTGCTCTAGCTAGAAATGAAAGAACAAATTTGTAGATAAAAGAGGAAAAAGTTAGAGCAAGAATAAGAATAATAAACTATTTTATTCCATTTACAAATGATTAATTTTTTTTAAAAATATAATCTCCCTCAAAGAAAAAAAAAGTGGAGGAAAAAGAGGATTAAAACTAAAAAACAAAGATATTTCTTAGTAATTAGCTTAAAAACTAATTATAGTGTCATCTAAGTCACTATAATTAAAACTGGCAATAAACAAAAAGCTACCACTTCCAAGAATAAAACTTGGAATAAAAAACAATAAAGCATAAAAGTTTTGACTAACCCCCCCACCCCTTAATTCTAAGGAAATAAAAGAGAAGAGAAGGAAAACCCAATGAGAAAAAAACCCTCCCTCAAAAAACAAGAGATGCAACTATATGAAGTGGTAAAAAAACATCCTCTGAGACACAAGAAAAGTGTGAACAACTATCAAATTATAACTCCATAATGCTGAATGATGAAACTCCTCTAAAACAAAGATGATCAATATCAATTTTCATGAGTGCCCCCAATGATACTACTCAAACAATGAGAAGATGACAAACAAAGGAAAAATATCTATTAGTCAAAGATACAGAAGACAACAATCTACATGAGTGCCCCCAAACAATGAACATATGGAAAATAAAGGAAAAACATCTATAAGTTAAGGATGTAGATGAGATATGAATCTGTACAAGTGACCCCAACAACGTGCAACTCAATAATGCAAGAAAAAATAGCTAGTTGAAAATATAGGTACCAATAGTCTAAAGAATTGATCAACTATGGAACTAAGGAAGCATTAGCACAAACAGTAGAAACCACTCCCAATAATGCTAAAAAAGGAGAGGTGCGATAGGTCCACTAAAATGGTGTGTCACTAAGGATAAGATGAAGGCAAGGTCCATGTGAAAGGAACATGGCCTTGGCATGTCTAATGGGCCAATAAAATTTGGTTCAATCTTTGTTGACATAACTATTTGATACAAGCCTCTACTTTTGAGTTAAAGAAGAATATTTGGCTTCCATTCAAAATAGTTGTATGGAATGAGATTCAAAGAGGTTGGAAATTTCATTCTTTACAAGCTCTTAATTTCTTCAGTACCTACAAAAGAAATTTTATTCTCCTTCCTAGCAACCATGAGCTCTGATGCCATGTAAACTTTTGTGCATTGATAGCATATAAAATTTATGGAACTTTAATACCATGTAAAATTTGAGCTTAACATGCACATCATAGTTGATCTAGCTAGAAACAAAAGAAAAAACTTGCAAATAAAAGAGTAAAAATTTAGAGAATGAATAAGAATAATAAATTCTTTCAATCCATTTACAAATTATTACATTTTCAATATATAATCTTCCTCAAAGCAAAAAGTGGAGGAAAAAGATGAATAAAACTAAAAAATAGAGGTATTCCTTAGTTAGCTTAAAAACAAAGTAATTTTATTTTTATCCAAGTCACTGGAATTAAAAAGGGAAAAAAATAGAAAGTTGCCACTTCTAAGAATAAAAATTGGAACAAAAACTAATAAAGTGTAAAAGTTTCCACTAGCAATTTTGCAAGATCCTGAAAGAAAACTAAAAGCAAATGCAATGAGTGAGAATTTGCAGAGGCATACTTTCTGGCAATATTCTTTTGTGTGTGTTGGATATGACAATGCTGAATCATTGGGTAATGTTACACCAAGATTGATAAATTTGTTAGTGCTTCTATTTTTGTTATTATAGTTTAATGGCCTATCCCAAACATAATTAATAGCCCACTAGTCTTGTGAATTCTAGGCATACTTGTTTGTGGGGTAAAAACCATCTACGTAGCTTCAAAAATAAATATTGGTATAATTACAACTGACATAGTCATGGTCAGAGAATCCCCATAGGAGATGTCCTAACATGCAGTGAACAAAGTCACATAGCGGAAAACATGAACACACAACAATCTCTGATAGAAAATTCAACTTTTATTCATCAATAACCAAGCTTACAAGCAACATGTCAGGTTGTAAGGCCTCCTTGGTTACCACCAATTACATGAGAATTACAACAAGATCTACAATGATCCAATTTTCCCTAGCTAGTCCAAACTTGTAACAACAACAACAGTCGGTTGGACCTCAAAGGCAGATCTAAACTTGAGCTCGCAAGCCTCCAAGTAATCTCCTTGTTCCAAAACAATACTATCTTTGCTACACTTAGAATAATTGACTGAATTATGCTCTCATATCAGAATATCCTCTGCTACCACCTTTTTCATGCCCCCTAACACTACCCATACCTTCCTTATATACTACTCATCTACAAGTAAGCTTTACAACAATAATTAATTACAAAACATCAGATGACTCTCAACATAGCCTTTACAAAATACATTTCTTCATGTCGGCCTTCAAACGGTCATCAGATTCACATAGATTTAGGTCCCCACACATCCAATAGTCAATCTATAACTCAAGGAGCGTGACCTAAATTAAATGCACCAACTAGCCAAACTGATTCATCCAAACAAACAAGTTGGTCAACAAGAGCATTGAGTGCTAGTACTAGTCAGTAACATAACATCAAGACCCAGTTGGTAACTAAGCATCAAACTCCTCAACCGAGCAACCAATACACCGAGTCACTAAGTCCATTGGTGAAGCCAAGTAGACTCCCAACTGAGAACCACCACCAAAGTGACTACCAACCACCGAGCTCCATCGGTGAAGCCAAACAAGTTTACAATCGAGAACTAACACAAAGAGACTGACAATATCAGGTCTCCAACTGAGATACAAAAGAAATCGAAAACCAAACACAAACACATTTTTGGTTGATACGGGATTGCCAACTACCCCAGGCCACAAAAACCATATATGATGCATTGATCTCTAGGGTGATACCTTTGTACAATCTATTTAGTGCCACTAAATAAATCATACTCTTGTATTTCTCCAGACTTGACTTAGAAAAAATATGAGATCCCTTTCAGAGACTTATAACTAACATACAAACTAGAACTAGTATTTTCAAAGTTGAGTGTGTATTACACCCTTTCCATCATTTCTACAACCACACTGAAAATTTTGGCATTATGTGTTCCACTCTCCCAATACTAGATAATATTGTTCCATGTTAAAACCTCTTGTATGGCTCTAGATGGATCCAATGAACTTTTCCAACTAACTAGCCTTTTCTTTATTTCACATACATCAAAATACCTGAATTTTTTTTCCAAATAATATTAAATTTATTCTCATTGCTCGGTATTATAAAATTACCAGAACCTAATAGCACAACTTGTGAGAACTTGTTTGATATGTTGACCAACCATTCCTTTCCATCGAACAGTTCCAGCTCACCTTCTTTTAAGATCTTCAAAATGCAAGGTTTGATTTGTGTCGGGCTCTCCCTATTAGCCACCCAAACAATGGTCTTTTCTGATAATTTGGCATACCAAATGCTAATGTACCAGTTATTGCTTACATTTGGGCTAAAAAAATACCAATTCAAATGTTCCCTTGTTTAAAATTAATATTTGATTTCCAATAAGAAAGGTGGCCAAGGAAAGAGAATCTCCCCTACCAGTAGATAAGTTGTCACACTTGCAAATTATAATTAATGTAGTAAGAGAGAACATATGTTAGAATGTGAAGTTGATGCTATTATTGATGTTTTCATTAATGGTTGTCATTGATGTCAACATATCTAATGCATACAAGAGGTTTAGATATGGATTGGTTATTTTTGGTGTATCAGTAGTTGGTGTTGGTGTATCGGTAGAAGTGTTCACCGAAGGATGTGATTTAAATATTTTTTCTTATCCATGTCAATGATGGTTCTATTCTATGTAAAACATATGGTGGATCATTTGTTTGGGTTCAGTCCTATTTGGAGTGTGTTCATTATGTTTTAGTCCCAGCAGTTACCGTGTAATGTACATTGATCATATTTGTTGGTACTGAAAGTCTCAGAGATGGTGTAGCATGTTGTTATGTGTGAGATATGTTGTATTGAGTGGGGTGGTCCACATTTCATTCATTACCACTACAAGATGATTTGGTGTGACCTATTTCAAATCGGTTTAGGCTGACTTGGTTGTTGGTATCAAGTAGTATAAGAAGAGTGATAACATTAGTTGTTGGTGTAATTCTTGTATGCAAGTAATATGCAAAGTGAATGTGAATCCGACAAGGAAATATCTATGTGTTGATGTTCATGTGATTTGATGTAATCAGTAGTAGACTATTATATCATTTATATAATGCATATTGTCTGTGATAGTGGTTTCAGTGGTGGATTAAAACTCATTTCTTATATTATGGCAGTGAGCCTAATTGTATTAGTAATGAGCCTATTTGTATTGGAAGTTAGCCACTTTTACATTACAAGTTGGTTAGCTCGATCGATAGTGAGCCCTTGTAAAAATCACTTTAACCAGTGTTCATTTCATGAGAATTATCTTCTCTGTGGTTTTTACCAATTTGGGTTTCCTCGTAAACTCTAGAGTTAATTGTGTTAATGCTTTTTATGCTTTCATGTTTACATCTATTATAATTTTATGGCTGGTTTAAGTTCTTACCAATTCAATAAAATTTAAGAAAGATTTTGTGAATAACTAATTCACCCCCCTCTCAGTTATTCAGTCTGTTCAACAACATCATATATGTTGGAAGGTCATTATTTTCCATTTCTATATTGTTGGTTTTCATATTTAATGAGTTGATCGGAATACATAGTAGAATTAGCATTAGAAACTCCAAAAGGTTAGTCATCTTTTTTTCTGAACCGTTCTCTTTGAAAATATATCATGTTTACATTGGATTTATTATTTCAAAGACAATGGGAATACAATGGCAATGAATATGGATTATATGCAAATTTTATCTCATTTATCAAAATTGCATACTTAACATACATAGATGTTATTCCTATCTTAGAATTGCCTAAAGTAATGATGATGTGAACCTTTCAAGAAGTGAGAAATGACGTGGGGATGGGTAGAAAGTTCTTTTCAGTGCTAAAATAAAATTTTACAAAAAAAAATCATTCATTTTGAAAATAGAAACTAGAAATGGTGCACACCTTGGTGTGCAATTGGTAAGTAGAAGAGGTCAATTAAAAAAATGACTTGTGTTTTCTGTACATGCATTTGTGTATTACATGAGGTTAATTGGTGGACTTTAGCAAATTTTGTTTGTGTACAAATGTCTTAATAGAAAATTGATAAAGCTCTGTGTGTGTGTGTGTGTGTGTGTGTGTAGCTCATCCTCTCTATTTCTTAATGTTTAGCTCATCCAAAATTGCACTAATAGATAAGTATGAATTTATAGCTCTGAGAGATCAACAAGGGAGGATACCACTTGAAAATTGCCTAGGACTTGTCATTTTTCATCAAGAATATGTACAAAGTTACAAACTGTTCATTGGTTGGACTCCCTTGTGGTTGACCTAATATATCTTTTTTTCTCACTTATCTTGTTTGCACTTGTTTACCACCTTTGAAAATCTTAAATTAAAATATATAATTTTTTCCTTAATCCCACACTTACTTTGCTTTAGTTTCACATACATCATAATGACTTTATATATACTATTTTCTATAATGTTATGTGTTACATGTGTTATTTGTAATGACTTGTTGTGTTAATAATCACATATGAAAATGAATTAACATTCTATTTAATTTTGAATCATCTCAATTACTTTTGAAAGGGAGAAATATATATTTTATGGAAATGGTGTATACTAGTATCTTTGGATGCTTTTGTAGAGGTAATAATAGTTGAGATGCAATTCAAAAAGGTATAAAGCATAAGTGGGTTTATTAAATTTGAGAGCTACTTTTAGTTTTAGAATTTCTTAAATTTCGTTTATATTTGTTACATTTATTTCACAAAGTTTTGATTTTGCGGTCTTTCAAGATATTTATTTATGATGAAAAGAAATGTTTAGGTCACTTGAAACAAAAAACTTCTTTTACAAACTCATGAACTTGCACATTTGCCTTTTTCTTTCATGGCATTCTCCTTTCATAATTCAATTAGGAAAATCTCATGAACAATTTTTAAATATGATAAAAATTATTAAACTTAATAAATATAATTAAAATTTTCCCCTTCTCTTTTAATTTTGTTGAATTGCACTTAACTCCTTTGGTTAATTTTTATTATCCCTTTCTAAATACATAAAATAAACTACAGTTCCCATTGATATCAATATCTTTTCTATGGAGTATTTAGCTTTATAAAATAAAACATTATGCATTAAAGGCAAAGTGACGGTTCACAAGGAAGCATCCCTCGCTTTGATAAAGGTGTCATAGGCAATTATATGTCTTTCAATCCACAAATGGTGACCGAACATTTTTTTATTTAACATAAATTTGTGTGAAGTCAAAAAATATGATTTTAAGTGACCAGAAAAATAGGTTACTATTGGCTTTTAATTTCTAGATGATTTCTCACATATTGACTGGATTTAATTTGAATACTTTAAGCGCTTCAATTGAAGATTGCTATCACTAGATGAGAAATTTTGGCTAGGAATGAACAACCACCATTGAATGGAGAGGTAATGTTAGTGTGTGATAGCATCAAATAATAAATGACAAGTGCACATGGTAGGAAATAATATAAATGGAAACATAAAGTTATTAATTATTTAGAAACGGTAAGAAAAAGGGTGAAAATGATGAACATGCGAGATCCATTCAATCTTCTTGCCTACGTACAAATGCAACATTCACAGTTATCAACAAAAGAATGTGAAGTATTTTGTAAGACCTTTGTGGTTGAAACCTATGTAGGTATCAATAAATAAATTGAAGCATTTCCAAAGATCTTTATGATCAAAACCTCTATAGATATCAGTGATCTTTGTGATCAATTTGAATCATGATCTTTACAATCAAATCATTCACAAGTTGAGTGCTAATCTAAAAAAACAATACTACAATCTAAATGATATTTGTAACCAGTGTTATAGAAATTCAGCAACAATCTTTGCAATCAACATTATGATCTTTGTGCCCAATACTATTGCTTCTTAGTTTCAACAATAATATTTTGAAATTAATGTTACTTATATTTGTATTTTTTTTAATTGTGTTTGACATGAGAATATTTATACTTGTACAAGATATTAAACATTTTTGTAACATTTTTCCAACAGGATCCATCAATCGATCCATAATCAATCTACATGGAAAATTACATAAATTATTCATTCCTCTTTTTTCTCTAATATGACTTTTAAAAATGATTCTTCAACCAAAATATTGAAGAAGGGTAAAGATCCCAACTTTTTTTTTCTTTGTCCTGTCCTGTGATAATGCAAACACTACGTTCTTTTGGATCTTCTACAACCTCATACACAAGCAGCTACAAAACTGTTATCTCTCATGGGAAGATGCTTTAAGTGCTACGATCTCCATTTTTAAAAAAATTTAGCTTCACTTTTTCTATTTTTTATAAGGGAAAGATTTTGCTAAATTAAATTGAAGTAAAATAATAACCATCGAGTTGGCCTTTCATTATTTCACTAGGCTAGACAAACACTGCATTCTTTTGGATCTTCTACAACATCATACACAAGTAGCTACAAAAATTTCATCTCATGGGAAGATGCTTTAAGTGCTACGATCTCCATTTTTCAACAAATTTAGCTTCACTTTTTCTATTTTTTATAAGGGAAATATTTTGCAAAATTAAATTGAAGCAAAATAATCACCATCGAGTTGGCCTTTCATTATTTTGCTAGGTTGGACAAAATATGGTTTATGCATCATGATTCCTCAGAGGTGGTAACAAAGAATATTAAGTTGTGACCTCTTTAGAGAATTTTTTATAGATATGATGGAATCTCCTTGATAGATCTATAGGGATAGCTTCATTCACCAAATTCTAACAATCTCTTCAGACATTTTCAAAAATATTCTCTTTCAAATGTTCTTGCTTTGATATTAATTATCATGATGTTTGTTATTTGATTTTGATCTTCAACTTCTATTGACTCTAATATCAATTGCTAAATTGGAGATCTTAAATTCAGATTCCCTATTTTTTTGTTATTTCCAAGGCATATTTAAAATTTTATATTTGATTGTTAGGTACTCATTCTCTTTGCATTGTTCAATCTTTTTGTCTTCTTAATGATTATTTATTCTCAATATTTTGACATCGTGATTGTTTCACTATTTTTTATTAATTTTTGGCATACTCAATTATCAAGCCTTTCAAATTATTTCTATTTTGATACCATGTAGAAAATTGGAGAGCGCAAATTTAATATTTTATATATTTCAAATGCATAGGTCCATAGATCCTTAAATAAGTACATGTATGGAGAGATGTGTCTCTTCCATTAGACATGTATGTTGATAAAATACAAGTTATATTTTTAACAATTAAGTGAGTTGAGAAAGTTTAGGTGATAGATATATTTAGATTGAAGCTAATGAAATTATATTTGGTGGATTTGAATTATGAAGGTGAGACTCGTGGTTTTATTAAATTATGATTATCTATGTCCGGGCTAGAGTTTGCAAAGTGGTTGTTGTAGCATTTGCAAGTTGGGGTCATCATTTATGATTTCAATTTTTGTTAGCATAGCATGAATTTGATGACATGACAAGGAATATTTTGTTGACTAAATTCTTGATCATACTTTAGACCTCAATGGAGTTGTATAGTTGGTGTTTACAAAGATAATAGTTACATGATCGTTCATGCATAAAATAACATAGTAATTTTTTTCATGCTAATAGATATAGGATATTTTCCATCCTAGTTACAATTTGACTAGTATGTTCCATATTGAGGCTTTTCCTTTATTATCAAGGTTTTTTTTCAGATGATTGTCATCATACTAAAAAGTTAGGTAGTATTGAGAGACCCAAAAGTCAAAGTATCATTGCATCTCAATCATCCATTTCATACTATCACCCTTTCACATATGAGTCTTCTCTAAGGTTGCCTCATTAGATCCTAACCATCCATTACACCTCTTAATCCTAGTCATACATCTAATCAATCATCAATATATAAATCAAACATCAACCTAACCATTAGATGAAAGAGATTTCAAGAAAAGTTATGCTAGAAATTTAATGAACAATCAACGTATCATTATCAAGAGCATATCAAGTGGAGCTAGGAAGCACTCTACTTTTGCTTTATTTGAGAAAGGATTATAGGTGCATAGGGTTGAATCATCAAAGTATATAGATGCATTTGGTGATAGTTTTAATCATCGAATTTCTTTCAAAAAATCATTGAATTTAGGTTTTCTAAAAAGAAAATTCATCAACAAGTTCAATGGTTTTCCATTCTTAGGTTGTGGGTATGTCAATCAAATATAAGACTACAATTCTTGGCTAATTAACAAACATAATCAACTACATTATTGGCTAAACCAATATCTACTTCACACGAAGAAATTTTCAAGTCAATGCCATGTCATAAACCATTAGGAGAAATTTTTACATTCACTCAAGTGTCATAATTTTGTCGTTTATGATAATCATTGTAAGAGTTTGATTAAGAGTCATATATAAGACTTAATATACTCATTAATAAAAAATTAACATAAATAAAACTAAAATGATTCATATATTCAATACAACAAGACTAAATATATAAAATCATAAAAATGAATATGAGCGGGAGCGGGAGCAACAACAGCATGGGCGGATGTCGTGAAGGCGAGATACTTGGTTCTGAAAGTGATGAGGGAGATTCAGACGATGCAGACAGTGACCCAGGAGGGGGTTTGGGGGTGCTTGTGAGGGGGGTCTGCAATTTTTGTGCCCGGGGCTTGCATCTCTTTCCTTCTGCGTCTTTTGAGATTTGGGCTAGGGCTCTTTGTAGCAACGGTAAAGGATTGGGGGGGTTCCTTTTCCCCTTTATTTTTGAGAGGTGTCGTCCCTAGTTTTCTCAAAAGGTTTGCGATGGTGAGAGGCTTCTTTGGGTCCTCCTTCCGGACTTTGTTATGCTGGCCTGTTCCGGGGATCATCACTCTTTCATGTGGAAGTGTGCTGATGGCTCGCTTGGAGTGGTTTTGTGTGGAATCCCTATGGAGGTGGGATTGCATGCTAGTGCTCTTTGGAAGTCCGGCTTCTTATCCCCATGACTCCACTTCTTTGCTTCCTACTGAGGCGGGAGCTTGTTTTGAGGTAAAGGTTCCCTTCCCTCTTAACTCCTCTTTCCCTCTTTCTATAGGGGGGAAGGTCCTTTTGAGGTGGAGGCTCTGTCGATTGAGGTGGCTAGTGGATGGATGGAAGAGGTGGGTAGGAGTTCTAGTTGTGAGATTGGCCATAGCTGGAGGGTTCCGTTTCTGCCAATGATCTTTGAAGGTATTATCTTTTTCTTGGCAGGTTGTAATCAAGTGGAGTGGGGAGTTTCCCACATTCCTAGCTCTTTGTTTAAGGTTGGGGGAGCCCTTCAAAACCCTTTTGTGCTTGACCTTTGTGGGAGAGTCCTATTTTTGCTAGAAATCTCTGATAGTCTTTTCTTGCTTCTAGCTGATGGTGATTTGGAGGTATGGGGAGTCTTCCTCATTCCCAGTTTAGTGTTTATGGTTGGGGGAGCCATTCAAAACCCTAACTACTTTTGTGCAGCTGATGATTCTGTCGGTGTGCTTGGCTACTATTGGGGGGATCTATTTTTGCTAGAGACCATTAATAGCCTTACCTTCTTTCTAGCAGGTAGTGATATGGGGGATTAGGGGGTCTTCCTCAATCCCTTGTCTTTGTTTAAGGTTAGGAGAGCCTTTCAAAACCCTGGTGATATGGTGCAGCTGAAGCCTAACATGCTCATTTATCTAAGTTGTTGTTTTCTTTTTGGTTGTGATTTGGTGGTTTGGGGAGCTAGCCTCATACCCATTTCTTTATTTAAGGTTGGGGGAGCCTTTCAAAACCCTGATGGTTTGGTGCAGCTGAAGCTTGACATGTCCAAATTTTTAAGTAGTTGTTTCCTATTTGGTTGCGAGTTGGTGGTTTGGGGAGTTATCCTCATACCCAGTTCTTTGTTTAAGGTTGGGGGAGCCTTTCAAAACCTTGAGGGTTTGGTGCAGCTGAAACTATACTTGCACAATTACTTAAGCTATTGTTTCATTAAGTATGTTTATGGGAGCCATCAAAACCCTTATGTAAGGTTTAGGGAGCCTAAAAACCCTAGATATTTGGTGATATTGTAAGGCGTTGGCTTTACACGTTTGGTCTCAGTAGCTTGAGCCTTCTTGAATACTTTCCTTCTGGCTACTATTGTTTTGTTGGGTGTGTTCTATTGGTGTTTCTACTGGCATAGTGTGTTGGGGGGTGTTGTAAGGTTTTTCAATTTTTCCAGCTGTTTCACTTTGGATTGAGCAAATGCTTCCTATCTTTAAACTCAGGGTTTTAGTTCCCTCCAAAAACTAATTGTAAATGGTTTTGGGACCCATTCAAAACCTGATTTTACCTTAATAAAAAACAAGACTAAATATATGTATTAAAAAAACCTAAAACTATATATGCATCAAACTCCCAACTTATTGAATAATCAATCAAAACTTCCAAGCTACTAAAATAATATAATTCTTTAACTAAATTATTTTTTGTTGTTTATAATAATCATTGGAAGAGTTTAATTAAGAGTCATATATAAGATTTAATATAATCATTAATGAAAAAATTAGCATAAATAAAATTAAAATAATTTATATATTCAATATAACAAGACTATGTATTAAAAAACTTAAAATTATGCATGCATCAAACTCCCAACTTATTGAATAATCACTCAAAACTTTCAAGCTATTATCCAATTGCAGGACACCCCAACTTCAAAGATAAGGCTTGAATTATACTACATGAATAATATTCTTGGATTGTAAGAGGACTCAATTCCAAAAAGAAACCTAGACATTTACATTCTTTGAGATACAACATCAATTTTAATATCTGGGGACTAGAATATGACAATAATATAATCATTAATGAAAAAATTAGTACAAATAAAACTAAAATAATTAGCCGATAGGCTTATCATGTGAGGTTGCTTGCGTACGAGAATTTCAATACTTGTCTCATGCTTGAAAACCACCGATTTAGTGGTTTTAAAAACCATCCTTGTTTGGCACGCTGCACACCTTCCCAAAATTTGATGCAGCACGCTACAATACACCTTCTAAAAATTGGAATCGCCTCACGTTTTCATCATTTTCCTGCATCTACCAATTTCATGCTGGGAGGATTGAATGTAGTGTAGGGAACGCACACAAATCTCAGACCTTCTATCATGGTGTCGTGTTTGACACCCCTGCAACATTTACTTCTCACCTATATCCCAATCCCATGTTTATCATTTTCTCTTATGACCCATTAAATAGGAAAATACAAAACCATTTTTTATTGTAGAGAACTCAGCTAACAAGGCTAGAATAGGTGGTGTTTGTTGTGGTCAAATGAATTCAACCTCCTGGCGTTTCAACGTAATTTTCTCTCTTGTTTCCATTGCAAAGTATTTCGGTAGTTCCATTACTATTTTTCCTGAAGTGGGTTTTGAACATCTGTGGATGACAGTGGTTTGAAAGTGGCGCTGTGGTAATCTATTTTCAGTAGAAAATGTGATATGCAATATCTTCTTTTATTCACGTGTTCCTGCTCCAGTCTATTCTTTCTCATTCAATCAAAGTCTTTACATAAAATATTATTAATGTAGAGTCTTTTGGTTAAGGAACTAGGAAAACAAAGTGTGAGGGTGAATTTCTCATTCGCCAGTCACAGAATCGCTTCTTGGCATTAACAGTTTCTTCTCTGTGATTGTATTGGTGTGTTCGTGAGTAGTACGCATCTAGAGATGGCAAATAAATTTTTTGCCTTCTTTTCATCTTTTGTAATGTTTGGACGCTTCTCACAAATATAGTATTTCTCTGACATTTTTCATCCGTATAAAATTTGAAAAATATATCTATATTGTTATACGATAAATGCCTTTATTTCCTTCGATTCATGCATGCCTTTTCTATCAGCACTACTCCTCTCTTCGATTTATATATAACATGGTTTTGGGCTTGTGTAGAATGATGTGTTTAATACGTAGTTGGATATTGGGTTTCACTTTGTCTCTTTGTATGTGCTATACTATTATTATTATTCTTAAAAGGTAGTTAACTAAAAATAATCTGTATGTTTGCATATAAATAAACAAATAAGTTAACTAACAGCCATACCCATCTTTGACCTTGCATTATACGCACAAGCACACAAAGAATTGTTTAGGCTAATGACATTAATCATAGTATAAAAATATCAATATAAGTTCATTTCCAATTTCTTCCCAGATGGAATCTAAGGAATTCACACTATAGTCTTTTAGTCAGCCTAGATATCCACAATTAGCCTACTAACTGTTATGTAGATCTTGTTGGAATTGTCATATGTGTGGATCCTTACTCTACAATAAAAAGAAAAATTGATGCAACTGAGGTCCTTAGGAGGAGTTTAAAAATGATAGATATGTCTACCTCCACTATAAATGTTACTTTGTGGGGAAAATCAGCTCAAAAGGAAGGCACACAATTGTAGGAGATGTACCATCTACAAAAGGTTACTGTGCTTGCAATAAAAAATGGTCGGGTTGCAGAATATAATGGTAAGGTTGTGAGTACACTAGGCACTTCCCTATTATTTATCAACCCTGCCATCGAAGAAACTAAACAACTACAAACTTGGTTTGCACAAAATGGAGTTGATCTTCTCACACCAGCCACAAACCTTCTAGATGCACCTACACTCTTAGCATGAAAGACAATCTCCAATATTGCACAAGACCCTTCAACTTTGACAAAGCCCCTACAATGCATCGTTAGAGTAACCTTGGTTTTTGTCAAGACAAAAAAAAATTGTTATCTAGCTTGTCCCATGGAGGTTGAGGGAAAAAAGTGTTAAAAAAGAGTCGAACAAAACAATGAAGGACAATGGTTTTTTTCAAAGTGTGTAGCTACTTTTCTAGATTGTGATTATAGATATTTTCTTCAAGCCAAGCTTGAAGACCCCACAGGATCTATATGGGCGACTACTTTTGAAGCTGCAACTAGACTCATTAGCATGCATGCAAAAGACCTTTATATGCTACAATTCAATCAAGAAGAATATGCAAGTTCTGATAATGTTATTAGAAATCTACAATACAATTGATTTCTCTTCACTCTGTCTAACAATATGGAAACATATAACAATGAAGCACAGATGAAAACAACCATTGTTGAAGTTGATAGGATTGATTTAACAGATGAAATCAACTTTTTGTTACAAGAAATTCCTGTGCCATGTTCTAGTAGCACGTGAAAAAAAAATGTTTTGGAGTTTTGGTTGTAGTTGTTCATATTTCTCTACTTTGTATCGACTACTGTTGGTGTAGCAACTTCTTTTGTACAGGGTTCCAAGACCCCTTCAAAACTTGTTCCTTTTGTTGACTATATATTATGCTTGTATTTATTGTTATGCTATGGCGTCTACTATGTTCAACAACCATGGTCTACCTTATGTTCAACATGGAAATATTTTACCTTATTTTTGTTCAAGCTATTTCTTTGGATTTTATGGCATGCACAAATCTCTCCATTGCCCAAAATTGCTATCTCTACTTCAACTAGGAGCTTTCAAATTCAAATAACCTCTACTTGGAAATAGTTTGTAGACATTTGTTTTCTGGAACTATTAACAAAATGCTAAAAAAAGTAGATCTTAATTTTCTTCTAGCATTTTAGTCTAAGGCTTGTATAAAAGTTACAATTTCAGAAAATACCGACAATACATTTTTCCCCTTTTTTGTGTTCTAGCCGATGGATTCAAATGGTCAAGCTTCCAAAAGACAGTTGCTTCACAGTAAGTCTGTTAATCTGCAATCTTAGAAGAGAAGTCACCTTTACTATGCCCATCATAGAGAAGAAATCAGTGTGTGCCGCACCATTAGGCATGCTCACAACTTGGCCCAGCCAGTACATGCCCTATTGCCCCCCCATTTGCAAGATTGTACAAGTTCTCAAATTTCACACCCCTATACTCCCACTCAAACACCTCTACCAGATGTTTTGAGGGTTCTCACACAAGTAGAAGAGATGCTAATTGCATGTGTTAATCCAATTTTGCAAGTTACTCATGCTCATGGTGGACAATACAAATATAGTGGTCACACAATCAACTTCCCCCAAGATATACAAACAATTGCAAATTCATTGCCACGTACAATCCAAGAGTTGGATGTATTAATAATCCGGAGACTTAATACACATGGAAAGGATTATGATTGCTACATTAGTAGAAGTCATGTTCATAATGCACTGGCGTACAAGATCAAATATGACCCATACTACAAGGACATTGAAATCAATGACTCTACATTATCATTGCTCCTTGCTACCGCTACTGATGTTTTTGGAATGCTTCGTACAATTCAAAGAGAATCTGAACTTCCAGAATTAGGGGAAGTTGAACTTGAAATCATAGAAAGTGAACTAGAATGTGAAATAGAATATTCAACCTCATTTATGGCAAAACTTCCAAACAACCGTCGGGAGCTAGAAATTATTAAAGAAACTTTGCACCTCCCAAATGACCCTGACACCATTATTCAGTGGCCACACATTGGTTCAACCCCCATTAATGAGTACACTACTGAGGGTTTATTTGACATGGCATTTCCTACTCTTTTCCCCAATGGAAATGCACTACCCATGCAACCTCGGGCCAAGATAGTGCAACTCCATGAATATTCTTTACATCTAATGTGATATCATGATAATAGATTTGGCCAACACCCACACTTTAGATATTTCCTTCTAAACCTTATGATGCATCATCATAGCCAGTCTCTTGCTGCGGTGTTCATTAAGCAAAAATTGGATGATCATGTACCAACCAGTATTGAAGACCTTCGTAGCCACGTAACCACCCTACCCGACAATAAATTGGCAGAAGAATTGATGCATTTTGGCTCGACCTTGTGGGGGACATGCTCATATTGGAACAAGCGATGCATTGAATTGACAAATATGATAACCCAAATAGGTTCTCCAACATTGTTCTTTACATTAAGTGTAACTGACATAAAATGGCCTGATCTACATTGTGTTCTTTCACCAAGTGATATACCTACATTTCTCTCCAACAAACAATGCATAGATAATGTTATTAGAAACCCACACACAACAACACTATATCTGCATCAATGATTCACAATTTTTCATGAAGAAGTAATTGAGAAACTCTTGGGGGCAGTTAACTAGTGGTACCGATATGAATGGCAGAGTTGAGGTTTGGCATATATCCATGGATTTATTTGGCTAAAAAATGCACCCAACATGGATACATTGAATTGGGAAAACCCTGATGAAGTAAAAAGAGCAACAACATTCTTTGACAAATTTGTCACTACTTGGAACCCTCGCCCAAGCTCTGAAATAGGAAACATGATACACAAAACTCCAACAGATGATCCATGCCTACTTAACACATCTCAAATATTTGCTACAAATCCTTATGTTGATTATGAAGAGCTTGTTAATCGTGTACAGAGACACATAAAGTGTACTCAGCGAACTTGCCTACGTAAAAAAGGTACGAATATGGAATGTAGATATAAAGCTCCTTGGAAAACATGCAAAGAGTCAAAACTAGTTTGCGATGACTTAGGACACAAATCCTTTGAACCCTTTAGAAATGATGATAGGTTAAACATCCATAACCCACATATGCTCTCCATATGGAGAGCAAATATAGATTGTCAACCTGTCACTTCACGACAACTTGTTCTCAAATACATTGCCAAGTATACATCTAAAACTGAAAAAAAAATCAGAGAGCTGTGTTGATATGTTGGAAAGAATCTGTTCTGATGCAAGCCTACAAGATCATGCCATAAAAGCATACCAAAAGTTCATGGCTCAACTTGTTGCAGAGAGAGACATTAGTGCACAAGAAACTTTCCATTTACTACAAAAATTGCCTCTCGTTATTTGCAATCGACAATTTATATCACTTAGTGTTGGAAAAAAGATTTTGCACCACCTAAAGCACACAAGCAATGGTAATGAGATACAATCTAGCTACATACAAGCCTACTTGCAACGTCCACCTCACTTAGAATAGGTTACGCTAATTAAATCAGCAAGATCTTACACATATGCGGCCGCTCACAAAGGATGCAAATGGCATTCTAGAAAAGACAAAGCAATAGTCCAGGTCTTTCCCAAGTTTTTTTCAATCCCAGAAAAAGACTTTGAACAATATGAGACATTCTGCTGGAGTGAGTTGCTACTGTACAAACCTTTTAGAGCAATTGACCGTGATATTGACCTTACCAAAGAAGAAATCATTAGTAACTGGAGGCGCTTGAATACACAAAACTATAATGTGTGGCATGTTAATAGTAGTGAACAAAATGAAGCCATCTTTGAAGATGAAAATGGTTTTGATGGTGAGGTGGACATACCTGACATTGTACCAATGAATGAGTGGGAATTGTTGTCCCAAATGGGTCTTGCTAATAGTGTCAACCTACATGAACTTGACCTTTTGGGCAAGTGTGATTTTGACAACACTAATAGATGGGAAGAAAACAATGTTCCTTCGCACTTGCATGATACTGCAATTCAATTTGTACACCAGAATAGGTTGTCTCAACAACATATTCATCCCAACACTAATATTTGCAACTAAAACTATAGTCTATCACCTCAACAACAGATGGCCCTTTCTCTCATTAAGGACCACTCCATGGCTAATTGTGCAACAAAACCTTTGTACATGGTCATGCAAGGAACAACAGGAACTGGAAAATCATATCTAATTAATTGCATAAGAAAATCATTTGAAAACTGTAGACTGGAAAGAGTACAGCGACTCCTTGTTCTCACTCCAATGAGAATCACAACATTTAATATATAAGCATCAACCATACATGCAGCCCTCAAGATTCCAATTAGAGAAATGAAACCCCTACAAGGACAAACATTGACAACTTTTCAAGAAGACATGAAAACTATACAATACATTCTCATTGACGAGATGAGCTTCATAGGCCCAAAACTATTATTGAAAATTGATAGCCGGTTACATGAAGCAATACCAAATAAACAATACCTCCCCTTTGGTGGCATTTCTATAATTCTAATAGGAGACCTTGCCCAACTCCCACCTATTATGGATAAACCTATCTATGCATCACACACACTTGCAAGAAATCTATGGCAAAAATTTAGTACTATTGTAACATTGCATATGATTTTTAGACAAGAAGGTGATGATCTGATTTAGATTAAATTTCATCAAGCATTAAAAAATATGCGTAATGCAGAACCAACCGAACATGATTGGCAGTTGTTAATGACACACAAACAAGCATCTAAGCGTAATTGAACAAAAAGAGTTTAACCAAACAATACATTTGTTTGCTATAAATGAACTGGTATCACTCCACAATAGGAAAAGGCTACAACAACTACGTGTACCTATTGCACTTTGTGCTGCACTCAATACACAACATCACCCCGATGAACTTGACAATGATGACCAATTGTCACAAGAAGTCTTATTATGTAGATCTCAATGTGTAATGTTTACTGCAAATCTATGGGTAGAAGCTAGCCTTGTCAATGGATCTCTTGGACAAGTCAAAGATATTGTATATCCCTCTGGCTCTAAGCCCCCATAGTTACCAACATATGTTACAGTTGAATTTGATAACTACCATGGTCCACCATGGGATGAACACCATCCAAACCTTGTCCCAATACAACCGATAACCTGAGGCAAATGCACACAACTGCCACTTACTACTACTTGGGCTATCACTATACACAAATCACAAGGGCTTGCCCTAGATAGGGCCACAATTGATATAGGTAAAACTGAAAGACAAGGCCTCACCTTTACAATAGTCTCCAGAGTCAAATCCCTATAATGCCTTCGCATTGAACCTACCTTCTCTTTTGATCGCTACTGCAAAATGAAAAGGAATCCATACAATATTATTAGAAAGAAAGAAGAGGCTTGCCTACACTTGCTCTCACATGACACCCAAGTATGTGATTTTACTTGCACACCCTCTTTTTTCTTCTACGGTTCATGTTTTTTCTTTCTTTTACTTCAACCACATTTTCGATGCTTACCATATGTAATTTTCCCTTGTCTACAGGTACCCCCACCTAATGAAGATACATGAACAAAAAAAAGACAGAAACATTCATTTTGGTGTTCCAGTTATTTCATTGCACTACATTCTATTGGGAAATCCAACATACAGATATAGTCCTTCAATATTGTAACTTTAATTCATCATAAGTGGATGTTGCTATGTACAATACATCTTCCTACAATGGAACTTGAATACACTTCCTCCTATTATGCAAAAATTCAAATACTCTTTTGCATCAACTTGTTGATAAATAAATGGTGTAGTGTTGAAAATTGCATAGTTTTTTAAGTCTATGGGAGGCACAACAATCTTCAAATGTCAAAACACATGCTTTGTTTGTGACTATATATCCTCTCCTTCAGGTACGAAGTTGCATCTATGGAAACTGCCACTTATGTAGTTGTTGATTGAAATGAATATTAAGGTTTGTTAGGTTCTTGGATTTATCAACCAAAGGATCTTAATGTTGTTTTATTGCACTATAATTTATATCTATGCTTTGTAAAGAATATTTTATGTTGCCCGGCTCTTTACTCCATTTTGTCTTTCTTGTGCTTATTTTAACAAAAAAAATATTCTCTAATGTGTTCAAATAATTCAAATGCTACATTATTTTGGTGGAAATACCTTCGATATATATATATATATATATATATATATATATATATATATATATATATATATATATATATATATATATATATATATATATATATATATATATATATATATATGTATGTATGTATGTATGTATGTATGTATGTATGTATGTATGTATGTATGTATGTATGTATATTTCCTAGAGTTCAACTTCAAATCATCGAAAGTGGATGTTGCTAACTACAAGTCTTCCTTCTACAATTACACAATTTTTTGAATGGTGCTTTCAACTTTATGGCCTATCGGTGTACCCCTTGCACCTTCTATCAGTGCAAGTGCTAGTTAGCCAATAGGCTTTACCTGCGAGGTTGCTTGCGTCTGTACGTCCACAAAACTTGTCTCATGCTTAATACCACTTTTTCTCCGGTTTTGAACAACAATAGTGGAAATTGGTTTTAGCGAATGCAACATGTCTTCTAGGTGTACAAGTTTGCAGAGAAGGACAGTAATACCTGACACGCTACCACCTGCAGACAGAACAAAGGCCAGCGTAATGACCATTCCAAACAAAACTGAAACTTTCTTCATTTCCACAGTGTTGTGATTCGAACACGCGACCTGCAATTCTCAAAGGCACCTTCATTAAAGCCTCACGATCAAAGCTTTTGATCTCCTCTGCACCTCCTCGCCCGAAATGGTCATTGGCTCTGGACATGGAACCTCGGTTACGATAAAAGATTTAGCTTCTGAGGTTTGTATTTGCTTCTGCATCTCCGAACATTCCAAAGATCTCTGTTTCTTGAGGTCACCATAATTTTTCCACCAAAAAGGTGCAGCTGGTGAGCTGGTTTGCTTCTTCCTCGAAACAGGGTGCGAGGCATTGTATTTCAGTGCGGCTTCACTTCTCCTTATGAATTCTTCATAGATTGCCTCGTTTCCATTGGAAGGAGCGAGCGATCGAGAGAGATAGCACTCATGGCCTGTTAATATGCAATTCGCACAATGCAACCATGGATGCCTTCAAAGGGTCTAGGGAAACTTATATCGATGAGCATGATCATCTTGATTTTGTATAATGATATCATTCGCCAAATTATTAATCTTTTGAATATCTGCTTGCATAAGCTTAATGCAACAAGCTTACTGAGAGTTGAAATATATTTAACACTTAATGTGCTCAAGTGTATTTATTGGATAATTTTCCAATGCTCAAAAAATTGAATTGATATGTAGAGTAGATTTTTTCTATTGTTTTAATTTTATAAATAATTTATTTTGAATTTCTAATTTTTTATCAATTATTTTAATTTATTTTTAATATAGTATTAATAAATTTATACATATTTATGTGTGAGAGTAAAAAAGTTTAATTATATTATTCTTTTTTATTAAAAATAAGGATATCTAAAAAATATTTATATAAAAATTTTATTAATGTCTATTTATATTTTTTAACTATAATATATAAGTAATTATTTTGAGATCCATACAATATTAAAAGTTTATTAATATTATTATTTAACTTTTAATAATATTATTATTTAAATTTTTATTAAAAATTAAATAAAGAATAACAATAGTAAGTTATTAATTAATAAAATTAGTTTTGAAATTACATATATCAATATTTTTTTAATAAATCATATGTTTAATTTTGAAGTTTGTATTCTTATATATTAAAATTATTTAATAATATATTATATATGTTATAATATAATAATCATTGATATAAATAAACATATTTTTAAAAAAAACTAACATACAATCTATTATTTAAAATATGGAGATATATAATTTTATTAATAATTATATTTATTAAAAATATATTGTATTTTTAAATGTTAAATAATAGTAATGTTAATACCTTAAAAATTTTATAAAAAAAAATAAGATTTCTACAATCCATTTTGTTATTTTTATGCTTTTTACATAAGAATGTGTGTATTTTCTAGCATCCACATTTCATAATTAAGGTTTCACTATAGTTTAAAAATATAAATAGACATTATTAAAACTCAAATTAAGCACATAATTTACTATTAATAAAATTAAATATTATTTCAAAAATAAATAATAAATTCAATTTTAAAAATTTAAACATACTAATTATTATTAAAAAATTTAAATATATATTTAACTATTAATATCTTATATTTATTATTTTACTAATATAATCAAATAAAATAATCGATAACAAAGTTCAAGATGAAAAAAAAAACTGACATGATATCCATGTTGGAGTTCATAGAAAATAATGCTAAGTTTTAAAAGTTCCCTAAAATAGCTTTGAAATTTAAAAGTGAAGCGTAGGTAATCATCACAACATCTAACTGATTTCAGCGATGGTACACTATGACGACAGTATAGAAGTATGGTGGCTAGGATAATGCCCATATGGCAATGCACATCTAGCCATATCGAATGATATGGTTGGATAGTTGTTGCCGCGAGAAATCACATCACAATTAATTAAATGAAAAGGAGACAGTGGATGTTGAGGTAGGTCGTGACTACTCACCCATAATTTCATTGGAAACTCTTGTCAATTCTACTTGGGTTCTTCATTGCAAACCCGCAATGAATTTGCATAACCCTAGCTGAATTTTGTATGAATTGCATCCAAACCAACATTTTATTGATTACCACTTAAAAATCCTTTGAAATTTGTCGAAGGCATCTCCAAAATTGGCCAAATAAATACCAATTATAGCACCCAATTTTCACCTCAACAAAAAATCAAAACTTAGAAGTCACCTTGAGCTGGGCCAAAATAAGAATGATAGGAAGCTCGTCTGTGCAACAGGAGCATTAGGCTTCATTTCCTCATCCCTCTTCAAGCTTCTCCTCCAAAGAGATTATGTTATTCGAGGTACCATTTGTGATTTAGGTGTGCTTATTTTCCAACATTTTTGTGATTCAAAGTACTTTGATTCACTTTAATTTAAACGAAATTCTTTAATCCATTCTTTTGGGAGATTATTTATTTATTTTATTGAAGGTTCTGTCAAAGGAATTTACAAGGTATTAATAATAGATACCATTGATGGGTTTATAAGTGGTTTTTGATAATAGATATTTTGTGGTCATCATATATCAAGAGTAATACTTAATATAGTTATTAAAATATTCATCTTATCAATGACCTAAGCTTAGTATTGAAGGAAAAAGATAGTGTCTAGACTCTAGAGAATCAATCTCATCTAACTTGATTTGGCTCTTCATACCTAATTTTAATGATTCTTCATGAACATTTTTAGACTTGCACATGGACATTTAATGCAATTTGACTTTTTCTCACAAATAGTGTCTGATGAAAATAAGTTTATTTCAATAAAAAGATTTGTGTACCAGTTGATTTGGAATAAAACAACAACACCTATTCCATATAAGTTTCCTTATCCCTAAACTATTATTTGGTGCCTGATGAGAGCTCTAGATGCAAGAAATGGTCAACCAGAGACAGCTTCAAGAGACATTAGAGACCCATGTGCAGCAGAGAAGATACACTAAAAGTTATGGTCTTAGATCCATATTAAACAAAGAATGCACTTGACATCTTGGAAATCCTAGTGCATGATACAAATTTTATAAACACATTTTCAATGTAATGCTTGCAAGTGTTTGTAAACATATATTTTCTAATCTCTCATTTAAATTCATAAGCACTTCTATTGTTTGTGGATGTTATTCGGACTGCAGGTATGAAGCACATAAAGTTTATCATAATATATGAAATACATAGTGAACAAAATAAGAATTAGGTTCTTATCCAAGAACTAATTGATAATACTAAATTTATACCAAACAAAATTGAACATGATTACATATATGCAATAGGACTTGAATCATAGTTGAACATATATTAGAGAATAAATATAACAAAACAACAAGAGCTAAAATTAGTGGAAAATGTTATCTTCATCCACACTGGTTATCTACATTGGTGTAAATATTTCACCAAGAGTAAATAGGGGACTCTTCTTCCATAAACTAAGCCTATACCTGCAACATCCATCAACACTAATGGCCTTGGAATAGATATTTAGAGCCCATGACAAGCCCAAATTTGTTGATTAAAAATGCTTTGATGCTTGGTAAAAAAAGGTAACTATAAAATAATGTCCAAAACATAAGAAATCAATCTCGCCTACCCTCGCTACCAATTTTCTAGAACTAGTAATTCTTGTTGTACAATGATTACAGGTGCCTTGTTTGGCGTAAACCCTGATTTAGCTATGGAAATCATAGATATTCTTGCACATGTTCATCCTCTCCAAATTATATGCACCTTTGATGATAGAAGTTGATGATGGTAATTCTTCTATGTGTAGTACACGTAATGCATTGTCTGGTTTTTTTTATCATGGTATGTTGTTTCAAGTACCCTGAGTGCATTTACTTCTCAGCTGCATCCATTCTTGTACAAAGGGTTTTCATTAATGTAGCTCCTCCTCCTATGGTTGTTACAAATGTGAATGATTCTCACTATTCATTATGCTGGCACTCATAAGCAATCTGAATTTGGAAAAAAAATGGGTTTCCATGTGGGCACCTGAGAACCGCATTCAACCACTCTTCCAAGTCTTCGCATGTGTTTGCACGTCTCTGAAAAATTTCTTCCCCTAGAATTATTTTTCTCAGACCATGTTTACAATCATGTTTTCTTTGTAGTGACCATGTTTATATATCTCATTTGTTTTAATTTGTATTTATGATTGCACTGTGGCCTGATCCATAAATTGGGAAAATTCTTCCAAGGGGATTACTATATGGGTTCTACAGTTCTATAGAATGCAGGTAAAACTCTGATTTCACATAATATTTTCTTATTTCTTTTTTTTGTAAATGATTTTTTTAGTTTAAGTGCTTAATTTCTTGACAAATTGTTATTTGGATGGCTCACTATCGGTATTGTTTTTTGTGTTTATTGCATTTGGAAACATTGCCACAAAAGAGAAGGCCAATAATTTTTTGGAGTTCAAATTTAGGGACAATCAGACCAAGGTCGATGTAGAGGATGAAATCATATGCTTTGAGTTTACTCACCCACTTTTGTTGCCACTTATTTAGATCATTTTGAATAATGAAATAGATCAAAAGTTATTGTGATCAATTTGATCACAAATTGGCCATCCACCAAGTATTGCTTAAATTTAACCAATATGTACATGATTGACATCATTTCCTTATAATAGATATATAACCATTTGTCCACTTCTGTGATTTTTTAACTCTTAATGGTAATCAAGCATATGTCTTTATGTAAGTAATAACTAGAAATCTGAAATTTCCAGGTGGGAATTGGGAAAGTTCTTGACAAAGATATGCCCAATGACAGTTTGACAATTTGTTTTAAATAGTGAGTTTTGCAGCCATCGCCAGAAATGTTTCACATGATTACAATCCTTAGTGAAAGGTGGAAGAGATAATTTTGTGTTGGTTTTTCTCTTCACCCAATCATGCTCAGAAAAGCTTTTCAAATATTTGTCCATCAAAACATAAACCATATAATTTTTAACTTATTCTAGATCTTTATAATGTATTGAGAAGTATTTATTTTATCAAAGTTATCCTTGGAATCACTTTTTTTTATTATACTTCTAGAAGTTTTGAACTTTGACGACCCGTTATTTTTTAATGTGAGAATTCTTATTATAGATAACTCCATTTAATTGTGAAAATCTAAATTTATTAGTTTTGGATTTTGGTAAATAATTTAATGAAAATGCACTATCAAATTTATGATGTAGTTATCTAAACCTAATGACATGCAATCAACTATGATTTCTTTGTGCATATTTCATGTTTATTTCCATCCATTGTTGTTCAGAAAATAACCTTGGTTTCCTACCATGTTTTTGTTTATACTTGTTGTGCTTGTATTTACAATACAATATTTTCGAATATGTTCAAATTTATTGACATGATACACTTTTTGGGGGTTATACCTTCAAAATATATAACTCACCTGAACTTTAATTTCAATTCATCCAAAGTGGATATTTCTATGTATATGACTCCCTTCTACGATACCACATTTTCCTGAATAGTACTTTCACATCTACAGCCTATCGACATACTCCTTACGACCTATCAGCATAGTCCTTGCACTTTATACCGATGCAAGTGCTAATTTATATATTCAATATAACAAGACTAGAAATATGTATTAAAAAAACTTAAAATTATACATGCACCAAACTCCCAACTTATTGAATAATCACTTAAAACTTTATAGGATGCATCCCCCATTTACATTATTCTAGCGAAATCTAGTTGCTATCCCCCGTCTGCTTGTGGTTTGTATGAGACTTCAAACAAGCTTCGCTTTGGTTTGCTTGATTGTAGTAGGCATATGAGGAGTTGGAGGCGCCATCTTCCCTTCCAACATCCGCACCACTTGTTCCACGCTTGGCCTCATCTCCTCCTCCCTTTCTATCCATAACAACCCTACAATGCCTGCTCTTCTCACTTCTTCAATATCTGCCTCTCCTGCAACACATTCCTCCACAATATTAATTGTCTTCCCCTGGTAAATTTGAGTTGCAGCCCATGCAGGAAAGTAATACTGGCTTGAATCTTGCACTGTCAAATCTAAACTTCTTCGGCCAGAAATGATTTTCAAGAGCGTAATACCAAAACTGTAAACATCAACCTTGGAAGTGATGGGAAGACCGGAGATCCACTCTGGAGCCAAATAACCTCTCATTGTAGTCAGTACACGGCTGAAATCTCTACCCAAAAGCTTTGCCAACCCAGAATCTGCTAACTTGGGTGAAAAATTACCATCCAGAAGAATGTTATCTGGCTTTACATCACCATGAATGATTCGATCTCTGCACTCGTCATGGAGATAAAGTAAACCTCGTGCAGTGCCTAAAGTGATCTGGAATCGGGTTTTCCAGTCCAGTACCTTCCCACTACTTTTGGAATCAGCAGTACTGAAGAGAAGGGAATTTAGAGAGCCATTGGACATGTAATCATAAATGAGCAACCGCCTAGATCCTTCTGCACAAAACCCTCTGAGTCTGATCAAATTCACATGTTGTATGCTGCCAAGAGAACTGATTTCAGCTCGGAATTGCTTATCATGTTGTCTTGTACTAGACTCCAATGTCTTTATGGTCACCCAAACAACGATCTCCTCTAATATGTTGGCATACCAGATGCCGATCACATACCAGTTATTGTTTCCATTTGGCTGAAAAATCCCAATTCAAATGTGTTATTCTTTGAAATTATTGTCTGATTTCCAATAAGCGGGGCGCCCAAGGAAATAAAATCTCCCCTACTAGTGGATAAGCCGTCACACTTGCAAATTATAATTAATGTAGTAAGAGAGAACATCAGGCCGTTCTTTTCCATTCGGTATTGATGGTTTTCATATTTAATGAGCTCATCGGAATATATAGCAGAATTAGCGTTAGAAACTCTAAAAGGTTAGTCATCGTTTTACTGAAACTGTTATGTTTCCCGTATCTGCTTTGGAATTATTATTTCGAAGACAGTGGTGATACTCATCACTGCATGTTGGCGTTGAATGCGGTTTATGTGCTATTTCCAACTTAATTCTCGTAATTGCCAGAAAGCAAATTGCGTGCTTAACATACGTAGGTACTGTTCATAACTCAGAATTGCCTAAAGCAATGATGGTGCGAACCTTTCGGGAAGCCACACACAAGGTGGGGATGAACAGAAAGTTCTTTCCACGCTGAAATAAAACTATTCAGAAACACAATTCATTCCCTTTGAAAATAAAGTTATGTGGTACATTTGGAGTCTCTCCCTTTGTGTAATAATACAAGATTTTGTTCAATGTTAAGTGCATGTTAAGTTAACAAATTCTGTTCAATGTTTAGTATATGTTAAGTTAACAAATTCTTACTTTCATTTGGTAATGATGCTTTCAACAATATTTTTAGGTTGAGTTTCATAGAAGCTTCTATTTTCATCATTCAAATATGCAAGTCTTAAAAGTAGGAGCTTCTATTTTCTAGAAAAAAATTAGAAATAATTTTAGAACATTTTTTTTTTCCATTGGACCTCCTCTTTCTTAAAAATAGGACTGACCCCTTAAGACCCCACATACAAGCCTACAAAGTAGGAACTTCTATTTTCTAAGAAAAATTTTCAAAAAATTCTACAAAATTTTTCAAATTCTAGACATAACTTGTGAAGGGTCCTGGACATATACACAAGCCATGCATCATGAAAGAGTTATGTCTTGTATAAAAACTGTGGCCCTTAGCTAAATGGGCTTTGCCCTTTTAGTTAGTATTATTTCTTTTATATAAATATATATTCTCCATTTTTCTTTACACTTACAATACCAAAAAGTTTACCACAATGCAAGAATATGTAAAGAAGATGTTAGTTTATTGAAACATGGCAACAAAACAAATAGTAAAATTAAGTTGACTTAAGTCACAGATATTGATCAAGATTTTTTTACCACAAATTAAATCATTGCCATGTAAGAAGTAATCAAAACAATTATTTAAATTGTGTCAAAATTGACAAGAAATGAAGACATATCTCACAATCTATAATAGCTACTAATAAATTGAACAGGTTGTGATCTTTACTTGTTTGGAAAAAGCATCAACTGCCAAATAAAATTTCACTCCTACATCTATCAATCATGTCAATCAACACAAGAAATACAATCATAACTCATCCAAGAAAATCAACAAGGATAAATTAATATATTAGATAATTTTGTGAACACTAATGTGATCACATTCATAAATAAATATAAATTCCAAGGCAAACTAAGAGAATAAATTTTTGGTAGTGACTCCCATGTCTAGTTGGCATGAGTATCCATTCATCCCTTGTAGTCAATAGCATGCACACAAGACATTTATTGCTCTTGGAAAATTCTGTTCTTTTTTCAATGATACTAACATTGAAACGAGAATCCTTACAACATAATCAATAAAGAAATCTTTATGACATAGATAAATAGAAAGAAAGCATAGGGACATGAAATAATGATAATTAAAGAGGAACTTGTAACCAACATTTCATTTCAAAGAATGCCAATTTAAGATTCATGTTGTTCAAAGTCTTTATCGGGTTATAACTTATAATTACAACTTAATAATAAAAAGTCACCAGACTTGTTTCTTGACTAACATCTCAACTACCAAGAAATATTCATAAATTATGAAGTAGTAAATTTTAACAAGCATAAATATCTTCCTTAACAAGGTATGTGTAAAATCAAATGTAGTAAAAATATTGTCCAATGGACAAAATGTTGTTTACCTCCCTCCATCTCAAAGTAACTTACTTTCCCTCTAATAGGCCAGAACTAGAAAATTAAAGGGTGAAAACCATAATATATGAAGAAAAATGACAACAACTTCATTATCATCTATTCTACATCCACTACACATATACACTTTTAACATCAACATCTAATATTGCAATGACTGATTGTTAGAATTAGACCACAGTAAGCCATGCAATGAAGAATTGAAAATGTACATATTTTTAAAATTATAAATTATTAGTTGAATCATTTATCATTAAAGGAAAAATGCTACAATGATTGAGTATGGCCTAAGAAAGGTCCAACCTTTCTCAGGGAAAACTACAACAAAATAGATTGTCATGTTTATAGTCAATCAAACACTATCAAAGTCTACAAAAATTTGCTAAATCAGATATACTCTACGAAAATACTTCCAGAGGTAGAATTTGATCACTTCCCAGTCAGGCTATCAATTATCGAAGACTCTAACCCAACTAGAAATCCATTCAAATTTGAGTTCATGTGGTTTCAAAATCTGGATTTCATCAACCTTTTAGAAGAATGGTGGAAACAAATATCGATTAAAGGGTCTAAAATGTTCTGTTTAACAACAAAATTAAAAATAATAAAAAATAAAGCACTAGAATGGAATAAGAATAATTTTAATAACATTTTTGATGAAAAAGTTGAGTTAGAAAAAGAGATAGTTGATCTTAATAATATAGTAATAAAAGAAGGAATGAACTTACAAAGTTATCACAAAGAAAAGGAATTAATGACCAAATATAGTGCTATCCTCCTTAAAGAAGAGATTTTCTGGAAACAGAAATCACGAGAATCATGGCTCAAAGAGGGAGATAGTAACACCAAATTCTTCCATAACACTACTAATTTTAAAAGAAGCATCAATAGAATTTCTAAAATTAAGACTAAGGAGGGTCTTTTCACTGAGGACCCAAAACAGATAGCAGATGTCCTTACGCAATTTTATCAATCCCTACTTAATAAGACAGAAGCCACCGATCTCACAGCGCAAAATGAAATGCTTAAAGCAATTCCTAAATTAATCTCAGATGCTGATAATAAAATGATGAATAACAAATTATCCTTAGAGGAAGTTGAAGCAGTAGTGTTCCAGCTTCATCCAGACAAAGCCCCAGGCCCAGATGGGTTCCAAGTTGGCTTTTTCCAAAAATGCTGGCACTTTGTTGGGGAGGAAGTTTGGCAAGCAGTAGAAGCTACCAGAAATTAAGGATCTCTACTAAACGAAATTAATAACACCTTTTTCACACTAATTCCAAAAAAAAGAAAGTACCGAACCAGGGGATTTTAGACCTATATCCCTATGTAATACTTTATACAAGATTCTCTTGAAATGTCTAGCAAATAGACTTAAAACACTTTTACCCAATATTATTTTAGAGGAACAAACTGGGTTCGTGGCAAATAGATCGATCCTAGATGGTATAATCATAGCCTAGGAAGTGGTACACACAGCACAAATAGTGAAGGATCCCAGCATGTTAATCAAGATAGACATTCAAAAAGCTTATGATAAAGTTGATTGGAGATTTCTTTACAAATGTTTGGAAGCCTTCGGCTTTTCCAAACAATGGATAAATCTCATTTTCAATTGTGTCTTGACTCCCAAAATTTTGGTCCTAATTAATGGTTCGCCAAAAGGTTTTTTCAGTATCTCTAGAGGTATTAGGCAAGGAGATCTGTTATCCCCTTTCCTCTATGTCATCATGGCTGAAGCCTTAGGTAGATCGATTTCAAAACAACAATGATTAGGTAATATCATAGGCTTAAAGGCATCAGAAAACATCCCCAATATCACGCATCAATAGTTTGTGGATGACACAATATTGCCTGGTTCAACGAATGTTAAAGAAGCCAAAGCCTTTAAAAATATTTTAGACCTATACATGAAAGCTTCAGGTCAACAAGTTAATCCGTCAAAATCAAAGATTTTCTTTATTAACACTTCTGTGAAAATAGAAAAGGAGATTTGTAATCTTTTAGGCTACAAAGCAGGCAATTTCCCGTGCAAGTACCTGGGTATTGATCTGGACAAAGGGCAGTTATCTACAAAACTATGGCAACAAGTACTCACTAAAGTACAAAACAAGAAAAGCTCATGGAAAGGTAGATGGCTCACCAAAGCCGGAAGAATGACTATGATAAAATCTATCCTTTCAGCCATTCCTATGTATCACCTATCAATCCTACCCCTTCCGTCCAATATTAAAAAGAGCTTAGATAAAATGTTTAGAGATTTTTATTGGCAAGGTCCAGTAGAGGATAAAAAGATGGCTCTAATTAAATGGGACACCTTATGAAAACCTATTTCTAAAGGGGGCCTAGGCATTAAAAATCTTTTATGGAAAAATCAAGCCCTTGGAGCTAAATTGATTTGGAGAATTTACCAAGAATCTAGTAGCAAATGGGCTTCTATTCTATTACATAAATATGTATAGGATGCAGAACCCATTAACCTTTTCAAATCCCAATCTCACGTGAAAGGTTCATGAATTTGGAATTTTATTAAGTATTGCAGAGGTATCATTAGCAAATATCTTACGTGGGATGTGGGTGAAGGAGACCAAGTTCTTTTTTTGGACGACTCGTGGGCAAGCCTCCCACATTTAAGTAAGCTGGGGTTTTCCCAAGAATTTATGATAGGTTGTAAAGAAGCTATTGGCATTTATCTAAAGGATTATATGTGTAAGGAAGGTGGTAGTATTTGGAGTAAGTTAGAAGAAGTTGTATCTGATAGTCTAGAGAAACAGAAATTCCTAGACCTTCTTAAGGCTAGAGAGATTTCTCCTAAATTGAGACTGGACAAATTAATTTGGAATGGATCTAGTAACGGTAAGTACTCCATTAAGGAGGACTACAATACAATTATCCGTGAACAAAACATGGATAATATCGATATACCCTTGAACCTTTGTTGGAATAAGTCATGTCTCCCTAAGGCAGGCATTTTTCTATGGGCAGCTTTACAGAATAAGATCCTCACAGCTGATAGAATCAATAAGGTTGGTTTTGAAGGTCCTTCTCAGTGCCCCCTATGTGAAAAATAGTCTGAGGATGTTAACCATATTCTATTAAACTGCATATATACTCAGGAATGCTGGGATTGGTTACACTAATGTCTAGGCTGGAAATCAGCTAGACAACCTAATCTTCTAAGCACTCTTAAAGCTTGGCCCTCTATTTATAAAGATAATTTGTATAAGGACATATGGATAATTTCTCTGTCAATTTTAGTATGGGAAATCTGGAAGGAAAGAAACAGAAGAATATTCACCGATCAAAAATTACCTTGGCATTCATTAATCAATAAAATAGAAGTGTCAATAGTGGAAATCATAAATAGTAAACTTAGAGACCAATTAAGTTATGAAGATTCTTTCAAGAGCTGGGATACCAAAATCCAGAGAAAATGGCCCAAATTAGACATTCCGCCCTTGTATGGCAAAGGAGGTACAAAGATGAAATTTGAGAGAACCTCGTGTAAATGGATCCCTCCCAAGGAAGGATGGTTCAAACTTAATTTTGATGGAGCCTCTAGAGGCAATCCCGGTGAAGCAGGTATTGGAGGTTTAATCTGGAATTGGAAGTCAGAAGTTGTTGTGAAATATGCCAAACCCATTAATCTGACTACTAATAATATGGCAGAGTGTAAAGCCGCTTTAGAGGGCCTAAAAATATGCAAAGAGTTAGATATCCCAAAAGTAATAATAGAAGGTGATTTGCAAATTATTATCAATGCAATCAAAGCTAAAAAGACACCTAACTGGACCCTTAATTCAAAAATAGAAGAGATCAACCTAATACTGGAAAACATACCAAAATATGGAATCTGGCATACGTATAGGGAGGGTAATACAGAGGTGGATCTATTGGTTAATCAAGGGGCTAATGGGATAACAATTATGGAAGAGGTTAACTCCAAAGGATAAATGTTAATGAGTATTAGCCTTTAGACTAATGTATACCCAACTCGAACAAACCAAATTAGATAAGCTACCCCCATCAATCAAGAATTTCCTTAAGTAATATTAGAGATATTTTTAAAATAAAGAACTAAATCCGATTAGTATTTATCAAATCAGGTATGGAGAACACTTTTTGGATAACTAAATCATTAAAATGGTCAAGAATATAAGTGTAATAATATGTATTTTAGCACTTTCTAAGTATGATAAGCTTTTATCAGATAGTAGCGAAGTAGGATCAATAACATAGCATTAGCCTTGCTTAATATTTCAGCCATGGTAACAATTTCTATGTTCATGGACTCAGTATTATAAACAAATGGACGAGATTTTAATTAAGTCATGAATATAGCTATTATTCAGCTATAAAGGTATTTGAGAAGCTGTTGGATATGAGTATAATATTAGAGAATACTCATTTGTATATAACGATGTGCTTTGTTTTTATTATTATGTAAACAACAGAGGACATTAGCTTCCTTGTTGTGGTAGATAGTAATCATTAGAGTGTTGAGTCTAGGACATTCATATATGCAATGAATACTAATTATGGTATCTCACATGTCTTATGCCCAGCACTGTAATGATTACAGTTATAAGTATAACAACAAAGCATGGATTTATTTCGTTATATAAGCTAGGCTTCTCTTCTAGCCCTCCCCTTTTTTAGGTACTCCTTTTAGTCCCTCCTCTTAGGTGTTATCTATCCTTACTCTTAGCCTTTGCTTAGCTGCTTATTCTCTCTTTCTCTTTCTATCCCTCAGCTCTTAATTGCCCCCAGCTCTCCTCATGATTGCCTCGGTCTCTTAGCTTTTT